>CM062840.1:21941251-22337175 GCA_031772345.1 Himalopsyche anomala
GAAGAGCATAATGGCGGACGTCGCGCAGCTATTTTTTGGTATTCTAGATTCGAAAATCTCGGAAGAGCTATAAAAAAAGGTGGGTTTTTGAAATTATAATTTTCATGAGAAGACAAAACAATGGTATGGGGCCACAGAAAAATAAAGACACTCAAAAGGGGCCACGCTCTCAAAAAGGTTGAGAAACACTGATCTAAGTGCTCTACATTGAGAGCAGAAGTGGTTTTTTTTTTAATGTTTGGCATTGCAGCAAATTAAAAATGCATCGTGAATAATTTGTAATAAATTTAAAAAAAAGGAACATGTTGTTGTCCCACTGCCATCAGTTATGTGAAGGCAGCCCCGCTTCAAAGAGAATAAAGATCAATCTCATCACAAATACTCGTGCTATAGACACCAAGTGTGAAACTAAAAAACATTTAATATGAACCCAGCCGAGACTTGGAATAAATCCAAACCTTTTAGTGAAGTGGAGCCTTAATTGTAGGGCTATGTAGACAGACTGATTGTATACCAAAGAAGCATATTTTCACACTGGACATGATTTGGAAATCTGGTTATGTTTTCGTATTTTAATATGAATACCTGTTCTTTGGTGGTGAGACCTCGGTAGTGTCGTGATGCCACTCTGCAAAGCTGTCCCGGGACCCTGTCCTGTAGTTCCCACCAAGCCTGTGCCTCCAAACATGACACTTCTCCACTACTATCACTGTACTGACAAAACTCAAACGTCTCTCCACAACTCATAATCGTTACATTCACCTCAGTCCACTGTCAATAGAAGAAAACTCCGGACTGCCACTACTTAGCATTGTCAACTTAATTGAAAAACAGAATACTATTATAATTCACGATCATTACACGATTTTACACAATGTCAAATCAACTAAAAGATCCCAGAATGTGACATTATCGTTTAATTGGTGGATATCGCACGTTATCCGTAAACATTCGAAAGATGTTTGTGTTTTTCATAACAAGGTCGTTCGGTTTTACAAAGAAAAGGCAGAACTTGTCACTGCCGTAGTGTTGTATTTTGTTAAAAACAAACAAAAATATCACTCGAATTCTTCGAAAGCATCTATAGTGAGCATAAAAACTGTTATATGTTATTGTTTTTTATCAGATGCACAGATTTTTACTTCTAGATATGAATTAAAAACATTTTACTGATGACATTTCACATTATTGCAACTCTACCGTCGCAAGTCGTAACTTTATCATCGATCATAAACAATACTATATGATTTGTCTATGATTTCAGTAGCAGCATGACTGGATTTGTCTACGGTACATATATGTGGTTGAATGTTTTCTATTCGTGATAAAAGAAGAAACAATGTACAATAAAGTTTCCCGAATTGTAAATGAATTTCCATCTGGTACCAGCAACCACTGACAATATTGAATACATTTATTATATTCGGAAAGACAAAAGATTAAAAAAAAAAATAAGGCCGCCAAGTAAAATGTTATTTTCGGAAAATGTTAAAGTATTTATAAACATAAACTACGATTCGCTAATAAACCATATATTCAATTCATTGACAATATTTGCTTGCTTGTGATAATATAATTCAATATTTTTTTTACAAAACAACAAAATATTATAACTTTAAAACTTGGAACAAAACTAAATCAGTCCAATTACGAATTAGCAGAAATATCCATGCTATCTTGAGTAATTTTTTTATAGAAAAATCTGTGATCACTGAATGCTTATTACTTTTTGTAAATTCTTTGTGTATTTCTTCTCACTGTGCACAAGGACTTCGCAAGTTTCTTTGAAATTTGAGAACACTTTCCTTTTTTTGATAATACGAGTATGTGTTTATTATAACAAATTGTCAATCCATAGCCGAAAGGTCCTTGTTTGTTGCAGGGTTACAAGCTTAAATCCTGAAGTGAAAACTTTTATCAATCAATTAATTTTCGAAGATATGGATGTTTTCATATCTACCCACACACACTGTCGAATCCTGGAAACGAGGCATAAAGATTACCTTACTAATTGTATTTTCCTTAAACACAGCAAGAGCAATTAACTTTCAGTCAATATAAAATTAAATTTGATAACTTTGTCACAGGTTGTGTAGTAAATTGTGACCCATGTTTCGTCTTTTTGAGAACAACTTTAGACAAATTATCTTAAGGTCATTTTAAAATTTTAAAGTCCGCGAAGATGTGAAACACGTGTCACAATATGTTACACAACCTGTGGAATGAAGTAGCCAAATTTAATTTTATATTAAAATTGAACTTCCACATGTTGATTGCTTATTAGATGCAAGTGTTTCGTGAAGAAGACATTGGAGAAGCGATACGTCAACAGCATGCAATGTAGTAGATAAAGCGCCTTTGCAGCACAGAACGTGCTCTGATTATTATGGTTCCATTGATGTGCAATGGAAATAGAAATTTTTACAAAAATAAATCGTCATATGTTTTATTTAAATAAATCAATATTGAATCCTCATCAATTTATAAATTTTTGTTTACCAAACTTGGTACTGTTTTATAGCTCACAGACCATACAAAAATACGAAGCAGTCGTCATGGGGACTGGTTTTTTGCCCAGTACTGGTAAAGTGGATTGAATAAAACAAGTATGACGCTTGTTGACCAGATAATAATAAGTAAAACAGTTTGAGTTTGGCAAATAATTTATTGAAATTTCACCATTTCACAGAAACAATAGTACACTATTTCTAAATTCATTATTGAGCTGCGATAGGATTAATTTTTGTCATTTAGTTAACAGGCATGTTTTGTATTTGTATTCAATAAAAAAAAACAATAATGGTGATTACACAAAAATTAAAATAATATTACAACAGAAGCATCGTGTAAACATTATGTTTATTATCTTTAATGATAAAAATACAAAAATTATATTAATAAATTGTGAATATCATATTATAAAAAAAACTTAGAAAGAAAATATTTAACATAATAAATGAGTTTAACCCATTGAGGTTAATTAGTAATGAAAGAAGGACTAGATTTTGTTGCGATGCAGATAAAAAATATTATTTCAGCTGTAAAATTTGACATTTAGATCGAGTACATATCTACCCGAGGTATGGATAAGTTTGGATTTGATTTTAAAGGGTAAGTTTTTTTTATGTCAGCAACATTTGATCAACATCTCTCGGAATAAAATGTTCTCTTATAAAATGTATTTTTCATGAATAATTCAAGAGTTTCTGAAATAAATTATAAATAATAATATCACCGCTGTTGACTCAAACCTTGTATGACATTTTTGGGTGTCTTATTCAAAAATTGATATCGTAACTAAACAAATTCCTATGTTAAATTAAAACTTATTAATAATATTTTGATTAATATAAAATAATTAATTATTTAAAAGGGGCCAAAATGAACAGTATAAAAGAAGTTTTGTGCCTCTAGTAAAAAGATTTTTGAAAATGAATCTCAATTTTTGGTTTTTCAATTGTACAGAAAATCAGAAATCAAAGTGTTACCATTTAAAAACTCTGGTGTATACTTTAGAATGATTTCGATTAATAGACAACAAAATGAAAAAAATATGGATTAAACATGCACAAAGATTGTATATAAAAAAACAGCAAATCCATTTCAAATATCATAGATGTTAAATTCTCCCATTTCTATAAAAAAAATTGACTTTTTTATTAAGCTATATACTATGTGGCTATGTCGAATTATCAGATTCAATTTTTTTAAAGTATTAATTTCCATAATAATTAGTCTGAGCGATACAAATATTCTTTTTAATCTTACATATGTATATATAATGTTTACGGGATACAGTTTAAAACCGCTTTATTGTAAAACATCTTTAATAAATTTTAAGTATTTTACAATACTAACAGCGGCATATTAAATTAACTGTTTATTTTTATTTCATTCTTGAGTCGCATTATTTTTATAACTTTGGTATCTGTCAGGGATAGAGAGACTTGATTTTAAATAGTTATTTTTTTGAATCTTTAATCTAAAAAGTTGATTTATCACATTAGTTAACTATAATTTGTATGTACAATAACAGTTTTATCTGCCTATAAAATTTCAATATATTTTACCATGCAATTCTTCCGTAATCCTATAAAAAACTCATTATTCCATACAAATCATTGCAACTATGGAAAAGTACACAAAAACTTAAGCGAGAAATAAAATATGTTTGTAACTAAAAGATTACATTTTTACAATAGTAATTTTCAATTCTGCCGTTATTTTTATATATTTATGTATATTTCGAAGCCTCCAACAATTTAATACAAAAAAATTACATTACTAATCCTTGAAAAGGCAAGGAGTTCTTAAAAAAGAAAATGCATCGATAGGGAAACGCACGTTATTTAAATTCTCAAGAAATAACGCGTCTTAAAGGAAAGTATATTGTATTTTTCTAGAAAGTAGTTGCTCGAATATATAGCACAGTTATACATAAAAAAAATGAAAATATATCAATGTGTTTGTGTATCTAGCGTTAACTATACGAGTGATCATGATCAAATAAGAAAAAAAAAATTAAACAATTTCTTTAATAAATCTCCCCTTAATTTATCTAGTTTAATATTTCACAACTAAATAAATGCAATAATTAGTTGTACACAAATCATTTTTTTTTTAAACTAATTTGAAATGAAGTTCAAAAGTATTTTAAAGTCAATACTTTTGACTAAACGAATAATATTGCAAATAATTTCCAAAAAAGTAGTATATATTCTATGTTATAGTTATAGAAAAAATTGAGTGTTTATGCTGTTGGGAGGAAATCCAGCTAAAGTCTATCAAGGAATAAATGTTGTATAAAAAAATGGTTGGAAGAGTAAAATAATCTCCAAGGCTTGTAAAAAATACCATAAAAAGTACTCCACTTTCAAGTATACAATAGATACTGTACACTGTATGTAATTCCTGAGTTCCCAACCTCGCCCTAAAACGATTTTTGTAGAGGAGGGTTGTCAAGGGCACAATTGTAAAAACATTATGTACGGACTTAGTAGTTGATGTTTCTAAGTTATGGGACACTTAGAGCAGTACATGGGTCGATATTAATCATACCATTCAACAATTTCAAAGCAAAGTTATGATGTCTATTTAGGTGAGAATGGAAAATTTTTGATGCTTTGAAAATTATACTTATTACACCGTCCAAATTACTTGTTTCTCAAATAAATCTATTTTACGGTCACATTATCAGCTTAAGAATTTTTTAGTTGGCTGTTATAGATGGTTTTATCTCGAATGTTGAGTATTTTTAGTTACATTTTATTGGATTTGATTGTTTTATCGATCGCAAAATAATTACATAGCATTCAAATTCATTTGTCCTAACGGTGTCAAAAGTCAACAGATCTGTTGTCAAATACGATAACTGTGTTTCAAGGTCACACTTTTACAATTGAAAAAGGCACAAAATAACTGAGTGGAAAAAATAAAATCGTAATCTTCATTTTTTGTCGTTTATACCAGTGCTTACCAACCTGGGTTCGCGAAAATTTTCATTCTTTCAACATTCTGTGATAATATATGAACATGTGAAATATTTTTTTTTTCGGGGGTCCGCAGATTATTGTTTTGAGATTTAGGGGTCCGTGGCATGAAAAAGGTTGGGAAGCACTGGTTTATACGGTTCCGATACCAAACACACAAACTCTGAACTAAAATGACGGGAAGGAAATACAATATAATATATTAAATAATATTATCGACTATAATATGCACCTTTGATGCGGCAAAGGTGAAATGATTATGTTCTAAATCTAATAAAAAAAACAGTCAAAACTCTAACAAAATCATTTGCTCTTAAAATTAAAATGTTAATGAAATAATCTTATGACAATGATTCTGCTGTGCAATGCCGTTTGATAAATGATATATTATCTTGTTCATTAAAAAGAACATAAATCGTTATAATCTCCTAATTAATATATTTTATATAATGTATATCATCAATTTGTACAAATTTCTTACAGATACTCGAATAATAAATAAAATTTACACAAGAGAACGCTGCCTATCATTACCAGAGACAATATTGCTACCGATAGGATCGGATGTAGGGAACAGATTTCATGTTTGCTGGAATACACCGGACTTTTCATGAAAAATGCTCGATGAGAAGTCTTACAAAATTTAACTACGATTGGTCAATTAGCTAGACAGAATTTAATGAATGAATGTTACAGTGATAACTACCAAAAAGTATTTCCGTTGTATAATTCAAATATTAATGCTCTTAGGTAATTGATTTGATTTTAAAATTATGTCATCCATTTGTTTACTGCAGTGAATTCAAAATTGGAGTCAATCATCCATTATATTTTTTTGAAAAACATTTCATATCAAAATGATAATTTTATTTGACTTAAATATGCAAAATTGAAAACATTGCTAATAACAGAAAATAGGTGCTTGGGATTAAACACGTTCAAATCCAGTTTTGAGAAAAAATAAGATATCGCTATAATATTGGAGTGCTATTCCAAAAGAACGGAGTTTTAAATTTTGAACATCGCTAGTTTCCATGCAATTAAAGGTCAAAATATGATCCTATAATGAAAACTGTCTAAGTTTTAATAAGAAAAGTGTCTTTTTATCTGTTAAGCAAAAAGTGGATCTGGTCATTTTTTTTCTTTCAAGTTCTGGAAATATTCTAAGAAATCGCGGTCATCTAAGACCGGCTCTTTTGATTCGTCCATAGTTGTGCAACACAAAATGATCAGCTGCAGCAATGAATGTTCGTTTCTTTTTATTTATCGATGACAATAAATAATTAGCCCAGCTTGAAATATACAATGGAACTTGTGAAGCGAGCGATGACTTTGTTAGTTGGCATATTTATCAATAAAGCAGATATGGTGAAAAAGAAAAGCTATTTTGATGAAAGAGGTATCATATTTTGAACTTTGGTAATGATAAGCAGTATCCCATTTTACTTTGTATAGATAATATAACATTCTATGCAATGGACACTATGATGCCGAACGTGCGTTGTACTACCTATGACTGAGTGATAAAACACAATCATCTAACGATTAATATTGACAACCGACGATAAGACTAATAATCATAACACAAGAACACTAAGCTAAGAGGCCACTCTATAATTCTATATAATCTCTAAAAATTTACATAAAGATCAATGTAATTCATGTGCATATCAATTGATAGAAGAAAAAAAGCAAACACCTACAGCGGTAAAGGTATCTCGATAAATCTGACCAAGCTGAAAATTGAGAATTTCAATTAATATATGTCATATTTGCGTTTTAGCAAGCATTATGTCAGCCCATACATTGCTTGCAGACGTTGCTTTTTACAAAACAAAAGAACTCGTAATAATTATATGAAAATTAAACAAAAATTACCTCTTCGTCACCTCAGTATTGCTTCATGTAATGAACCAATAAATAAAAAAAAACTATAATACTAAAAAAACAATCTACAATATTTATTAAAAATTTAGACCAGGAAAAGGAATAACCCTGCATCAATTTATTTATTCAATCAGTTGATAATGCTCGTGACGAGCGAAACCGATTCTGATCTTTAATAAATAATATGGGAATAGTAAAAATAAAGGTTTTTTTTTTATATAATGCCAAAAGCATCTGTGCTACAATACTGGGATGACGGTAAGATAATTGAATTTCTTCAGTAAAAAGTAACATCAGATATTTAATTATACAGAATCAAGTAAAAGTTTTTTCGATAAATAACAATGTTATCGATCATAAATACTGAAAATAAATGCAATTATTTCCTTTTACTACATTGGTCAGTTTATGAACTGGGATGCCTGCAAATTTTATGCCGATACTCTTGAATGAATGACAAAAATGAAATTTTCTGTTGAGGTCATTCTATCCATCTAAAATAGAAAGGAGTACTAACGATAAAATGAATCTCGACATGAAGGCAGCAATAGGCTATCGTTCATGTCAACGTAATGTATCGTAACACAAGAATCCGCATCGTCAAATAGCGTGGAAGTTTTCTCGTCAGGCAGTGAACCGTTTCCAATATTACATACTTAAATTAAACGGTGAGGTATTCAATACGATTATTATAAAAACAAATCGTCGGCAATACATCCTAAAAAAACTACATACAAAATTTATTGCCAGTTATAAAAAACGCTGTTTTATTAACTAATGAATTATATATGTTTGTATATCACTGGTGTGTTTCATTTGTTTAGTTTCTCGTGGTGTACAATTTTTTTGACAGAATCCGTGATCAAACTTTGCACGTGTGATTCAAGTCAAGAGAAGTAAATTTTTCCTTATTTTAATTCAATTAATATGTGTACATTACATTTGAAAAGTGTAGTTATTTCAATTAAAAATTAACACACATTTGAGAATATAAAAAATGCATTCTTTGTAAAAAAAAAAGCAACCACTTCGAGTATTCCATTAACATTCATTAATTTAATAGTAAAATCTATCCATAAAGTTTAAAGATACCTTTCGCGCCACCTACCTTATTCTTACATTTCGTTCTCTTAAAAGTTCAACGGTTAAGGAACGTCTAGGGCACAGTTCAGTTCTTTTTCAGCTCCCTGGCTCCCGTTTTGTGTGATACCGTAAAAAATCATAAACCTGCCGTCTGTATTCACAGACATCCGATAATAATTACAAACTACGACAATTAATACGCTATTTATTAACATTCATAATGACTTCAGTTCAGCTGGAATTAATTGCTTTCAACCCGGAGACGAACGCACTACTGTAATATTGCCGTTAAAACATTACGATAATATTTGCATACAGCAGAAAATTTATGGAATAGCGGCTTCAGCGTGAAAATGATCTTGCTCAAAATATAATGCAGACTTTGAATTTGTTTACAAAAGTAACCGTAGCGACGAACATTACAAGCAAACAAGCAAGGCGATAAAGCTCATTTATTAGAGGCTTCGGTTACCAATGTATGTTCTGTTTGACAACAGTTCTTGAATCCAATAAATTTGAGGTCTTTAAGATTCTTTGCTTCAGCGTGCTGACATATTTCTTTGTATTCCTATCTTCTAGCCGCCTGATGTGTGTTTAGTATGTTTTCAGTTGTACGGAGCAGACATGGCTGAGGAAAAAATCGTAAATATCTTTTCACCAATTGCACACGGTAGATTTTTATATTTAGTACAGTAGAACCACAATTTGCCGGCCTATTTGTAGGAAGAAATATTTTGCAAATCCCTTTATATTGCAGCTATACGAGCGCTCAGATCAGAATACTTTATCACCTACATACATACATACGGATCACTCACGCACCGTTAATGCACAACATGCATTAACTTGCTGAAAGAATAGAAGGTACTGAGAGGTCCATTATTTAGCCAGTCTAACTTTAACCGTCTCAGAGGACATGTCCAGATTGCGATCGGCCAGCAACAAACTCAAAACGGACTGAGCGATACCTCTAGGCACTGAATGAAACCATTTACTCAATCAGGCACAGAATACGCCATACTATGTAAACTAACATTGACTTCTACACACTACACTATTGTACTGAAATCCATGTAAATTTAATAAAGCCATAGCTTTATAGCTTTTATTTGATCGTATCCGATTATTAATATACATAGAAGGATTGCCTGTTGTTTTGACAGTGCCTAAATGAAGTTAAGTTCAATTCTGTTTATTATTACTACGGATACACACAATATAAATCAACCGTTTTGAAAGAACAGTATTGGCTGTGCGGGATTCAATTATTTCAAAGTGTGAATTATCCATTTAAAGATGTGAGCTATCGAAATAGTAATTTGAGTGAGTCAAGTTACTATTGAATGTACTATATTTTGTTATAAGTGTAAACCTGCGAGACGATGCATGATGTATCGGCATGTATCGAAAATTACGTGGATTTCCCATACGATACGACTGTAAATAATATATGAATCCGGTTATTCAAGGTTTTACTGTATTGTTATCTAACCATACACTGAAAAAGCACTGCCCTCATGTTGCTCGTAACCGTAACGAGAAGTCAAACTTGAAAACACAAAATTATTGCACAGTTTTTGCAACAATATTACAATTTGTGCAACTTCACTCGTATCTCCGGCGTTCATAAACCTTTTAATCCATAATACCACCGCATTATGCCTAGGAATTTGCCCTTAAGTCACATACCAAACAAATTGGTAGACTTAAACACGTACAATATTATATTATAAACAAAGAATATCCAAATGAGATAATAACAAATTCACAGGTATATGTTAGATAATTAGTTAATAATATTTTTTAATTATAAAAAGCCTCTGAATACATTGATTTTAAAGCTGCAGCTCCACGTGAGGCTCTATAGCTCTAAGCTATATGATCATGCATTCAATATACCTAAGACATAAAGTATAATCTGCACATCTCAGACAAGACAGCCAAATCATTAAATAATAGACAATAACATAATAAATCAAAGACAATAAGGTGGAGTAAAAAAATATAATAAAAATAACCTCACTTAATATGGCCAACTGCTGCATGGCGAAATGTTAAATAGCTAATTTATTAAAGTCAAAATATAAAATGAGTACATAAATTTTATTTTAAAATTTAAAACATATATCAACCCATTGGCTACCGATTCAAATGGTGTTTTCATGGCCGAAAAAAAAATTGCACCAGATTCTGGCAACACTGGATTCGACATAGTAATAAATCTGGTTCGACATAATAATATGGCACCGATGCGCAATAAGTAATGATGTCTCTCATCTATTATGTATGTCTACCAATCAATTTTAATGTGTTCACTGTCAATTCTTGCCGGACAGGCATTATATTAAAAAATAATTAACACCTTTTGTGTTGATTCCACATTATTTATCATAAATGCTTTTATTCATCGAGAGCACTATAAACTGATCAATTGATAATGCTCGTTGATCATCATTTGATAATGTTCGTGATGAGCGAAACCAGTCCTGATCTATAATAAGTAATATAGAATTAGTAAAAAAAGGTGTTTTATATATTATATATTTTTTTAAATATTTGGCATTACAGCGATGCGTCAAATATTTTAAACTTGAAAGATCATACGAGAAAAACTTGATGAGAATTTATTGTAAGTCACTCGAGACAAATTGACATTGAAATTTTTCCAATGAAATGAGGCCAACATTCACAATAAGTTTTAATTACGGACTTATTTGATAGAACCTTTTGATCGAGTAGCAAAACAAGAATTTATATTGCAAGTAATGGGTCCAATGGGTTTGATATTTGTATAAAATTGTTTGATTTTAAAGCTTCAGGCACAGGATTGAAAAAAATAACAAAAACAAGTTAAGGCTTATAAAAGAATCGGTTCTTTGTAGCAACACTGGGTTCTTAATATTAAAAGTTTCATAAATTTGAGGACAAACAGCATACAAATTCATATCTAAAACTATACATGTAAAGTCCCCCCGGCTTATGCGATTATCAATAAATAAATAGCTTAGCATTTACTTATCCTTCAAGCGCATATAAAAATCGTGAGCGACGGCTGCCAACTGAATAGAAATTTTTCAAACGGAGGTACCGTACGTGGTGAAGACTACTCTAGTCGAGTCCGTGTCGAGGGTCACGTCTTCCGGACTCGCCAGATCGACCCTCACACTTCCGGATTGGTTGCGTCTCCGGCCTCCGACACCTTCAATTAATAATATTATTGCTTTAAATTTCAACGATGAATTTTACAAAACGACTAAGTGTTTACAATTTTCACTCTAAACATTTTGAAATTATCTAGTAAACAGGTTAGTTCCTATGCAATAATAATATGAAACATGTAATTGAATATGTGTCTGAACAGGAACAGGCGCTACGTGCAAGCGACTGCCTGTAGTGGCAAATCTGGAGAGGTGGCCAAATGTTTTAGTGCCTTTTGTGAAAATTTTATAACTAGGAATAATACAATCTTGCTTAGGGTGGCCAAATGTCTAGCGCTTACACTGCTCCCATAGTATATGTTCTAAGAATGCAGTTATAATAATGTTCAAATGTACTCGGATATTAAAGAGTCGAAAAGCTTTGAGTGTGACCCTAAATAGAGAACTGATACATTTTTCCATCAGATGATAACTGTACTAGCACAGAAATCTTGGGTAGTTTTTTGTGCTTTTTAATTTTGTTTTAGGCTTAATGATTTTAATTGTAATTTAATTTTAGAACACAGGCACAAGTATGTATATGGCAAGCTCTTATATCATTTGGTTATATACACATACCATACTGCGGTGAATGCGATAAATATTATAAAAATCGAAACATCTCACCTTGCCCCCAATTGGTGAGAGTCCAATGAAAGCCAGTATCAGCACAAGGGAGAGTCTCTCGTTGACACTCTTCTGCAGTGTCGGCGGTGTCGCTCTGCTGAACAGTCGGAGTGGGCGTGGATACCTCTTGTGGTCCGGGACTGCCTTCAGCTTCGCCATCGGTGGACGTATCCAAGCTGTCCATTGAAGAGTCCGCGGTGGCGCCTCCTCCGCGGAATCTCGCGACAGATTCTGAACGATTGTCAAACACTACTCATTAGTTGATACTTGTTATAGAGTGGGGTCAGTCAGTGAAACGGTAGACCAACGAAACAAACCATCATTATTGGTTGTAATAAAGTACAAAATGTGCACCAACCTTGAGTGTTGTCCAGATCGGATGTGGCTTCTTCGATTCCTCTCAATATATCCGCGCACAGGTCTGAATCCAGCGGGATGGGCGTCTCGGCGTCTCGATTGTAAATGATGAGAGCGACCGTGATGGGATGGGGGACGGGTAAAGGTACCGGTGGCTGAGGGGGTTTCTGGGGAATAGGAATGTGTCTCTGGACGGTCGGCCTTTTCCACGCTGTCCACGGTCGGCGAGTGGGTCGCGGGAGAGTGCCGCGGACCCATGACAGTGTCGGATTCACATCCCTGAATGAACACATGATTATTAGACCGGAAACATATGATTTTTATCTTTTGCAGTGTGAATAAATTCTTAACTAATTAGCCATTTTTATACTATTGAATTTAAGTAAAAACTATTAAAACAAGTTGTTGTTTGCTGAATTCGCCCGGTAAATACGATCACAAGTGTCACTCGTGATTCGGTGAAAGGGGTCAATAACAAACATACAGCTTGAATTTCGCTTATGGAGATAGTTTATAAATATCATTACAGAGTATTTCAACAAATCAGACACTGAGTTGACCATTCAAGTGTATCACATGTAGGTGATTTTAAATACTGACGCACAACTGGAAAAAATTCAGTGACATCTCTTAAGGGCAAGATAGTTGCAGTCCAGAGCAAAGGAAGAAACGAGATATGGTTATCTGAAATATCAGGCTAATTAAAGCGTTAAGAACCTCTATCTACAGAACAACTATTTCCTTTACAATTTCACAACGGTAGGGTTCCTAAAATTTTTCATATAGATACATATATATGGCGCTGCATCTTAGGTAGGGACGAAATCAGGATCTGCTCAACAGTCAGAACTCTCACCGCTGTACTGCAGAGAGGGTAAAATCGACTATGCACACAAAAAACTACATTAGTTTTGAGTATAAATATTATTCTTACGATCTCTTCTCTTTGGGCGTAGTGAGTAATCTGGAACGGGGATTAAAAGCTGATACGTCCAGGCACGGAGGCTGCACAGTGATGTTTCCACGGGGGCTGTACACAGCACCCAGTAAATCTGGACCACCTTCCACTGAAATATGTATAGTAGTTACTTTCTAATAAAATTTTAAAGATTTATAATAAATATTTATTTATTGTTTAAAAATTAAAAGTACAGTACATGACATTACAGCTGACGCCAATTCGCCATGCACTTGACAAATATAATGAGAAAAATAGGGTAAAATATCAAGGTATTTCAGTTCTACAGTTTTTAAAAAAGTTAAAGGTTGATAGCTATTTCGGCTTACCATGCAGACAGAAGCGCATGCGAAGAATAGCTATCAACCTTTAACTTTTTTAAAAACTGTAGAACTGAAATACCTTGATATTTTACCCTATTAAAATGGAGTTCTACCAAGTAAATGCCAAATCAATAAATAATGAGAAATTTAAAAAAAAAAAACACTACATAATACATCAATATACAAAATCAAGAAATAAAAAAGTGAAACTTCACAGCAAAAACAGTTCACAAATACTGTCACTGAAAATGTCCACTTCTCTAGGCAACGAGTTGATCAGTCAAACGGCCCTTGGAACTGGAGACTCATACGTCTTACGCGAGGAACAAGTTTTTGGTCATAGTTTCGCCAACGTATGAATAAATTGGGAGCATGTAAGTTAAAAGTCATGAGAATTTCAGGATTATTAACTTTGCCCAAATTATGTATTATTAACACGTGGTTGTCAGAGGAAAAGTAAATTTATGTTTTTCGCATATTGTCAGTAGTTTGTTACACTGTTGGTTGTTTGCAGGTCCCGTAATATCAAGGGATTTTTTAATGATATGAAATATCAATGCTCGTGATTGATCAGTGATATTTTTTTATAAAGGGGGGACGGGTCGTCATATATTTGGCAAGACGTGTTTCTCACTCACCTATTTCTGTGGTATGCACCATGTCCGCATATCTCGATAAATCTGCTTGCTGGTGTGGCTCCAATCTGAAGCGGGTGTCCGCCTCTCCGAGTGGAGTGAGAAAATCTAAGCCGAAGAGATCCGCGTAGAGAATTCCGGCGAGTCCTGCCCAGTCGTTGGGGCTCAGTCCTCTCCCTTCCCAGTACTCTTCTTCGGACATACGCAGGCGGCTTATTACGTTCAACGGATAGAAACGTGACAGTAACAGCGCTGCTTGCTGGATTACAATCTAAATTGAAAATACAAACATAATTACGTGATCAAATTTCAATCTGTAAAAATTTTCACTAGCGACCCGGGATTCAACTTGCATCGATAAACTTCAACCAACAGTAAGTGACATCTAAGAATTAAAAAAAGGTCTAGGAAATATGTCGGTGTTGATTTGAATATATTTTATTGAATTGATATCAATGATCATAATGTTTTTGTAATAATTACTGGTGGCCATAAGAGTAATCATGAGTTTCATCATGAAAAAGTAATTGGAAGAGATCAATAACATTGAAATATCTACTGATTTTATGTGGGTGCTAAAGAAATTTATGATTATTTTATGATGCCTATTGCTATCAAATTTCATGTATAATAAGGAGAAATTTGGAAATTAACTTGCTTGTTGAAATTGGTTAATTATTTCATTGTACCCTAGTCATTTTTAAGAATATAAAAAATATTACTAGAGGTTTTAATGATTGAATTTGAAAAAACTTTACCATTCTTAACCCATCCGGTCCACAAAAAAATAAAAAAAATATTCCACCTGGTTCACAATAGATTTACGGTATCACGAGGGAAACTAAACCAACTCAACCGTTCTCGCATAATACGTTTTCCCGGCTGGACCGTTTATTTTTTATAGTCCCGTCAAACTCCCATAAGAACAATGTTAAATAATCCCGCATTGACCGTTCCCCGATTTACCGATTTCCTCGATAAACCGTCTAAATATTTTGGTCCCGTCACAAATATTATCCTGATTGACCGTTTTTATTGCATATTTCTCCATATCTCAGCAAGTAAGTTTGACAGCCGAGTGCAGGTGTTATGTCTAGACACGTTGGAATGCACTGTACATGTTAGACGCATTGGACGCTTGTGCTATTTTTTTGGGTTGAAATCCACCACACGCGTATTATTGTTTATGATGCAAATGTAGAATTGCTTAAAATTCATAATAATTCCTGTACATACAAACTTTTTGGTCCCGTAGCTGGATTCGTACAAGTCAGTTGCGTTCAATACTGCCTCACATCTCGTATCATTTTTTTTTCCAAATTGAAACTAAAATGCCGCCACCCATAAAGAAAACTAAAACTCAGCTGAGAAGAAGAAGGAAAATCGCTGAAACCTCGATGTTTTAAGAATATAAAAACACTTCCCGTAAAATAACACGCCAACAAGAAGGCATGGATGAACACCGATATTTTTATGGCTTTCTTGAGGAATTTCGATTCCTCAATTAGTGCTCAGGGGCGTAAAATACTACTATTTATAGACAATTGTGCCGCCCATCCTCGAGATACTTCATTTCTTAAGAACATCAAGGTAGTTTATTACCCTCCAAATTGTACCAGTGCTTTACAGTGACAGTGAGCTAGCTACCTGTGGCGTTGAAACAATCGAGTCATTATGTGATGCAACTAATGACAGCAGTGAAGAAGAAGATGGCGAAGACCATAATACCGAACCTATTCCGACATTTACACAAGCATTATTGGCCTTCGAAAAAATAAAATTATTTTTCTATTCCAAAGAAATCGATGAATCCGCTCTTAGAAAAGTACGCGAGTTTGAGGCGTCTTTGTTCCGATTAAAGTGCCAAACAACAAAGAAACAAACTAGCATAAAGGACAGTATGTACAAGTAACTAATAAATAAATGTTTTTTTAAGATTTTACTTGTTTATTATTATTTGAAGCTTTCCCGCAATTACCGTTTTTTTTCCAGGATCCCTTGGAAAACGTAAAATCGAGGTTTCACTGTATTTGCAATTATATTTTTTTTACTAGATTTATAGCAACAGTATAATTTTTTTCTAAATATCAAAATTTAAAGTATGATAACGGCAAAAGCATTTATCATAGCCCAGGTTTTGCCTTACATGTTATACAATATATGTATCAAGTTGGTTTTTTGCGTTTTTTTTGTAATTTTGGGCATTTTTGCAAGGTTAGAATTATTAGAACAATAGTAAATATCGGTATTAATTTTCAAGTGCACGTGGCAAGTGTTACGGAAATAAAATGTCTAATGAGATTCGACATAGGACCGGAAAGGGTTAAATCTAAAATAATTTTATAAAATTTTAGGGATTCAAATTTGATATTGAAATTCTATCAAGCAAAGAATCTCACCTTCAAATCGATAGTGTTCAACTTGATTTTAGATCGAATGGCCTGACTCAAGCCGAGGTTCAGCTCTCTTCTGCGGCGCTCCAATTTCTCATGAAGTGAAGCGATCAGATCACTTCCTTCTTTCTCGAGTTGCTTATAGGGACCAGTCTGCAAAAACGAGAAAAAAAATCAGCAAAATATAACTTATTAATCATTTTGAATGACTTCTTGTTTTCCTTTGTTACGAGCTACTCAAATGGTGGTTGTATTTATGTTATATATATTTTAATTTCGGGGAAATAAAAGTGCAGAAAATATCAAATTTTTCAGTATTTATAAAAAAATATTTGGAGAAAGTTGTGTAAAACAACAAATGTTGACCTCTATCATATCAGTGACAACCATGGTTATCAGACGTACCGATTTGAACGAGACTGTCACGAGTTCAACAGTCAAATCCCGAATGAACTTTGATAATCCCAATTTGAGAAAGGTGTATGGACTCCTATAATTTTTGTAGGCAGCCTCCAATCCGAGTGCTTGAATTGTATTTATATCAAACAAAAGTTTAAATACAACTAATGTTATGAGTAAAAAAATATCATGCAAAGATGACTAACATATTTTAAATCAAGCCAAAAAAACTATTATGTAAATAAATAATTTTAATAAAACTGTTTCTACATTCTTGCAAAAAGATAACTCTGCGTCATAGGAATAGTTTACCTTGGCAAGCTGAACAGAGAAGGGGCCGAAACACGCCTCGACGAACTGTGCAAAATCTCTTTGAGGCTGAGTGATGGCGGCTTCTGTCGTTTGTTGGAAAGAAGCCAGCTCGTCCAGTTCCATGCGAGACTCCAGCGCGGCCAATGCTTGCTCGGGTCTGCAGAATAATGGTGCGTTGAGTATCATTGTAATTGATTCAGAATTCAAAGTTATCACGAGCAGATTCTCAAATCATATGACGCAGATCTAACGAGTAGGATATTTATAAAATTATATATGTAAACAAATTTCTTTTAATTTAAGATTTCGACTTAAGGTGCTTGGTGGAATTTCAATATTAAATTTGAACGATTCAAATTTAAAAATTTTCTTGTCAATTATGAGTGAAACACCACACTGGATAAGATTGATAAATTATAATGAGATTAACTGTAAGTACTATATTGTATATATATGTTTAACTATCTTTTATTCTCACACAATTTTGGCATGCATATCCGAAAACTAATAAGTGTTTTTGAATTAACAACTTCATATATGATTTACAAATAAGTTGTTTTTTTAAATGTATTTTTGTGTTTATATTAAAATTTTTCATTAATAAAACAAAAAAGAGAAAATATACTAAGACAGATTTCAAAAGTGCTGTTTTCACATAAATTAGTCGGAGTGTTATATTGACCCTGCGAGAGTTGAACGTTAAATCACATAAAATTAAATGCTATATTGTTTAAATATCGTACAAATAATGACATTTCATTATGCGTACTATCCATTTTTATTTATTTCAATTGAAATGAATTTAGTTACCTTATTTGAAAGTAGTAATCCTGGGCCAGACCAGGTCCTGCAATTCTCTTAACAAAGGCACTGTCGCAAGACGGTACACGACCACGCTTCCGTATAACACACTGGAACAGAATGGCGTCCCAGCCCAGTCTTATCCAATACCTCAGAACACCCACTGGAAAAATTGTCACAAGATTATATAGAGTTCGACTATAATTGTTTTTTACTCAGTCGCTCAACCTCTTTTTTCAGAGAAGTAAGAATAAAAATATAAAACTAGGAAAGGACTACTCGTTAGCTAATCGCTCTCGCTATGACCCGTTTTGAGGAGCGGATGGATGGGAGGAAATTTCTTCAAATCCTTAAATCGGTTTAAAAATCACAAAAAAAAATCGATCCAGCGTACACCATAACCAAAGCTGACAATGAAAACCAGCTTCCTTGGTCTAATGGTAAGTCTTTACTAAGTGTCATCAAGGTTAACATAAAATTTAGATTTTTTCAGTACACCATTTAAGATCTTGGGTGTGTTCTTTTCGAGTTGATTTTTTCGGCGCCTCAGTTATTACGTCATGTAAGGCCGGCTTCGGACACAGAGCTCACGAGTTTGAATCCCAGTATGAACAGTTTTTATAAATTGATTTTTCATTTGATTTATAGATCTCTGTTCGAAGACATGGATATATATGTTTTGAATTACCCCCCCCGCCCAACCATTATATTAATAGTGATTAGCTAACCACTAGTCTTGTGCTAGCCAAACCTTCTATCCCTATTCTCTTTAAAAAAAAAGAGAGGTTGAGTAACAAGTTTTAGAACTCCATATGTCAGCGGAGATGGTTAAGAAAAATGTCAGATATGTAAACAATTATTTCAATATTAAATAATAGTTACCTGTAAATAAAAGAAAAGCGGCAACGGGACACAGGACTAGCGCCACAAAAAATGCAAGGATAGGTTGAATGCATCCTTGTATGAGAATGTTCCAAATCACTGCCTCCACAATGATGAAAAATCTGAAACAAAAAAATATTTCAATTCATATAGAGCCTTTCAGTTTGATCATATTTAAACTCAATTGTAAAACTTGTGATTTAAAGAAAAACTATTAAAAAGTCTTAATTAAACATCATTCCAATGTATGTACAGCCAAAATAAATGCAAATCCCTCTATTCGGGCAATCCAAATCTATTATTTTAATAAAAAAAAAACTTGCCTACACATTAGTTGGTTGTAGTAGCAGTAAGGAGCAACAACTTGTATTATTTACTGGCTAAAAAATGTGTAATTTTCACCTGTTTCTTCTTGCAGGATCTGGACTATCCAGGTCGTAGATGGTCACCATCAATAGATGCAGGATAAGGGTGACGACTGGCATCCAAATGAATGTGGTCAAGGCCGCAAGCAAACTGAGAGCGGCCGCGATGAAGCACCCCAAGGGAAACACCACCAATATAAAGAGGGTCCCCAGAGTGCCTTTTATCATGTAGTTCCACATTCGATTGATGTGCCGTGTCAAACCCTTACCGATGAATCCTGCGAGAAGAGAAAAAGTTTTTTTTTATTTTAAAGCTTGATATTTTCCATTTTTGGACTGAGTTAACAAAAAGGAACCAACTGAAGTTTTTACATGTTTTGAGTTTTACTAGTCCAAAATATTCCAAATATCAATTCGACAATGAGACCTAACTGCAATTCAGCCCAGTTTCTGTTTTATTTGCATTATTTCTTTTTTGGTTAGCGGGTCAATTCTCTATATAAATATGAACCAAGAACAAAGTATCCGTTATGCTTTATTGACATCTTCTTCTTCTTTGACTATATTCGCTCCTTATGTGGAGCATATGGTCGCCACGTGACACTTATATGTTTCCCCGTCTCCCGCCAATTTATTTGCTTTCTCCTATGAAATGCCAGCATTTCTCAGTACATCCTATGGATAGTACTCGACAGTCATCCAGGACGTTACTGTCTTGTACGTTCCCTAATCTCAGAGTTCCTCATGAAATCAAAACACCTCACCCCACAACTGATATAAGGACGAAAAACATTTTAACAGAACCACGAAATTTCACAACATTCACATAAAATATTTAAAAAAATCTTCAAACATTTAAGCTCAATATCTCTATTCTGCAAATTTGCAGTCGGTTCTCTTTTGTTTAACTCAGCCCTATTTGCTGAGTCGGCATGGCCAATCAGTCCAATGTAAGGTTGAAATGACTTGTGCAGCTCCTTGCTTTCCACGTGCAATAAAAGAATGAATGATCAAGATCTGCATTTATTTAGATATGTGAGAACAAACCTGTGTCCGGTTTTGTTTCGAAGTGAGTTCTGGACTTGGATATGTGCCGCCATAGTGATATTAAGCGAGAGCATACCGTTTGTGTGACGCTACTCTTGCGAGGAAACAGCGTACCGTTCACCTGAAAAGTAAAGAAAAAACAAACCATATTATTAAAATGAAAAATTTAAGTCATTAATAACTAAGATGATAAGTATTCCACTGACTAAATCTAAATGCTAGTAGATTGTTTTTATTGGTAAAACACTAATTTTTTTCATTCAAAAAGATTAAGAACACACTCCTTGAATTCTCAGGAATATTGAAATTTGTGGCTCTGACTACATACCATTTTTTGTAGCAGAAGAAATCTCGATGTCTTTTCTATCTCCAATTATTCTTAACATTAACAAAATGTGCTACCACTTATATGAGCTTTGCTAATTCTCAATTAAATATATATGAAAAATTTAATTTACCCCCTTTTAATGTATTATTTATTTTCTTTATGTATAAATCATTGGTGTTTGGGTATAACTAATGTATGAAATAAGTAAAAGAAAACAAAAATATTATCACATTTCGATTATTCCTATTTTTATGGAATTTGTATCAGATTTTAGGAATTGTGCAAACATTTATTATACAATCTATATTTGAAAGTATGCAACAGCAATTCAAAAATGGGTTATTAGGTGTTTCCCAAACAACATTGAAATATTTATAAAATTTAAAATTTGGCATTAGCATTTTTTAAAAAAGATGAATATGATAGAAGGATATTTTAAACATCAAATTATTTTATTCTGTGTAAGACTATCCATTTACTAATAACTAGTTTACAACAAAGTCCAGATGGAATGGACATATTTTTTCTTTTCATAAAAACAATATTAATAAGGTGAATGGATTCGCCCTTTTTACAAAAACACTACGATATTAAATGAACAGCATGTTGTTTACATAGAAGTACTGAAAATGTATATGTTATGTGCGTATCATGCTAAAATTAAGGGTTACCGGATTTATTATCAGTAATATCGCCTTGTGTTTCAGTGGCAAGCAAATCCAACTGGCTTTGTTGCGTGTCAACACAGCCGAGATATCGGTTTAAACTTATCTAAAGTCTAGCTGAGCAGAATAAATATTTGCGATAGTGTTTTTTATATTTCGTTATCAAGACAAGTTTCATAGCGCTTATAGTGTGGGCGTTCGTTCACCTGTGCATAATATGTCAATTGTTTTTGGACAAACTTCAGTAGACAGAATATAAGATACGCTCGACAAATGATTACGAACAAATGATGTAATGTACCTGAGACAGCTCCAAGTCAGGCATGAAAGGCTCCATATAGAAAAGGGCTCTGAGGGAAAGTGGGGAACACCACGGAATGACAACACCAAATAGGAACATCGCATTCCAACTCCAACACCAAGTTCTGTCAAATTAAATCAATCATCGCCACTTTAAATAAATAAAAACATAATACCACAACGGCAAAACATGGAATCAAAGCAATAGTGATAAAGAAAAATGGCAACACAGAAATAATTATTAGGATTCAGAAAAAAGCGCTAGTAAATTAAAATATATTACACTCGCTGTAATAGACACAGTGTAGTAGTAAGTTACTTCAAAATCTTAAATTATAAGTTAATTACGATTGCGACACTATTTTAATATGTGCTATTTCAAACTTTATGCGGAGACAGTAATTCTTGAAGAGTGACACTGGGTCAAGACAAATATATATTTGACACATTAGAAATTGCAAAAAAAGGTTTGTGTTTTTAATGAAAATAAATGTTAAAACTATATATTTATTGACAAAATTGACAAAAGGGATTAATGATTTTTTTTATTTTCGATGGAATCGGCGTTAACTTTTTGAAAATTCACTCCCAGTAAATGGAGTAACAAAGTTATCAAATTTTACTTTATATAAGAATCAAAATTAAATTTTTGAAAATTCCATTACATACTCAGTTTAATGTCACGTTTTACAAAGCGCAATTTTAAGTAGTTTGTCGGAGATTGAAGAAGTCAACAAGGATTTGACGAAAGAATGTTCAGTGTTCCATTTATCCATAAGTATTCAAAAAATACAACACTACTCATAACGATGGACCAGATATAACAATCATAAACAGTAGTTCATTGGTGGTTGTAACATTAGAATCAAATTTCAATGTATAATTTTGATTTTAAAAGAGATATTCTTAAAAATATAATAAAATAATTGATTGTCGATTGTTTCCATTAGATTTAAATATAAAACAAAAATGAAGGTTCAAAGATGCAAGATGCTGAGAGATTAAGTTTAGTAATCACTGTCATTATCATGCGGATAATGTTATGAAGGAAGTATAAAAAAATAGACAATATAATATCAAGTTCTAAGTATGGCAAGTACGAAATAAAGATTGAAGTATTCGTTGCATAACTTTTCTACCTGTGACAATAGTTAATCCATCTCCACATTGGCCATCTTGTGGTCGTCGTTCTAGAATTTTCTTTCTCAATGAGAAAAACTGGCTGGCTGGGGTCGGATCGAGGTGTGACGATGCTGGTGATTTGGTTGGTCAGTACGGTCGGAATGACTTCCGACTGGCCCTGGAAGTTGCGTCTGATGATCCAATTGGCCGGCAGCCATATTTGCGTGAGCCATTGAAAACTCCGAGTCGGTGTTTTAACTTTGCGCAGCTCCTTCAGAAGAACGGGTTCTCTCTAAAATTTTAATCAAAACAAGTCATCTCCACTGAAACGGAATATTAAATTTTCATTTAATTTCCATTCCTCATTCATAGCATAAGACCAACATATAGTGCTTCTAAGATATCCTGTCTCAAGCCAGCTTCATCGGTTCCACTCGAGTCATCCTGGCTTCTCATAGCTCTGTTGTAATACATCTATCCGGTTGAAATAGACAGGCGGGAATAATGCGCCCATGAGGTGTCTGCAGTACATGTCTAAACCTGGCCCCCTACTGTTATTTAATTTTGGGAAATAGAAGAAGTCGGTATGTCTGTTTTCTTCCTGACAAACACACGTCAAACCAATGCACTCCTAATATTCAACGCAAGAATTTTTCTCTATAATGCTTTTAAGCGAGAAAACAACAGTTGACACTATAAAAGTAATATTATATCATATTCATACAATAAACAATAATAAAAGACCTGCCGATTTTAAAGAATCCATGTCATTGATATATTATAGATCAATTTAATAAATTCTCACCTCTTTCATGAAAGCAAGGTCCCGTTGTATAAAATAAGCAGATTGTGTGAGGCCATGAGACGTGCACAGCGTGACAGCTTCCTGATGAGCATTCCACGCATTCTGCTGGGCAAATACATCTTCGGCAGCTCTGATACGAAAAAGAAAAAAAAAACAGGAAATTACTCAGTGGCCTGTGGACACTCCATGTTAATGATGTCGTTTGTTCAATTTCAGACTACTTATAGATCGATTCTATGCGAGTAAATATTCAATCCTAGCTGGTTGAAAACATAATTCGTATCCATAAGAGTCCTCAGATAATCATCAGGAGAGTAACACGGTTGTAAGCAATACGTACCCTCAACTACAATATTAACCAGTTCAGTGCCTTACGAGCACGGGTGCGTGAGTAGAGTACTCGACGTCAATGCCTTAAACGCAGGGGCGTGTGAGAAACTTTGAGGTCTCAAATGGCGTGATACTTAATATTTTTAGTTGACATTGGTTTACGAACGTTTAGTCCTATCCATGCTTAGCCGGAATATATTTATTAGAAACAATAAATGATTATAAGTAGAATTAGAGTAGAAACTATAAATGTGTGATTGTGATAAGATTTATGACATTTTTGGTACATTAAAAGCAGGCGGCCTGTAGCCATAGCTCTTTATTTACGATCTAGGCATGGAAGTGGTTAAATCAAATTGAGATATGTTCCGCATTGAGAGCATATCTCTATCTATGAAAAATAATTACCTTAGTTTAGCTTCCATCCATGATTTAATCCTGGAGAGCACAGGATAAAGATGTTCTAGTCTCTCCCGTAGACTATCCTTAGTCCTATCTAACTTTCTTTGAACATTGTCCACGGCTCTATAACACAAAGAAAGTAAAAAATTCATCAAAATAATTCGAGCGAAGGCTCCAAATCGAGCATTTTAAAAAAAATCTTCAGTCGTACCTGTGCATCATTACAGTGGCTTGGGCTTGCCTCACCAGTAAATCGGGGATTCCGGACCCGAGAGTGGCGAGACCGGGATGTGCCAATACACTATTGTACACTCGCTGCAAGTATTCTCTCATTACTGCCTCTTTCACCTCCTGTCGAAAAAAAGAACTGAATTTATCATCGATATTAAGGAAAGCATGAATTCATGCATGAGAGCATGAATCAGAAGCAGAAATCCAGAAACACTATATATTTGTACAACTACTTTAAGATATCGACCGAGTGTGTTTGGTGGAATTTCAATATCAAATTTTGTACACTTCCATTAGTTTTGCTACTAACGACCCGGGGTTCGCCTTTCGACATCTTTTGGCATTTAAGTTCACGGATAAACTTTAGCTGACAGTTAGTAAATAGTTTATATCGATTATATATAATAAAAAAAATAATAATAACTACAATGATTGTGATCTAAATTTGTTTAGATACTGATCTGATATTAACAATATCTAATAAATAATCACATAAACAATTACAAATTCTATCGGCTTCAGCAATTATAGGCGGTCATTCAAATCAATTATAATTAGACGGTAATTGGGAATGAACATACACATGGTAAATTTTTCATTGTTTTAATTATTTGATTGCTGAAAAAATTGATGACATTTGACGGATTATAAACAACTAATAATTGTAGTGATATTGGGAAATATTGTATCGTACATTCCCATATGTTTTACAAAAAATAATCCATTGAGCCGAGATGAAACGTTGTCAATTTTTACCCGTTCAATATCATGATCGGGCATCTTTTGCGCTCTCAGTTCAGCAATAAGTCTCTCTCTGAAGTGAAGAAACCATCCACGGGTTTCTTTCTCCAAAATGCCGATGAGTATGGGCAGGGCCCTTCTCATGGTGTCTCGTTTGAATAACCTAAAAATAAAAGAAAAGAAAAAAAACTTCATTTAATTAAAATTGTTACACACACTTGCGAGTTACACTTCAAGTGTTTGCGAGTTTGCAATAACTGCTCCCTACGGAATCACAGCAAATCAATTTGTGCAGTTTATTAATACGTTATTACTTATCACAGTCCAACTAAAAAAGGTTGCCTTGGATCTGGATTTGGAAATCGCTCTCGAGATGTCTGGAGGCAGATTCAAATAAGGAAAACCACAAGGAACTTCATTTGTTTTACCTGTAGCCATACCCCAGTGCACATGATGTAAAGTTGGTTTATGTGACATCTGTGATGTCTTAACCCTTTTAAATCCAAGCAGCGCTGCGAAAACCTTAGTCCACTTTAGTATCGCTCAAGTTGTTTTAACACATGTTTTATTAAACTTTTACCCTAATAATCTTCTACCAAAGAAGTTGAACTAGTGGTAATTAGTTGCGGTATTTTATTTCACGCCGAAAAACAAACCTGTGATATGTCACGCAAACAACCAACGGTAGAGACAGTTGTTTTTTAGTTTAGTTGATTTTAAAAATACATAATCTTTTTTAGTGTTTATACTGATAAACAATAGTTTGAAGATATATTCTGCAGTAAATATATGTGAAATAACTTACAATATAATAACTTTTTTTTATCTCAACTTTTTTTTTTCAAATTTTTGTTAATTTCATGTTTGTGTATTTTTTAGGTTGTTCCAGTAAATTAAATTATTGTTTTATGAGATTGTATTATATAAAGTATTATAAAACACATGTAAAATAAAAAAACACAGAAATATAACTTTAAAAACAAGAAAGTTTTGACAGTTTTTGTAAAACACCCAAAAAACCTCTAGTTAAAAGGGTTGGATGTAGGGCTTCCAAAACCTGGTTTAAACGAAACACGTTAACCGGTTTTTTCGGGTGTTTTGAAAAAAACCGAAAACCGGTTTATTTTGGGCGGTTAACAGTGTTAATAAAAACATCTTTTTCCGCTTTTGAACACCATGAGATTTTATTTAATATTCTATGTAGAGTATAAATATTTAAAAATGTTGTATATTAATATTTGTATTATTATTAGTACAATTAATAAAGTATTTTACTGTCAATTGTCTAATTTCTGTGCAAGTGTGTAGTCGAAATCATGGGACAACTATACTGATTTCATTCAAAATATCTGTAATTCGAAGTTTTCAAAAATATCCATTGATAATAAAACAAGTGAACCTTATTCAACCAAATACGTTCATCATTTATCTTTTAAATGAAAAAATATCGAAACCGAATACTTGTACTGTTCAATGCAATTTAAATAATTTGTAAACAAAAATTTATTTTCTACATTTATTCACGTATTCATTTGATCTTTTTTAGTCGATTATTTATAATTATTTACATATAATATGGGATTTGGTACTTAAATATAGTATAATATAGATTGCTATTATTCAGAGAAAGTAGTAAGTACTGAACTAAAAGATGGCAATTTATATTTCTCTTCTTTTTGGCAGCATACATACATAAAAGGTTAAGTGGCCAAGCCCTGTTGTTTATTATCTTTCAACTTATAAAACAAATTCAATTATAATACGTTTTTTTTTTTTTATTTTTCTAACAATCGGTGCCATTTAATCATCGGCTACTTTAGGAGTCGGTGTTTTCCAATATGCACTTGTGGTAAACAAAAATAATAATAAAGACCGAAATTTGTTCGCCCGCTTTGGTCTAGTAGACAGGTGGGTACGGGTTCGTTTCACGGTAAGGTCAATGTCAAATTGGATTTTTTTTCAATTTTGATTTGAGATCTAAGACCCGGGTGTTTGTGAAGTCAATCTCCTGACTTATTCTCATGTAACTTCAAAATTCTCTTTGAGTATATCTCGTATGATCTTTTAATCAATAAATATTTGACCTTTGGAGTAAGCTGTAATGTCAAATATTTTTTAAAATTTTAAAATTCAAAAAAAAAAAAAAATATATAAGACGAGCAATAATGGTTTTCGTAGTGTTATTACAATTGAACACTAGTGAATATGCGGTTACATTTATTTTAAACAAGTATTTAAAATGTGAACAATGTAGGCATACCAAGAGTAAGAGTCCCGAATGCATGTTTGCGCATAGTGAAAATTGGTAGTTCTAATTTTATTGCACTTATTGATGTTTTTTAATGTATTCAAAACTTTTTTTTTTTGAAACATGTTAGGTGTGGTACTAAAATTGGTTTTTTGAAAATAACATCGGTTTAAAACGGTTACCCGGTTTATTTATTTGAAAAAAACCAGAATACGGTTAGTTTAAATGTCGGTTAATTGAAGCCCTATTGGATGAAAGAACAACTTAAAATAAACTGAAGTGGTTCCGCACTTTCTTACACCAGAAAGTGTCGAGTGGCTTATAAATGTTCTTTTCAAGGAATAAATATGTTTTTATCTTTTTAAATAGCAAACAATATTGTCATTTTTAGCACTAATTTGATTTAAGCATAAGGTGTTCGCTATGTTTTCAAAATTCCTATCCGTCAGTACGCCGTGTGTCAAGTTATGATTCTAACCTAAGATCAATGTGCCCTCCTTGCGGCGTTTGGTACAAGTAAGGAACGGCGCAGGGCGGTCGCGAGCATTCTTTTTCCACCTCAAACTTCTCAGTCGCAGCTCTTCGAAGTTGCCGCCGAACAAACCCACACAACAGGGAGAGCGATCCAATGTATTCCGGCTAAAAATAAATAAAATTACATACGTTTAGATTCGCATAGACTACCAATTTTATTAATTTAAAATTTAGAAAAGCATGCCAACAATTTTAATCTTAGGGAACGTAGTGATTATTTTGACGAAAGTTGTTTCTTAACACTTCCCCCACGGTGCTAAAAAATACTTCCGATATGTTGCTGGCCCTTTAGCAACCAAGTGAAAAACATGCTTTTAAAAATATATGTCTTGGGTTTTTATCATCCGTCAATGGGCGGTAAGTTCCGTTCCCTCTAATTTTTCTATTGTAGGTGCGGACCATCAACTTCTGTGAGTAGTAGATTTTCAGCAAAATAAAAAATGTGCGCAAATTTAAAAATTTGGTGAAACAAACTTATTTTTACAATATTTCTATGTGCAGCCTTGTGCGGGAATAGAAAAATGTGTGCGGGCACATTTTGGGAGGTGTGCGTGCGCACACACGCACACCTTAGCGGGAACATTGGTGGTAAGCGTTAAAACATGTTTTTTCACATGGTTCTTTAACGGCCAGCAACATATTGGAAGTATTTTTTAGGACCGTAGGGGAAGTGTTAAGAACTTTCGCTCGACCTCTTCATTTCGGAGAGAGTAAGAATATAAGGATAGTTAGGTCTAGGACAGGACTAGTCATTAACTAATCACTCTCGCTACGCTATGCTATTTTGGGTAAGAGGGAATTTGGTCACAAGAGATATCCATGCCTTTCAATAAAATTCGAGTCCGTGGCCACTGTAACTGAAGCCAACAACATCGACTGCCAGACATCAGGTCTGGTATTGCAAATTTGTGATATCCCAAGATTTGAGGATGCTTGGTACAGCACCATGCTTGAAAAATGTCAGGTAAAAACAACGGGAAAATATGCCATAACACCTGAAAATCAATATTGTGTATTCTTGATTTATAATATTTACTTATTTGCAATTCATAAGAGTTTACACCAATGCATCAGCGCTGTGAGGGCATTGACCAGAATATCAACAGGCCAATATATCGGCCTCTGTGCCTAAAAGAGTAAAAAAAAAGTAGTATTACACATTCCAATAACTTCAATACTTACTCGGCATACGAGTTCGGCAACGAGATATCTGCATCGTTCTTCTTTTATCTTATTGTCCAGGTTGTGCGCCAGCAGAGATGGCATCCCGAGAACTATATCTAAAAGTCTGTAAACACCAACAAATCTGATTATATTTGATTTTATCTAACCCAGTGATTAAATTTTGATCAGAAGTAATGAAATGATATCTAAGATGATGCAGTCGAGATAGTTTAGCAATCAGTTCTATTATCAGATAGAGTGTTTCCCAATCTTTTTTCATCTGCGTACCAGTAAAAATAGAACACAGACTTCACAGATTTCTAACGCAGAAAACTGTTTATTTAAATAATCAATAAATATAGACACACATCTATGATTTGTTTTAGTAATAAAGCCTAATGTTAACTTATTTATTGATTTGACGTTTACTTGGTAGAACTCCATTTTAATAGGGTAAAAATATCAAAGTATTTCTGTTCTACAGTTTTAGTTAGCTGAGCAAATTTACGTTTAAAGCATAGTTCTGACGAAGCCGAAAGCCGAAATAGCTATCAACGTATAACATATAAAAAACTGTAGAACTGAAATACGTTGATATTTTTACCCTATTATATCCCAATGTTAACTATTATTAATGTGTCGATGACATGCAACGGTCTGCCGACTACAGATTGGGATACTTTCGATGGATTCGGCGGTAACTTTGTGGAAGTTCATTTTAATATAAAATAACTTACGATTATTCCACGTATTGTGTTACAAACTGTGACACGTGTTTCGCCTCTTTCAGAGGCATCCTCAAACAACTACTTTCGCAAATGCTTGCTTAAGTACGAATGATTAGATAATCATTTCTTAATGTAAATGTCATTTGTAAATAAGTAAATAAGATACAATGCAACATTTTAAAGGTTATTCAAAGAATCGGTCAGTAATAAACCGTAACAATAACTTGTATGTTAGTCAGAAACAAAGGGCTCAACATTGGTTGTAGTTAAAACTGATTTTTCAATTACGCTGTAGGAGGTGTCAATTTTGTTGCAATCTTTCCGAAACGCTCTAAGGCTCAATTGAAAACTATTTATTCCATTTCGATAAAATATATTTTGAGCGGCGACTGACCTTGTAAATCCGAGTAGTAAAGATCGCAGGCTCTCTTTAACAGAGAACTGGTGCGATAAGATTCTAGCTCGTCCGGTGACAAGCAGCAGGGTCATGGAGCACGCCAAGTCGTCCAGCAAAGCTTCCCGAGATCTCTCGGATCCTCGCTGGAGTAAAAGAGACAGTCTCCATCGATGCACTTGACCAGGAAAATTCAGGGACGACACTTCGAACTCGCTGGTTTGGGATAATCGAGGTAATCGATGAATATCGAATTAAAACATATTAGTGCGTTGTTTCGACATGCCCTATGTCAAGCATTTTATCTGCAGAATTGTTTTTAGAAGACAGCATTAAATATAATTTAATTCAGTGATTCAGATTGTAAATTATCACGACTGCAGTTAGAGTACTTTATGTAGGGATTGTCTATTTGGTAGCATGTATAAGTGAGTTATGGCAATATATTCATAAAACAAACAACATAATTTTGTCAATGTAACTCTTCTGACATTGTAAAATTAAGGTCAAATTGTTTTCCAAATGTAAACGGCAACTCTTTTAAGAATCAGACACAAAAAAGTATAGTAACAAATATGTCGGGTCCTATGGCGCAGCGGTTAGCGTTGTTGGCTTCCGTGCAGGATCTCACGGGTTCGAGTCCCGGTATGAACAGCATTTTTTTCAATCAATTTCTATTTGATGGCATGGGTGTTTGTGATGTCTCAATTTCCCTCCCACCCTTCTCATCTTTGAATAACTGGGCGTAGCGAGAGCGATTAGTTAACCACTAGTTCTTTCTTAGCCTTAGCCTTCTATCCTTACTACTCTCTTCGGAAAAGAGAGGTTGAGTGACTGAGTAACAAACAGTTCTCGTAGAAAATTTTCTGTTGAGATACCTTCATTAGGAGGCCATGTGCTCCACATTGGGAGCGGACATGGATAAAAAAATAAAATGTGTTGAAAATAAAAAAAAATAAAAAGTGTTTTTTCTTTCAATATCTGACATCTATTGATAAATCATAGCAACACCTGTAAACATTTACAGAAGTGAAAACTGTAACATTTTTTTTATCTTTTTGGTTTACAACATCACATTGTTTATCAAGCATTCTTTCTTGTGGAAATCTTTTACTCATTCATAATAGTGACATGATTTTTCAGTTATTTTCCCACAAATACGGAGTAAGTTATCCTATTGAAATCAAATGAATTCAGTCTTGTATTTTGTCTGATAAAGAACAATGTCAAAATTTTTTTCATAAAATTTCTGAGTTAACATTTACATTAATATTAACAATGTCTTAAAGTTGATGACAATATTACGATGTTATTATATTACTGGAGCATGTCTCATCAAATTAAAGAACGTTTTTTTGCTAACAGTACTCAAAAAAACTTCTTTACTGACAAAATATTTTTTTATGGTATTACAGTTCAACACTTGATTGAAAAGGAAATAAAACAATCAATAGAAATTATACAAATACTTAAAAAAAAACAACGACAAAGTACAGTGAGGAAATTATGTTTTTTTATGTAGTTTATTTCAAGTATTCTTTAATATTTGATTAAGTGATATTTTAGTAACCCATGCACTTCAGTAATGTTGTATTTAATGAACATGCTTTAAATTAATTAGGAGACTCTTGTAATCAACGATTTTAGGAACATGCTTTAAATTATTAAAAAAATAATAACAATGATTTATTAAAATCTTAATGAATATGACAAAATGCACAAGTATTTTTTAAAAACTAAAGAGCGTACACATTTGCTTAGCATATAACATCGCTTTAAATCCATAGAGAATACAGAGTTATTTCATTACATCTTATTGTTGAATTTATACAATGAGAAATATTCCGTGCATATTTATTTACGTATTATTATAGGTAAGTCTTGTCTATGGATTGGTATACTATATTACAAATTAAGCTTTGAATGTGTGCGCTTGGAAAACATAACAATCGATACATTCACAAGACGCTTCAACATAAACATAAAAAGGTAGCAACAATGAAGTACTAAAGTGGTGAAGTGATATAACAATTTCAATACTGAAACATTTGGGAGTGAAACGTACCCCCGACGTCTGATCGTTTCCAATTGGTTAGAATTTAGCATCTTCGCTTTGCCATACTTATCCTTGTGCGGGCTTTCGGAAAATTAATTTCGACAATTCAATTCGGGTGCTTTATATCAAAAAAGTATTTGCTACGGTTTCATTTCGACTGACCGCAGAAAGCATTCAATTTTAAAAGATATCACCTAATGTTGCTGACATTCTAGGGCATGATTGTGAAAATTACATGGGTATAAATCAAATGAAATATGCTGCTTCGAAAACTAAACTTAAGTATGGTAAATTATGGCAATTTAGAGAGATAAAACTAAAAACAATAACATTCCCAGTTAACATGTATACACTAGGATGTGGCTTGATATCTTTCTTATAATAAAAGTTTAAATAAAAAACGATTTTAAATTACATCGTACATCAATCCTAAGAGGCGAGTTCTTTTTTTCCTGTCTGTTAAATGCTTTTTCGCTGTGAATATTTAAAATAATAACAGAAACTTAATTGTGAAAAATATTGCCTAATTCACTTGTATTTCAGACGTCATTGACGGTGACAAATGGAACTATATATATATCGAATGCGACCAAAATACAAGAGCAAATAAACAACTTTTATTTATAAGAAAAGTTTCAATTATTTTTTCTTTTTACGGCTTTCGAATGCGTTTGATAAATGGCTATGTAAAAGAAAGCGACTCACCCCCTTTCCCGGACGCATTCCAATTGTTTATGGCTCAGTCTTCTCGGTTCCCCTTTGGTGTCGACAGCCACCGCGTCCAGCTCGTCAAAGGACGGTGCCAGAAATAAATCTTGAAGATTGAGTCGCTTCGGTCGGTGCGCGATCTCCATTGGCAAACCCGGCTGAGGTGGTGAGGCTCCCAACGGTGTCGGTAACACTGGAACATCATATAGAATTTACAAATAACTTCCACAGAATAAACGTTTATAAAAATGGGGTACAAATTTATTCATTTTTTGACGGTATTGTTATCTATCACAAATGATTTCCAAATAGAATCGATTGTTAAAAAAGAATAGTTTTCTCACCGATAGGGAACGTTTTCCAGTGATACAAAAATTCCTCAGCGACCTGCTTAATATTATTGACGAGCTGCTCGACTTCGGGAGGCGCCCCAACCAGGTTCACGTCGAACTTGATCGGCTGCTTCTCTGGCTGCATCTGCCGGTCGGGCGGGAACAGCGAGTTGGGTCGGGCGGACCCCTCCGATATGGACCGGTTGTAGATGTTGGTCGGCCGCATGGGGTTGCCAGCCCCGCTCTCTGGCCTCATCATTTCGACCTATTGCCGCGTTGCCTCCGTCATGTTGAATTCTATCATCTCTTCTATATCATAGTACGATCAATGTTCTCGAGCAGTTTTCATTTGGTATTAACGTTTCTACTCTTGCTGTATTTTATTTGTGTGACTTATTCTTTTAGTGATGTAAATTTGAGCGCCCGCAGTGAGTAATCATGTGACTGAAAAAAACAAACAGAAAAAACGCAGTTAGCAACATGTGTAGCTAGTGAATGTAAATACTTGAGCCGGTAGTAAAAAACATGTGTTGTGACATACAAAAAAAAAACTTCATTATTTTTAATGGTAAAAATAATAAACAACTATACAAATATCTATGGATGTCATTAAGCATTAAGATTAAGTCAGATTCGGCTGATCCTTTGTGGAAATTCATTAATCACAAAAAGTCCTGCGGGTTCGAATGCCAGTATGAACACTTTCATAATTAATATAAAATATAAAATAACTTATTATTTCACGTATTGTGCTACAAATTGCGACATGTGTTTCGCCCCTTTCTGTCTGAAGATGCCTCTGAAAGTGTTCATACTGGCATTCGAACCCGCAGGACTTTGTGGTTGTATAGATTGTGATTATCGAAAAAAAATCTGTTTTGAAAAAACTGTGGGTTACGTCCTTTTTTCTTTCCACAGTCGATACGGATACTACACATGTGAGCTCGAGAAACAATGGTGGCAGTATTCATAATCCTAAAATGTGCAAATCATTTTTTTTTTATCCATATCCGCTCCCAATATGGAGCATATAGCCTCCTAATGGAGGTATTTCAACACAAGTTTTTCTATAAAAACTGTTTGTTACTCATCGCTCAATCTCTCTTATTCAAAGAGAGTAGTAGGGATAGAAGGATAAGACTAGACAGGACTAGTGGTTAATTAATCGCTCTCGCTACCATATGTAGACATAGTGAACAAAGCCGCAATTTAGTGTGTACCAATAGTAAAAACTAAATACAAAAATAATGCTGAGCCCCGGTTAATTAGTGTCTAGGTCCAAACCAATTTGAGAATAGTCCCGCTGGATTCAATGTCAGTATGCCATTAGAGAATCACACGCCCACAGACAAACTCAACAAAGCTTTGAAAACGGTCTTAGTGTAATAATAATGAATTACTTAATTCATATTATTAACTATGCGTTTTAAAACGCCAACAAATGACTCACTTTGGAGGAACCCTGATCTATCATTCTCACGTTCATTGTTTTATTACTGTCCCTTATGGGAGCTTTTTAGGGGTATTTGAAATAATAAGGATCATTGACCAATAACAAAAGAAAATATAGAAAAAAAACTCTCTAATTACTTTAATTAATAAAAAAACAATATTCCTTTGTACTTTATTCCACTTTATTTAAAAGGTCAGGACCGGTTTCGCTGATTGCGAGCATTGTCAACTGATAAGAAATATAATTTAACAATGCTATTTATACAAGGATGGGTGGGAGGGGATTGATTCAAGATATCACATACATCCATGCCTTCGAACAGAAATTCATAAATCAATTGAAAAATCAATTTATAAAACTGCCCGTACTGGGATTCGAACCCGCGCCCTCCGTAGCGGTAGCCAACGATGTTGACCACTCGACCACACAGGCGGCGTCGGCGACCCATGAAAGGGACGTATCGACAGCGATTAGCTAACCACTAGTCCTGTCCTAGCCCTATCCTTCTATTCCTACTCTCTTTGGAAAAAGAGAGGTTGAGCAACTGAGTAACAAGCAGTTCTCGTAGAAACATTTTCTGTTGAGATAAACTCCATTAGGAGTCCATATGCTCCATATTGGAAGCGGACATGGTAAAAAAAAATATATACAAAAATAAATTTAAATGAAGGTGTAAACAACAATTGACATTGAAAAGAAATTACCGATTATATTATCAGTTCAAGTGCATTCGTGCACTAGATAAACCAGAAGATGCCGAAAGGCGAAGCCCGTGTCGTTATCGAAAAAATTTATGGAATTAATAAATTTCAAGTGTAATCTTGGATGATTTTTCAATATGTTAGATGTGTTAAACACTTAGTCTAGTACTAAACGACTCGTAGTCGGAGTCGTTTTATTTTTCAACATCCCACAGCCTAGGTAGAAAATAAAAAAAAATATTGGTCAAAAAATGGTAAAATAAATAATTGCAAGTTGGAGTTGAGTGAATCGCTGATAGCCATTTTAATTAATTAGTCAGAATGTCATGGTTGAATAAAAAAGAGAGCGAACAAGCTGCATAACAGACATGCAATGTTGTCACCCGAATTCTTCGTTAGAAACAACATTATTATTGTATTAAAATACTGCTCTGCGGCAGTTACTCTCAACCTTTTGTGTACACATAAATTGTTTATGCGAAAGTAAGTTTCAAATTATTTTGTAAATTTATCTTTTGATTTTGCCTTTGAAAATGAGTTTTTTTTCAGATCATTTACAGCTAGGGTATCCAATCCCAGAGTCTTTTTGTGATTCTGGGATTGAACGCTCAACATGAAATAGTGTATAAATTTATTAAGATTATTTGGAATTGACAAAACTTTTGGTCTCATGGAATTTTTCAAACTATTTCATTTCCAATTTGAAAACCCAAGAATTTGCTGATTTGCCCAAAATACCAGCCTGACTCGTGACTTTTTTTTTTAGCTTTTCCAAATCAAAAATCCTATCAATTTAAGGATTTGCTAAAATTTTCTCAATCCCGTAATCCTGGGATTGGTACGGTCACGATCCCAAGATTCTGGGATCACAAATTGGATAGGATCCGATCCCGTAATCCCGGGATTGGAAAGCATATTTACAACCCGATTTTTAAACAATTTACAACTTAGAAAACATTTATTAAATAGTTAAGAATAGAAGGATTGTCGGGTCTGATGGCGCAGCAGTTAGTATTGTGGGCTTACATGCCGGATATCACGGGTTTGATAGCATGGGTGTTTGTGATGTCTAAAAATTCCTTCCCACCCTTTCCGATCCTTAATAACTGGGTGCAGCGAGAGCAATTAGTCAACCACTAGTCTTGTCCTAGCCCTTATCCTTATATTAAACTATATATTTAATGTGTGTTCCAACAAAATAGTCCAAAGTGTTGACATTGCATGATTGGCTGACTAAAGATGATCTGATGGAATACATATATTACATATAAGTTAAAATGAAATTATTGAAAAAAAATCTATGAGTTACAGTCGTTTTTTTTATTTTAAAGCTGGAGTCGGAGTTGTCTTTTTTATACACAACTCCACAGCCCTGTGAAAAATTCTTTGCAAAAAAACATGCTTCAAAAACAAGACTGTGTCAAAAGTCTCTCGGCAGGAAACAGGATAAAAGAATAAATAAGTATATTGTGTATTTTGTTTGATGGTCACAATATAAAAATCTACTGAAATATTTCATTCTAAGCTAACCTTTATGTAGCAGTATTGGTGTGAGTATCATATGCAAGGCTTAAAAAACGGGGTAATTAGAGTAGGTATAATTTTGACATCATTCAATTGAATTATGTATATGAGAATGAAATGCTTAAAATTGGTACACTTATGTTTCTGAATGTCAACTGCTGCGTAATATGTATGTTTTTAACTTACTGTATTTACATAGACTTGAAATATTTTAAAGCAGCGTTAAAAAAAGACATTTTATTTAACTCGCTGAGGTTGAATTTTAATTTATCGGTTATAAATTGGATATTGAAAAAATATTAATAATTTTGAATGAGGAATACAGCATTTGCTGCTCCTGACAATGCTGTTAGGCTAAATAGCATAGAAGGTAAAAAAAAAAACAGCTATATTGCCTAAAGATTACCATGATTCCATCACGCAATAGTCGCTTTTTTTCTTCCTAGGTCATAATAGCATCCTTAAGTTTAGCTAAGGAAGGTGGAAAGGAAAAAGGACGTATCCCTCAGTTTTTCCAAAACTTTTTATCGATAATCACAATGTATACAACTAGACACACATTCTATCAATAGGATGGAAGCTGAAAATGCCGAATAAGTATCTAAATTTAGTTTTTAAGTTTGAAAAAAGAAAGGCTTGTGAAAATTGCAACCAGGAAAAAGGATCTAAAAAAAAGGTTTTTCTTGAACAATTTATTAAATTAATGTTAGGCCAAGTCAATAAAAAACCAGTGGATCAGTCACCGTGCACTTCAGGGTTGTGTATATTTCATAACTTGCTTTTAGCCTAAAATCATCAAAAAACGTTTTTTGCATCTCCTGTAAAATTTGATATGTGTGGGTTACGTTCTTTTTCCTTTCCACAGTCGATATTCTATGGGGAAGTAATCCAAGACGCCGTAATCTCATCAGATGAAATATGAATATTTTCCAGCGAGTTTCAACAGCCTTACGTGACCTGACTACATGAAGTGTTTGTTCTGAGCTTATCCCAAAGCATTGCAGTGTTTTCGAATATTTGTAATGTTCGAAACTAGTTTTACTAAAAATAATATAAAACATTTTTTTTAAACTGCCTGCTCACAATGTGGAGCATATAGCCTCCTAATGGAGGTATATCAACAACAACAAAAAATCTACAAGAAGAGAATAGTAGGGGAAGAAGGATAGGGCTAGGACAGGACTAGTGGTAAACTAATAGCTCTCACTACGCGCCGATTTTTAACGATTGAAATTGTGAGAAGGAATATTTAGACATCACAAACATCTATGCCTTCAAACAAAAATCAATTGAAAAAATACTGTTAAACTGGGACTTGAGTCTTGCCATTTGTCACAGAAGCCAACAACGTTGACCGCTGCGCCACGAGCCGACATAAAAAATTGTTCATCAATAAAAAAAAATTACAAAGTGACACCGAAACAATTCAAAAGTTAAGCGATTTTAAAATTGAATTTCAGCATTTTGCACCAATCGTATCATTAAGAAGATTGTAAGCTATCAGATGCACTGATAATTTTGATTTTGAATATTTTGTATGATTGGTAAACGTATACTCAATTCTTTTTTTACTCTGTAGACAGTGGCGGTTCTAGGTACTGGGCTAGGTGGGCTAAGCCCGACCTGCATTTTTCACCCAAAACTTTAGATGGCTGAATAAAAATGAACAGCAATTCGGCCGCTGAACAAAATAAATACATTTATAAGCGTAACTAACCTTTCCCAAATGAATATAATATCTATGTTTTAATTTTCCTCTGTCAATATAAAACAATGTTACGTCTACCTACAATCATATTCCCGATTGTGTTTTGTATTACAATTTTAAACTGAGCCGGCATAAAAAAACAATAACCCTATAAATACTTCACAGGGAAGAGGCGACGTTACGTCACTCTGGCAACACCACTCAAGGGCTAGCAACGGCTAGCCCGTAACCACAGACAATATTTCTTTACACTGGGGCGCAATCAAGCACGATTAGATTTTTATTGTATTTGTATGTACGGAAACGTCACCTAATACACGCGATTGTGCTTTAACTTAACAAGTTTCTGTCTTCGTTGAGGGCTGAACTGATTTAGCCCATGACGCATACTTATGCATTGAAACACAAATACCAATATCGATGTATTGTATGAAAGTGACAGGTATTGACTCTCACTGACAGCTAGCTCTGTATTGCTGTTAGTACTTGTTTTTTCACTTTAAAAGAGACTTAAGAGAGAGATTTAAGATCCCGTATGAATTTTTTAATATTTCTTACTTACATTAGCATTGATTTTATTATATAATAATTTATGCATTGCAGTAGTGTCGTAGTATTTGTTAATTTGCTTGTAGATTAATGTATAAGGTGAAGTGGAAATATGCTTTTCTCTAGCCCACCCAAGATTTTAGGTCAGGAACCGCCACTGTCTGTAGATAAGATTGGTTACCTGGGTTCACAAAACCATGTTATTTGAAAAAAAAACCATATTTGTGGTATAGAAAATCACGTAAAAAAAAGGTAATAATCAAGAACCAATAAATAAATTACACAAAATACTATTCATAATGTTTTTTAGTTAAGAATAAATAATACTATTCATTGCTGCTTTATTATATTAACGGTGACATTTATGACGGACTGGATCTAAATCGCTTTCATCGCTAGAAATGTCGTGACACGTCTAATGTGTTTGGATCTAATAAAAGCTTTTGAATTTTGAAAATTACTGTCTTGTGTTGTTGAATTTCTTGTTATTAGGAAAGGAAGGTGTTTTTTGTTTCTGGGAATCGTGTTCATTCAAATATCTTAAAGATTACAGTTGTCGAGCAATCAATGCATTTCAATCTAGCCGTAATTGCCATATCTAAAACAAAATCTTTTAAACAGAAGCTGTGTGTTCCATCGGGTAAGTTTGAAAAAAGAAACAATATCTTTTGCCTGACAAACTTCATGCAATCTTTAGTAATAGAAGCATCGATGACGAAGTTTCCTTTTTTGAATTTTTTTCACTGCATTGCTACATTGTAATTTCAGTGCATACTCCCAACAAATGAAAATAATTGTTGCTACAAAAACAGCTGAAAATTGTCTTATATCAAAGTTTGTTTCTATCGATAATGAGATATTTGAAGCATTGGGTTCACGAGCAGGTCATGAGAAATTGATTGCAGTTTTTTTTTGGTAAATATTGTTCACCAGATAAGTTTCTTATTAAATACTGATTTATAAAAGAAAGTGATGTGTAGCAAATTCTTGTAATAACTTGGCAACCAGCAATACGAGTTATGAAACCTTTAAAAAGCTTATTAATAATATGTTTGACAGATCATATTTTTATGATGAAAATAATCGTAAATGATTATCTTTAAGCAATGCAACATTTCTCTGGTAAAATAAACAAGAATTATTAGAAATATTTGATCTAGTTTCTATTGAAATTCTAGTTGGGTATTGATATAGATTCACTACAATGGCAAGTTATTCCACCCAAAACTAGCTTCAACATTTTTATTTAACCAGACATTCTTAAATGATCTTTATTAAGATGATTCTGGTACCAGGGAGTTTATTGCTCTTTAAATAAATAATTGGATCAATTTCTAACCTGTATTATCTTTCGCTTACATCCCAGACAGACATAACAACAAATCACCGAATGAACAGAGTAAAACGACGTTTAGAATAACCAGATAAAGCATGTTATAGATATTATCTTATGAGGAGATCATTACCTTTCATATTGACTCTATTATTTCTTATATAGTGGACGGAAGAACAATAATTAATACATGGAAATATAATGGACATACCTATTTTATATATCGAGCCCTTTTTGCACAATAGAGAAGAAACATTTTATTTTAAAAGCACGTTGATCAGGGTAAATTTAAGAATAGATAAACATAAAAAAGTAATCTCTAGAGTACCCCACCAGAGCACAACAATGTAAAAAAACAAATCTACATAATTATTATTAAAATACTTTTGACAACGGGCTGACGACACAAGTGGGAGAGAAAATGGTACTGTTGTGCAGTTTGCGGACAAAGAGGCGGTAGGCGTTTTCTCTATTAAAATTGCAAGTGACATCTGTGTTACAATAGAATCGGATTACTATCGGTAAAGCAGAAAAACTAATATAGCCGCTAATAATTATGAAGTATAAAAAAATCAAGAGACTTACGAAGATATTATCCATTATTATCATAAACATGACTACAATAACACTAATACTATGAGAATAATGTGATTTACCAATAATATGAATTTATGATTTTGTTTCTTCTAAAAGTTACAAAATAAAATGCTTGCTAATTGTTATGACAACTGTATATAAAAAAATCAAATATTTTTTAAAGTAATATTTTAAATGGTTGGCTAAATCAAGACTTGTGTTTACTAAACATTAATATTTTTGCATATATGGACCAAATAGCAAAACCAAAATAAGTTTGCTTGCTAACACAAATAAATATGCTTATACTTTTTTCTATTTGCTATCTTTTTGAGCGTTTTAATTTATACTGAATTAGTAATATATTTATTATAATTTTGTAAAAAACTTTGCGTGCCCTTTGTTAATTACCTAGGCGTCAAAATAAAAATAAAGCAACCTAATAATTGTTTCAAAATATTATATAGCTCGAGCCGCGTACACTAATAGGTTAAAACCACGATGAATGTTTACTTGCTGTACGTTGGTAAGATTGAGAGCCATAATTATATTTTTTGTGTTGCTCCAGGAAGCGTGAGATAAGCGATGTCTTGTTGAATAAATACAATTGTTTTTTCAATAACATAATTTAGCTGTCACCAATTTTCTAAATACCCGTCGCGGGTGGATGGAAAATATTTCTTCTTCGTATCACGAATCCAGAAGTATTGCGCTTTGGATGGGCGGTAGAGGAAAACAGGTATAGATATTTTGGCACACTTTTTGACAATTTTTCTAGTAATTTTAAAATCAAACAATATGTAATCCTAAAATAAACTGATTCTACCAAAGATGACTTACACGGTTGAATAAATTGAAAATTGTGAGTTGTTTTTATTTACGTTAATTAACCGGCATCATTAAATCATACAAACATAATTTGTGATCAGCTGTAGATTTGTCAAAATTATCGCATTTTGTGAATCCAGATGAAAACTGTCAAACAGAATAATTGACCTACAAATATAGAAATATGATTAAATTCTGATGACGACGTAGCTATTTAATGTGTTAAGTAAAATGTTACGCACTCTTATGCGTAATTTTGATCCTAAACATAATATACGCAGGTACATCATATTTAAAATATAAAACATAACCTAATTACCTACATATTTCCTGTTTTATTAGAATTTTCATGTACTGTTTTTAGATGTCGAAATAATAATAGCATACGATATTTATGTCGAGATACGGACATCGTAATATTAAAAGCTTCCGAAAAAATACAGGACTAGTTGTTTTACAATTGGAATATATTCTTTAAAATTAAGGGCGCCACGAAATTATCGTTAAAAATCGGTTTATCGGAATGGACTGCTTTCGAAATAATGATCGCTTTTTTTTTGAAATTCGAACAATTTTCAAAATATTGTGAATTTTACTGTATAATATTTAAAAATCTCAGTTTTTTGAAATTGCATAAACCAAACTCAAATATGTACTTATGTAGATTTTATAAAATGTAAATCAATTTTTTTAACAATTGCTTAAGCATAAAAATTGTTTTATAAGCAAATGTGACAAAATATGTTTACTATAATGTTCTTGGTTTACTCGGTATATGAATGAATTTTTCAAGTTGACAGTGAATTTGTGGAATCTAAACCCAAAAAATTTAACATTTTGCCAATGTAGTATCTAAATTTAGCATTTATGTTTGAAACAAGAAGAACCTGTGATATTTGCAACCAAGAAAAAGGAATGGTCCTTTTAACGGGTTTTCTTTTAAAAAATATATTAAATTTATATTACATAGAGTTAATAAAACACTCTTTGTAAAAGTCTTTTCGCTTTTCAAGGTTATGTTTATTTATTAATTTGACTTTGGCCTGAAATTTTAATAAATGTTTTTCGTCCCTCCTGTAGCATTTGTTCTGTGTGGGTTGATTCCTTTTACCAAACTACAGTCCATATGTAATAATTTAGATAATTTATCTTATATGCATGTCGTCAACTCAAAGTATCAATATTTTGGTAACTGTCCGAGATGTGTACCGGTAGTATATGATTTTTACATTATTTCATTGTAATTTAGAAATTAATAAATCTTACATCACTTTTTGTAACACTCACTTCTTTACAGTATCGGTTAGTTTTGTGTTCAGCAGTCAATATCGACTAAAAGTAAATTAGTGTTTTCAAACTTATCAGGTAAGCCGTAATCTGGGGAATCTCTTCAACTATAGTGACTGTATTCTACATGGATGCGATGGACATTCAGGCGGTGGAATCTAAACTCAGCGACGTGACCGTCACGGCGATACCTATGACCGCGCACAAAACGGTCTTCAACGGAAACAATCTCTCGCAAGCGCCCGCCCCCAACAGTATCAGCTGCAGCACTATAAACTTGGTGACGCCCAAAACGGAAAAAGACAACGGGATCTCCAAATATGCTCAACTATTAGCCGTAATCGAAGAAATGGGAAAGGACGTACGCCCCAGCTACTCGGGGAGCAGGAGCTCAGCGGAGAGGTTAAAGCGCGGAATAGTCAACGCTAGGATACTCGTTCGGGAATGTCTGATGGAAACTGAACGTTCGGCTAGGCAATGAACTTATTTCAATATATTTCATATTACAGTATTTGTTACAAATTCAGTAATTTTAGAATTATATATGCGGTAAAGTTTTGACTTTCTAAAACAATCGATAAGCATCTGAACTTTGGCAGATTTGCTCAAACATTCTTGTTTATGGTTTCGATTGCCTATCATATATTTATTTGTCAAAATAACATCATATTTAATGAAGGAAGGGAAATGTATAAATCAAAATAAGAAATCTGAATCTATAGATTAAAATTTGGCATACATGCCATGTTTAAATTTTGATGTCGCTTCACAGAGATTTCTAAAATAGTTTTGAATCATTTAGTTACGTCAGCATTTTATACTAATATATATTTCCTAACATTGACTCTATTTGTTCATATATTGTGCTTTTTGACAGGTCAAATCGAATATCTACTTAATGAGGCATTTCGGCATTATGATAAAAACAAGAATGATGTTTTTCGCTATGCGTTTAGGTCAATGAATCTTATCAATATAATTTCTAAGACATTGGCCCACTTTACATATTTATTCTGACGCAATTTAAGAAACATGCACATGCCAAACCCTTTGTAAATAAATCTAAAGTGTGCTGACATATACCTTTGTTTATCTGGCTTCAATGGGACGTTCAAATATCTATGTTGAATAAATTCTTCATTAATTTTAAAAGCAAGATTTTAATCTTTTTAAAAAAATATTTTAACTAATGTTGACGTAATTACTTGTCAAAATTGAGTAAAAGGTATAAAACATCCGTGTTTATATTTTAATACCTTTATTTTTTTGATAAATTAATAATTTTTGGACTTTCCGAGGTATTTTTTCATCATCTATCACACTTCAGTGGGCTGCATTCTAATTGAAAATCTTTAATTGGTAATTATGACTAAGACCAATACTTATTTTGCACTTCTTTTCAAATTTTTATTTAACTGGTTTCACTCGGCAAATGGGCATTTTAGACCGACACAAAATCTTTTTACAAAAAGAGGTGCTGATGTAAAATAAATGCCATTTGACGCATACAGTGTGACACTGTACGCGACCGACGAATGCTTACTATATTGCGTATTTAATTATTTTTGAGCATAACAACGTACGGACGTCGTGATATCTTCTCGAAAATGGACAAATTTAACGAAGATTAAGATGAGTTATCAGTTTAATCAGTCAAAACAAACAATGCTTCATTTGATTCAAACGAAAAGAATTAAAAAATATTTATTTTTTCGATCACAGTTTTATTAGATCGTATGGTATATTACCATCTAGTATGGTCAAAAACTGACCCCACGTGAGTCTCAAACACTCTTCAAACTTCATATTGCAAACTAAGAAATGTTTTTTGTCTTATTTAATAAAACAACCATCAATCCGTCTAGTCACAAATACCACAGTGTCAGGTAATGCTGTAAGTGGGCGACGGCGTTTGTAGTAGACTTGTGCTTTAGATTTCTATTATATCTCGTAATTTCTTTTTCAGTCTTGTCATATTGATCGTTCAGATAGTCGAAACGTCTACCGTAATTAGGATTTAAGAGTTTTGAGAAATTGAATAGCTGCGTTTTAAGTGTGACTCGAGAGTGGAATGCATCGCTGTGTATAGTTTATAAGGTATTGAAACTGACAATGTATACTGTTTTGCATCTGTATAAGGAGAGTATTTAATGTATATTCACTTAAGTTATTAATAAATTGATAGGTTATAGAACAAAGAGTACCTCATTGTTGATGGGATAAACACAGTATATGATAATTTATCGGTTTAATGTATTTTTGGAAGAGCAATAAAGTAAATTCACGCAACACCGCGTAGTAATATATGTGCAGACTCGGTTTTTAACGAGTGAGGACGTTCGGTTGTTAAAAATGATTAGTTTTTTGCTCCATATGTCTTTAAAATGTTATTTATATATATATATACATAATTGATAATACTAAACTAAAATTTTGTGTGTATTTTTAAAGGGTTTTAAGATTACATTTCCTGCCTCTGTCGATATACCTACTTAAACTATGTCATTTTTAAATTATAAGAAGCCAGATTATTGATTCCAGAATGCAAAAGTACAAATTAGGTGTTTATTGTTAAATGTGCTCACATTATAATAACTGTACTCGTATTTGAATAAATATTTTCTCGATATAAAAATCATACGATAAATATTTAAGGCGTACTTCTCGTACGAAAGAAAGAATTGTTGTATTTTTCATAATATATTCCTCGGTATACGATTCTCCTATTTACATATTTAAAAATGTACGAAGTTATATTTAATATCTCTACGATTTTCACAAAAGATTTTTATTCGAATAACTAAATGTTGTAATTTTATTTCGCACTGAAAAACGATTTATATATTAACTTAAATGACGCCTCTTTACAAATCGGCAAGAATCTATAATACAAGTTTACATACTGCTTCCACTACAACAAACTGTATAGTCTGAATAATAAAATATGAACTGCGATTAAAACTCTTTTAACATGAATCAAAATTATAAATATTGAAATTACTGTTAATATTTCATCGCTTTGAATGTCTTTTTTACTGTCAGTTTTCTTTTTACTAACGGTGATAATATTTATATCATCACGCATTCACCGAGCTAGACGCAATTCATTAATACATCAGTAGTCAACGTCGTTGGTTTCCATGTTGGACCTCACTGGTTTGATTCCCAGTACGAATAGCATTTTTTCAATCAATTTATCGACTTCTGTTCGAAGTTTCGATGTTTGTGATGTCTAAAAATTCCCTCCCACCCTTTCAATTCTAAAACAAAAAAACGTAGCGAGAGTGATTAGCTTCCCACTGTCTTAAGCCTGTCTTTTCTATCCCTACTCTCTTTCTAATTCTGTTGAGATACCTCCATTAAGAGGCCACATGCTCCACACCGGGAGTGGACATGGATTCAAAATAAAATAAAAAATTAACGTGTTATTACTCAAAATTGTGTGATTTCTGGCTTCTACACTTTGATGACAATAAACTCTGCGCGAATTTAGTAGAATTTTTAATTCAATGCTTTTCCATATGTTGCACCGATGATTAAATAGAGCCATCAAAAGATTCTCGCTTTGTAGAGAGGAGTCAGAGTAAACATGCGGACTTGACATAAAATATACAATCATCAGATCGATTGCTCTTCTGATGATATCCTTAAATGTCTTATGCATTTACCAATGACACATATACCATAAAGAGCTTAGAGTTGGTTTTCATTGTTGACACTGTTTATTGTACTTACACATTTTAAAGTATGTTGTAGTTTAGATATCACAATTCAAGCCAAAATATTAATTTGTTACCATGTATACTTTTAAGCGAATGTTCAGAATACCATATTTGTACCTCAGTCGTTATATCGAAGACCCTGTGCGGCACTCGGCCAGGTTAATCTTAACAATAACCACCCAGAAACCCACTCCCACTTTGTATCTTGTGATGTGTAAATTCTCTCTTGCTCATTGTACTAATATCTGATACTGAAATCGAGGCGTAGAAAGTGATTAGTTAAAAAAAACTAATTTAATTATTGCATCTGTTTACCCGGGCCATTTGGATAGTTTTTAAAAACATTTGTCTTCTGATTAAATGCTCTGTTAGAGTACATGTGCCCAACATTACGAGAAAAAATCGTTGTAAAACTTTAGTTGATTATTGGGTCAAAAATATTTCATATTGTATTTAAGTTTATCGTCAATGAGAAAAACAGGCCGAGTGTTGCTGTATCATATCCAAATAGAATTACATATATTTGAGGGCTTAGTATCTCACAGGTCTATCAACGAAATATAGTTTTAAGTTCACTAAGGCATTCAGGTAAACTACCTTTGTGCTTCATTATAATTTCATTTGTAGATATACCCAACCGTATTTGTAAACGGTTATACATATGAAATATAGCTTTGATTCAGTGGTAAATATGATTATGGCATTGCCAAACCCGAGCTTAACTCGAAAATCAGGTCCCTGTGATTCTAAGCCCCCGTATTGTCAGTCAGATCTGTGTTCCACGAAAGTACAAATTTGTGTCAGATTATTAACTAACGTAAGTAAATAGTTATCAAATGGCGGATTGATATGTCATGAATAACACGAGCACGCGATGTTACTTAACATAGAATGGATTATTTTGATAAAATGATTTCTCAGGAACCAATAGGATAACAAGTTTTCTGTGTAGTGTTTCAGCAGACGGATTACCAAAACCAATAATGTTAAAATGATAATTGTTACTTAGTGAATCTATCTTACAGTGTATTTTTTTAAAGATATTAAAGAAATTAGCTCATGTACATGTGGAGTTTCATTCAGAAGTCATGCACCAACACACAGACTCGTTTTATTTTCAGATTTCGTCACACCTTAATTTGTTTGTGAATATTTCCATTATCTATTTGAGTGATTTATATTATAATATTAAATTTTTAGTCTGCTTTTTGTGTCATGCGGATTCTATTTGCAGCTTGCATGCGGACATTTTATTTAACATTTTATTGTGACGAGAAAGTCGAGAGTGGACCGCTATCCGGTGCAGAGTAATATGCCATCTGCACGTTGCATACACGTGGACAGGCATAATTCTGTTACGATTTCACTGTCATGCAGATAGCACGCACAGACGTACAGCTTGTTAAAACAAACGTGGAGACAGAAGGGATTATTAACCAAGTACATTTGCAGCTTGCGATGTTTGATAAGAAATGCAATTTATACATGGAGGAAATTTCTAGAGAACTGATGACGAATTATCGCTTCCCTAAAGCAACAGTGGGATATGTCAAAAATACTAATTTCGAAATAATTGAGCTTTAACGTTTGTACTGTAATTTTGGTTTTATTTAGTTTCTTTTACGGTTTATGATAAATGATAACAGTAGTTTTTTTTTTATACTATTATCTGTACCTTTTACTAATCTTGCTGATGCTTTGAAGTTACAGGGTAATATCAATAAATGTAAATGTAAGATTTTCCTTTTAAATTTTAGCTGCCGTAGAAGTATGTAATTATCTAGCACGCCAGCTATAATATGTAATTATTAATTTAATTAGTTATTGACAAGATAATTCGTCTCTGGCGTGATGAGCACAAAAAAATTTACGAAATATCTCGTCTGTGGCAGCTATCCAGTTAAATTAAAATATTTCAGGGTTTCATTATAAAGGTTACCTTTCAGCAATCGATTGGCATACTTAACTTAAAATCTTCTTTTTTCACTTTATCTCAATGTTGTTTTATGGTAGCGTTATGATGAATTGAATGAAGAAGAAATCTTTCCAAAATGTAATGTGAATGCATCCATGATAAATATGTTTCTAATGATAGGGTGTACATTCATGTTGCATTTCTTTTGTCGTCGCAAAGTATGTAAGCAATAATTACTTTTTTTTGGCAATACCAACCATCATACAACTGACTCTACACGCAGACTTACAATTGCGAATCCGCGTGACACAAAAAGTGTAAAAGTGACTGAAGTCACGAATGACATTTGTGGTCTTGTTGACCCAGGAGTAGCCGGCAAACATGAGTTTGTTTGATTAACTATTATATTATTTTTCATTATAGAATAAAAATGGTTTGATACTGAAGAATTTATTAACATCTCACAGACTTTAATAATAACAATCTTGATTTAAGTTCAATAAAATTTTGTATCACAGAATTTTCTACTGGATTATACAAAAATAAGAGCGCCGATATTGAAAACCATAATATTTGAGATATGCATGATAAAATATTAATTTATTTCTTACAGGTGTAATTATTAATACAAACTATTTGTATCCTTTGAATGATATGAACCATTTTTGGAAGATTCAGTTTTCTTTAGGGATACTTCATTATTGTATCAGATTATTTGCTGACCACATAATCTGATTGATAATATTCCAATTATCTTTGGAGCCTTCTATCTTGTTCTCGATAGTATTTTTTTGCCAATTTTCCGGTAGCTCGTATCTTAGCTGCTAATGGAATGCAGTACACGGTGGTGAGTTGCTCTGTGACAATTTCAATAGATTGCAGATCACGCGTACTGTGAGAATGCCCTGAGATGAATGCCGAACGTGTAGAGCTGTTTGTTGTGGTCCGCCCTCGTGTGGGCCCTATAGGCCACGCTGACCTAATCTCAACCAAAGCCAATTTTGAGGCATTCGATAAATTTGCAACATCAAATGGGGAACAGGATATTCTTTATTCATCTTTAAATTCAACGCGGAGTAGATTGAACTCTTCTGCTACGGTAGATTCTTAGTATACGGATACACAGGATACTTAATACCACTTAAACCCGCGATTTCCAACCTAGGAGGCGTGGACTACTCTAAAGGGAGGCGCAAACAGTCAAAAATATCTATTTACTCTTTAAAACGTATCTTATTACTATATGAAATAAAGGATGGGGGGGCGCGAAAATATTTTTTTTCAAAGAGGCACAGTAACATAAAGGTTGGAAACCACTCACTTAAACTAAAAGGTTGAGCAAATCACATTCTCTTTTTTTTCTTTCTATTTTAACAGTGCATGGTTAAAAGAAACGTCCCGTGCAGTTCTCTATCGGGCCAAGAATATGAGGAGTAAATTCATTTTATTTCTTGATCGTGTTGCATTATGGAAGGCAGCTCGTGTGGTATATACACAACGGGTGGTGGTGGGATTTTCAATAAACAGATTGCGTATCATAACTTTTTAGTAACTCTAATGGGAAATTAGGGCAGGAAAGATGTAATAATCTGGGAATAACGGCAATTTAGAAGGGAGTACCCATTGACATTATCTATAATGTCGAATATTTTGTAAAGTTTTATAAAAAATATAAAATAATATTATTAGTACTATTGTGAACGAAGTTCGATATTAGATAAAGCTTTAATTGAAATTGCTGTATGGCCTGAATTGTATAGTTTTCTGTCCATCTAGCTGTCTTGCCAAACATATAAACAAAGTTGATTGATATAATTGATAATGGTTATCCATTGATTCTCTTAGTTATATCGATGCGCCCCACTACTAAATCCACATGAAATAACTATTTCAATGTTGAATATGTGTGTTTTAACATTAGTCATAAGATTTGATATCCTTATTTTATTTGCTTGACTATTGTGACAACGTGGATAATGTAATTTCTTTGACAGACTATTAAGCATACATCAAAATAATCTTGGATAATCAGTTATGTCGGCAATTAAAAGAGTTGTAAGTACGATAGACACATGGAATACAGGATACAGTGCTGATTCCGTCGAATGGTGTCCTATTCAGTCATACCGACATATATTTGTCTGTGGAACATACCAGTTGGCTAAAAGCGACGAGGAGAATCCTTCAGAAGGTGAGATATGGAAAAAAAATCTTGTTTATGAACTTCCAGGAAAGTTACCTTTGAATCTATCGAAAATATTGCTTTGAATCGAAAACAAAGAGATTCTTTGTCTAGAATAACTCAGTTGGTGTATTAATTACACTAGTTTGCCAAAAAAAGCATTTATTTCTATAGGTAATAATTATTAATGTTGATTTAAAGGCGGGTAACTGTCACTGTATATTAATTTTTAATTCTTATTTGTGTGAGATCAGCATTAATACATTTATATTTTGATGTTATAATCATCTGTTATTTAACATAAAATATCGATGCTAGAGCCTTTATCATAAAAGCTGAAATTTTTCATTTGCCGTTTACTCAGTACTATCCATCTTATACTTCCCAGCTTCTGCTGGAGCGGTGACGATATTATAATTAAATTTGTGTCTTAATGAGCCTTATTCACTTTCTAGCTGCTCTAAGTACTGGGGAAAGAGTTCAAAAACGCCTTGGAAAAATATATTTATTTTGTATAGACGGTAAAAAAATTGCATTGGATCCTGTGCAAACATTAGAAACATCGGCAGTTTTGGATCAGAAATGGTGCCATTACCCTATAAATGGATCTCCCATTTTGGGAGTAGTAAATGCTGATGGGGCATTACAGTTGTACAAACTGATCAAACAGGAAGGTGACACCTTCAAGTTGTCATTCATAATAGAAATGAAGTTGAGTGATGAGCCAAAAGTTCTAGCGCTTTCTTTGGATTGGTCTACCGGCAAGGGTGAGACGGATGAACCTCAGATTGTAATCAGCGACTCGAAGGGAGACGTACACGTTTGCGCTTTGCAGAACGGCAATACGTTGGTGAAACTTCACAGCTGGAATGCTCACGGCTTCGAAGCGTGGATATGTGCCTTTGATTATTGGAATCCTTCAGTTTTGTTTTCAGGTAATTAAAAGTCAATCCTTATTTGAAATGATGATAATATATTGATAATAATTTGCCTCTATTGCGCAGGATTAGTGGCTAATCCCTCTTACTATTTTTAATATCGGATTAGTGAGACAGCATTTGACTATCGTTGACATTCATGCCTTTAAACACAAATCCTTAATTAATGGAAAAATCTATTTATAAAACTGTTCATGTGATTTTAAGCCGACGACGTTAACAACTTTGCTGAAGGCTTAGCATAATGAAATGACTAATTAGTGGACAATCGCTTTCTCCACGATGAGTTTTCATTATGGAATTCTAAGTTGCAGAATGACTGAGTAGAATGGAAGCACAAGGGCCTTGACCTCACCGCTAAATGTCAACAACTGCTGTTACTAATCTGACTACACAAACGAGAATGCCAGATTATTTATAAAGATGTTTGGCTTTTGTTTTAAAGTGGAATGTCTACTGTATAAATTATTAGTTGTTTTTTTCTTTTTTGTTTCTATAGGAGGGGACGATGCCATTTTCAAAGTATTCGATCTTCGATGCGGGACTGAAACTAAAATGTTGAATAGAAGTCACGATGCTGGCGTTACTAGTTTTCACTCTAATTCTGAACGAGAACATCTCTTAGCATCGGGAAGGTTAGACTATTTTTCTTTTAAATATAGGTTTATCCTAATAACGAATCGTTTGTTTTAAATAGTATATTATATGGTCTTGCCGGGATTTGAACCCAAACCGATTTGATCGCTAGGGAAACGCTCAATACCCACTCAATTCTTCATTCATTGGAAAATATATTATTACGTTAAAATTATTATGTAACAATTGTTCTTATAAGAAACGTTGTACCTGAGATGCTTCTTTCTGATGCAAGATTTCTTGCACAATGTTACGAGCAAGATTGATAGATCCTAATATTGAAGAACTAGCCTACTTTTTATTCATCCATGTCCGCTTTCAATGTGGGGCATGTGGCCTCTTACTGAAGGTATCTCAGTAGAAGTTTTTCTACAAAAACTACTTGTTATTTAGTTACTCAACCTCTCTTGAAGATCCCCCATTATTTTTAGGATTGAAAGGGTCAGAGGAAATTTTTGAAATCACAAATATCCATGCTTTGGAACAGAAATCGATTGAATATATTCTGTCCATACTGGGATTTGAACTCGCGAGATCAGTCACAGAAGCCAATGTTATTGACATCTTTGCCATGGACCTGACAATATATATTAGACATATTTAACTTAGAAAATATGAGTTTTAATTCTAGAAGACTCGTGTGGTTTCAGTAACTGAGAAAGGTAAATAAGATGATTTATTTTTATTAACGCATATTAGACTATATAATAATTTTTCTTTGATCCACAGTTATGATGAAAAGCTTCGATTATGGGATACAAGAAAGCTAAAACATCCGATTGTAGATAAGGATCTTGGTGGCGGAATATGGAGGCTGAAATGGGATCCGATGAAACATGAGACGCTGCTCGCTGCATGCATGTACGGTGGATTTTCCGTAGTTGATTGTAAAGACTCTTCGTCCGTAACAATTGTTGCTGAATACAAAGAGCATGAGTCTTTAGCTTATGGTGCCGACTGGTGTCACGATGTTGATGATATGCCGATGATGATAGCGACTTGTTCATTCTATGATTGTAAATTGAATATTGCCCAATTAAAATATGAAACTTGAATACGTTTATTTTTAATTTTACACATTAATTAGTAGAACTGAGCACGGAGAAAATGGCGATGGCAAGTGATGCTCGACACGTTGATTTTGACACGGATCCCGTAGAGTAATTTTTTATTGCAGAACTCGAGTGGATCACTTGAAATTATCGAAAGGGTCACTTGGTCACCTGCAGGTCGTAGGTCATCGACACACTGTCATATCGACTGTGGAAAGGAAAAAGGACGTAACCCACAGTTTTTTTTCAATAATCACAATGCATCAAACTTGATACACATTCTATCAAAAGGATGCAAGCTGCAAATGTCAAATTAGTATCTATATTTAGCTTTTAACACTTCTTAATCAGGCGCTTCAAAAATAGACTCAAACCTGTAGCGGGCGTTTTTAAGTGATTAGCGCACAAATATATTACATTCTTAAAATCAACACAACTTCTAAACCAAACGAAATTAAAAAAAATCATACGTGACATTTAATCAAAAAAATAAAATTAGGACATTTCGATAACATCATAATTTCACTATGTTTCTAAGCTGAATATAATTTTTAAGTTATCAATTTAGTAGATAGCACTCCGCATGTTATAAATATTCAAAACATTCTATATAACAAAATAGCATATTTATCAATATTTTATAATTATGTAAATAATTATAATATATAATCGCCATCCCTACAACTTTACTACCACTGGAAGTGTAAAATCTAATGCCGTAAAAATCACAGCGTAAATATTCGAGACACATGTATCACCCTTTCTAGCAAAGAATTAGGACTAATGTTAATTAGTTTTTGCATTTTATTTAACGCCGACAAACAAACCCGTGATAATGTGTCCCGCAAACAAGCGACGATATAAAAAAACGTATTATGCCGTGATCCGCATTCTCCAACACGCTAAAAACGACTTGTCGCGATCCGCATTCTACCGACAATACGCTAAAAACGACTTTTGTCGTTTCCTGCCTATTAAGTGTTGAGATTGAAAAAGATGACCTTGTAAAAAAAAAAACCAAGTAAGACTGAAATAAAGGTTTTTCCTAGACAATTTCTTTAATAAATGTTGGATTATGTCAATTAAACACCACTTTAGAAGTCTCTGTGGACTTCAAGGTTGTGTTTATTTCATAATTTGCATATGGCCCAGAATCATCAAAACACGTTTTTTGCGCCTCCTGTAAAATTTTATGTGTGGGTTCCGTCCTTTTTCCTTTCCACAGTCGATATGTATTGTGGTGTTCCAGTGATTATTTTGCAAATTTTACAACAAAGAATTTAGTTTCACAAGAATTATGAAATAAAGCTGATCGATGGATAATAAAAGACAGTTGTAAGATTTTTGTAAATGATTTACTTCACTACGAGTCATGACAAATATCATTTTATAATTACAATAATAATTATGACATAATTTCATTTATTTATCATGTACAATAATCACTCATACAGATAGTCGCTTTACTCAGTTAGGAATGATCTAATACTATAACATCAAATCAACTAAAATACTCATTTAATTCCAATATACCAATGATTTCCTTTATAATAAAATTATGTACCAGGTTCGATTTAAAATATTTTGTCATATTTTTATTTATTATTTTTTTGTAATGAAAAAGTAATAGATAATTAATTTACATTGCATTTCAACAACTCGAACGCCGTACACCGTATTTGCTAATAAAATTACTACACAAAAATATTATCAAGTCTGGAAAGTTTTCATACATATTACGGATGAAATTATATATCTCGCGTAGTGCTTAAAAAATCTATGTGTGGCTAAGAAGCATCCATGGAATTATTGACTATTTTCTTTCTCAAAAACAATAAAAAAAAACACCTCCTATACCTTTACAATATATCTATATTATTACTAATTCGAGACTTTATTAGAATGTAATGCATTATTTTTAAGTAAAATGGTGACAACTTTCATCATTTGTTTAAATTCGGCACTTTGTGGTAATTAATACATTGGAAAATGAAATCAATTCACTTTATTTGTAACATATAAAACAACAAAACGTTTTTTAAAGATGGATATTGTTCACAGGTATCCCTTGCTGTAGTAAATTGCAATTTTGTAGCACAGTTAAAAAGTAGACAATTTCATTGAAAGTAGAGAGCTATAGTGGCTTGTGATGTCCCGATCTGTCAATAACTGGGCCTAGCTACAGCAATAAATTAACCACTAGTCCTGTCCTAGACTTATCCTTTTATCTCTACTACTCCCTTTGGAAAAAGAGAGGTTGAGCAACTCAGTAATAAACAGTTCTCTTGAGATACTTCCATTAGGTGTCCACATGGTCCACGTTGGGAGCGGACATTGATTTAGAAAAATAGCAGTTACTTCCCGCACAGCATGCTCATTAACACAAGCAAACGATTTTAAGGAAGACTGTGTTTGTTGTAGACCTGGTAAATTTTTTACTTTGATGCATATCACATGGGAAGAAAATATGCCCCTCGTCATATTTACCTTTGTAGTGTTTACAGTCAAGGTCTTTAAACATTCATTTATATCTTATATCAATCAAATGCTCTGTATAGATGAAGTAACAGTAAAATCATTGATTTGCTAAGGCAATGTGTTACGATTGGTGGTGGAAATTTCTATATAATTGGACTTGAACTCTTTAGAATCAGACATTCACTAATTGAACAGTAAATGAAAAGACATTCGGTCAATTACAACCAATGATGACACTGCTAAATAGTGGGCTGATGCAACGGTTTTTTCCCTCAGTTGGTACAAGAAATATTCATAAAAACTTTCAAAGCATTAACGATACAGGCTTTGTGCTTCTTTCTAAGCTTAACATTCAGTCTACTGACTAGTTTGAGCAGGACGTATCTTTTTTTGTAGTAATATTGAATAACATTGTTTGACTTCAAACATTAGATACGAAACGGTTACAGATCCAAAAGTCAGATGGCAACGGTGTATTCTTAATTAAAGAAAATCAATTTTCAATGATTCTGGATTTTGGTATTTTTTAAAACTGATTAATTTTATGGTCCAAGGGATACCTCCAATATAACACAGTGTGTCATGTAAAATATTGTTTTATATAATACAAATGAGTGGTAAAATATGAATAAAGCTTAATACTTTTATTTAATATTCACAGTAAGTTTTCCTATAAAAAAATACAAGAAATCAATGACAAAAACAAAAGATTTAATAACATAGAAGATATTAATCAACGGGCGAGTTGATACTTCATACTAGACAGGCAATAAAAAAGTACATTTACAAAAAATGAGCTATAACATTTTGAACTTTGAGGTGAACTGCAGCGCTCTGTAAATAATTAGAAAGCAAACCACTACTTCATTCTTAGATTTATTTGAAATGGCTAAACAAGAGCGACTCTGTTGATTAGATTTGCTAATTACAATAACTCATTCTGCGGCAAACTTAAATTTGAGGATGAAGAGAGATGGCAAGAATAATTACAAAAAAAGAGAAAAAAACTATTACAGAACAATATCATTTCCATAAAACTATCTACAGCCGGAATACAGGTAAATTTTGACTGAACGATTTTGATGGAGAAAAAATCTTCATTTAATGGAAGAATTTGACACCAGAAATATTTTCCGTTTCCATCTTTCATGGCCACATATTAGAAGTTGTAGAGCATAATGTAATATTTGTACATTGGTTGATTTCAGAGCGCGACTGAAATATGGTTTTAATGTAAACTGACAGCTTAATTTAATTTGTTAGTAAGTACGGTGGGTGGATAACTGTGACGTTGTGAAATTAGCTTAAATATAATACAAAGATAACCAAATAGTACATTTATTTGAGATTCATTAACCCTTCATTTATAATCTGTACAAAAATTGACAAAAAGTATAAATTTGGTTCATTTCTGTCATTTAACTAATGAAAATAATTATTTTTTATCAGACTGACACTTTTTTTTATTAATTTGGAAGACTCATGCTTAACCGAGAGGCAGCAAAACCACCACCTTTTATACTGACAGCTATCAGCAACAAGGGAAAACTTGTCGATATCACTGGAGTGGTGATAGTCATGCTCACTTTCCATTAATTCACAACACCGGTCAATCCAATACGCTCCAATTTTACAAATTTAATTGATTTAACTACACATTCGAATAATTTAGCATATGTGTGGAATTATTTATTATGAGTTAGATCCACAAAACCCGTATTTATTTGGTTGTTATAATTGAATACACAAATGGATGAAGAAATTATGTTACAAAATCAATGTTTTGGGTCACAGTTTTTTGATGTATTTTTTTTTCAGCTGAAGACAATTTAACAAGTGATGTGTTAAAAACCTGAAATGTGTCATTTATTTAATTTAAAAAAATACCACTGTGATGATTATTATGAAAGAAGATCATAACAGAACGAAATAAATGAATCCAATTTCTAATAAATAATTATAATATATATAATATAATTCTAAGAATAATTATATGGAAGATGAGAACATAATATGTACCCCTTCACTTGTGTACGGATGCTGATCTTTTCTTTACATCCACTTGTATCTTCAGTTCATATATACATACAAATTTACTTTACATTATTTAATCTACCATATCGACAAGTTCTTAGCAAAAGTAACATCATGTGATGATATTTTATTATTAAATGTATACATTTGTGCTGATATTGGTAAATTTTGCATTATGCTGAAGGTGCCAGCGGGTTTTGATGAACTATGATTTGTTTTCTACAACCGATCTCGGTCAAACAGGAGTCTACAATATCTATGAAATTATCAACAGAATATTTGCATTGCGCATCCTTTTGATTGAGAATCGTTCAAAAAACATTTAAATAGGTCTATTACATTTTGATTTGTGTGATTTGGCGTCTTCATGAAACTGGCACATTTTATTTGTTCATTACAAGATTGCTTACAGAGGTAAATTTTTTGTTAAAATCATGTGAGCCAACATCAGATTAGTGATCAGTTGATTATGTCAAATCAAAAATGAGAGAATTTAAGCACAAAACATTCAAAGACGAATATTAACAGCAATCAATTTTTGATAGACAAGTGAATAAAGGTACTTAAGACGAGATTAATTTCACCAATCAGATATTGTCAGTGTGTTATTTATTGAATGATCTTAATTGACTAGTAGCAAATCAAGGCAGGTCATCGGTGAAAATAGAATATAATAATTAATTATCTGGTTAGTGGTACGGAAAATATTTGATATTGACAACACCATTGCCATTTTTCTTTTTTTATCCAATTGAAAATCAATGGAAATCTGTCATGTAACATTTGTGGTGGTGACTCGATAAAATGACCCTAAATATAAAATCCGAATGAGGAAACAATATTGTCTACCAAAGCATGTTTACTGTCATTCAAAATATTCACTCGATCGATCGGTTGACATTATTAAATTGAGTTTACCTAAAATAGTTTTCAAGTGTAAAATCTAAGAAAAACTGGGTTTGTTATTAAAAAATAAAATGAATTTATTGAAATTAAAAAAAAAAAAAAAAATTGTCATTAAATTCTAATATTTGGATGCGATTTGTAATTTTCAAACTGTAATAGTATATCTCAGATATAGCTATGTGGATCCGTTGACAGGTAAAAATTTATAGCATCACAATGTAAACGATGTTTTCTATTTAAGTTATTCATTCGTTTCGCGTTTTCCCATCATATTTATTTAATAGTAACAAAAATTTCTAAAAACAAAGAAATCAAAAACACTATATTTTAATAATATTTAACTAAGATATATTGAGTGTTTATAAGGCTCTCGGTGATGGCAGTGGTATGCTGTGATGTCATTATGCTAAATATTCAATATTATCGTAACATAATGAATACTGTAGACTTCCACATGACCGGGTGCGGGAATACTGGGATATTTCAATCTAAGAGACAGTCAGTACAATTCATACTTGAGTACATAACTTGATTTCATGTTTTTAATAAGTTTTAAATATGTTTGGATTGACAGGAATTTCATTTCTTCACCCGCAACAGTCAAGTAGGAATCTACTGTATTGTAAATTTTGACAGCAAATACATATAATCGTCGTTATGGCAACAAATGCTAAGTAGAAAATACCAGTTATATATTTGTATATGTTACATCGTAAAAGTAATTATTGCTGAGTTCTAAGATAAAATTCAATATGCCTGCACGCCATTTTGAGTCAAAAAAGCTTCAATAAAAGAAACTTTAGATATAAATAACTTCACACACACGTTTTTTGTCAGAACGAGGATGATGTACAATTATATGGTTTAATAATTACATTACTATTATGGGAAATCAATCGATTCGTCATATTATCAATCGAATTTTAGTTTATTTCATTAAAAGTGCCAATTAGGTCCACTAGTTAACCCTTGTTAAGTCAGAGAGGAATCTAAAGATCGACATATTGAATGGAATGCCTCAGAGTCTTTCATTGTTTGATGATTTTTATGAACTTCACAATACAAATAAATTGATTTGTTTTTATTTATAATATAGCAGAAAAATCAAGATAATAAAGAAGAATAAACAAAACTGCATTTAAAAAAAATTACATATCATTTTGTTTTGATGTTATTTACTTAAACGCGAATATGAGTGAATTTACTGAATAATATATGAAACAATGATTGCAACTGTGATTAATTTCAAAAAATATTCTAGCAACGCTGGATTATAATTTGACCATTTATTACTCTTATGAAATTGAATGAAGAAATACTGTCATACTATAAAACCTATTTATTTAATTTGCAAATATGGATCAAGAAATATTTGTTTCACTTTGTAGGCAAGTAAAAAATAAGTGAGTATTTAACTGCTGTTTAACTTGAATAATTAGTTTTTGCACTGTATTTAGAGTAGATTGCAGAATGAAAGAGATTCTGCTGTCATATAAACTTGTCACAGACTCCTAGGGTGGAAAATTTAGCATTCACTTATGTAGTATTTTATTGAAGTGATCGTAATTAAATATATATATAAATATATCGAGGACGAAACATTTTCTAAGACTCGCGTGCGCACTAATTTATAATATTATGCATAGCCGGATACTCGTCGACACAACTCGAAAATTGTGATAAATTTTAGACACGAATTTAGTCTAATTAAACATTAATAAATACATAGTAAAAAATCGCACAGTCGGATGAATTTCCAAAATAATCGAAAACGACAAAATGTATTGTTCTTTCAACAATGTTTGTTTACACAAAACGAACGCAGTTTCGATTCGGCAGTGACAGCATCTGCCGCGGGTGGTCACGACGATTATGACCGCATTGCTATCGATTGATGATAAATATTAAAATTAAACGACACCGGGTGAAGTATGAACGGCGGCATAGAAGAGGGGCGTAGATATGCGGTGTACGGCAACAAGCGAAACTTCTAATCATAAATTAACTATGTACAAATACACAAATTCGGGGGCGGCCGCCGACGCTCCACGGGACTCTGTCCCGAATGACCCAAAGCATATAAATTAAGCGAGTTCAGTAAAAATGCTACCGTTCGATGACGCGACACGGTCGGCAGACGGACCGCTATAAAAGTACAATGCGGACCGTCCACTCTCGAGTTCATCCGTTTCACAAATTTACACATTGGTCTCGGCCCCGCGCCGTCCGGACTTCTGGAGATCCGGGGGTGTGGTGCGAGGGCGGAAGTCAGGAATGAGGAGAGGAGGCAGAGGCGGGCCGTCAGGGCGGTCCGTGCTCCTTGCAGTAAACGGTGAAGTCTTCCGAGCTCAGATGCCAGAGTTCAGCTCTGGCGCAGTTGACGTGCATGGTCTCAGAGCACCCGCGCCGTAGACACGCCACGGAAGCCCCGAGTGCCTGGCAGCGCCTGCAACGCACCGTACAGCAGCCCCACACTGCGCCCTCCAACCCCACCACTTTGGCTCCGACCAGGAATAGGCCAGGGGCCCACACAGCGCACTCTTCATGCACCCAAACTTCGAAGGCGGTCTCGCCCGCTTCCGTCATGCCCGCGTACATCTCTTCATTGGGGAAGGTGACTCTGTCACCGTCCACTGCCTCTGGCTCAAGTTTAGGTCTCTTTGCGTGCCCTCTGGCCTGCCTCTGTTGGGCGAAGGTGCCCTGTCTGCCACCATTTTTAAACTGAGTGTCTTGGGGATCTTTCATGGCGTCCCGGAAATCAGCACAATCTGCCGTGACAACATAGGGACCAAAGAGATCACCCATGTTCTGCGCGCCACCCTGCGCAGGCCGACCCGCCGTTCCCCCCGTGTGTGGACCCCGCTTGCAGAAGACGCATATCCAACTGGCGTCAGCGGTGACAGCGTCATATTTCGCGCTGAGCGTGCTCCCGTGAAGGCCTTTAGATTTGACTTTGTTTCGAAAGTCTCCATCGCTGTTTAATGAAGACTTTGACTTGGGACCTTTGATTCTCTGCAGGGCGCGGTCAGGGTCTTCTTCGTGAATAGGAGCGTTGATGACGCTTACTGATAGAGGAGAATCTCTCGGACCCCGGATCTGGACGTACGGCCCTCGAGACTTTCCAGAGCTGGCGTCGCCGCCTGAATCTTCAGCCTCTTTAGGAGTTATCACATCTGATTTGGGTCGGTCTCCTTTGATAACCCCTATGTCGCTTTTTGACACTTCTTTCACTTTTTTACGTTCAGTTGCCTCGCCACACACGTCAGTAGTCATCGCTCGCTTGCCCTGCTTTCTTTTTCTTTTAGGACCTTCCTCATCTCCCGAGGGAGCCCCGGCCGAAGCTCTCCGAGGCATTCGTTTTTTCTTCATCGGGGCTTTATCAACAGCAGTCGGTTGAGATACCCCTGAATCTTCCCCTGCACGTTCAGACATGAGACCGGTCACTGGATCCAGTGATCTGTCAGGACCTTCCTCTTCAATCCCGGCGAACATTTTTTCCAATTCGTTTTCTACACAGACAAAACTTGATGACTCAGTTTCAGCTTTACCTTTGTCACGAAATGCATTATTCGTCTCTTCATTTACAGTTTTTTCTGAGTTATTTTGATTGACCTCGCTCTTAGTGGTGTCTGAATTTTGCATTCTTCGCTGTGATTCTTCAACAACATCTTCAGGGGGGGGAGCATCGACGTCCGGGTCACCTAAGACTCGCTGAAGACTTTCTGCGGTCTCAGAGGTTTCCGGTGACGCATTGGAACCGTTAGCAATGGTCTCGTGTTGTTTTGTGAAGCCGGTTCCGGTATCGTCAGAGGCAATCATCGCCGCGATGTTGTCAACAGTCTCCGACTCGGAACAGGTTTTTCTTCTGGTTTTGGACACAGCTGGTGCCGCATCATCTTCCGAGTCTGATCTCCTCTCGGCCGGGAGTGTTCCATTTTCTGTGACAGTTCTCGCATTGCGGTCAAAATTCAGGATGAGGGGGACAGCGGTCGGTTCAGAGGGAAGTACCAATGGGACACGGCCCACCTCTTCGGCGGATCGGCTCTCCGGAATAGGATGAGGAGCCACCCTCTCCTCCGCTTCTCTAGAATCGGCCTGGAATGGGGGGTCTCTACGGTTTGCATCGTAGACTATGTCATTTTCGACTCGAGAGGTTTTGAGTTGTTTTCGTCTTCTTTTGGAGCGTCCGTCGCCAGACGAGGCGTTCGAGTTGGAAGAATCTTCGTTGGAACAATCACCAGGAGCGAGGGCAGAGTCATGCTTAGGCTTCGCGTTTTCCATGATCACCGAGGGGGCTTCGTGCGGCGAAGGCAACTTTTGCGGAGAGGCCACACGATCAATGACTCCGGAGAGGGCAGGCGGGTTTCTGAGAGCGATGGTGATTTCGGCGGGGGGAAACGGGGGAGGGCTAGCGCGCGCCATGTTAGCGGGCTCGCAGACAGGGTAAGGGTGCGCCCCCGCCGCCGGGGTGACATTGATAGAGGAAGACGATCCTCTGCTGCTGCCATTGCTATCCTCCAGGGAATGGGCGCTGACGATGACGGAATGAGGAGAGCGCGAGTGCCCGACTGGGGTCGCCAGCGGTCCGTCTCCCGTGCTGTTGAGACGTTCCAGAATAGAATCCACCTTCTTGACAGGCCTCCTGGCTGTCGTCTTAGGCGAGTCGGGCCCGTCTGCACTTCGGCCAACGGAATCGATGCCGAAATCGGTATTCTTTCCGAGGTAGCTGATGGGCGTCCGATGTATCTTGGTGATCTCTGCAGAATCTAAACTGTTGATTTTGGTGGCGTCTCGTATGGACAGACCGACGGGGAGAGCGATCTCTCCGTTCTGGCTTCCGTTTCGGGGCGAACGCGCCACTGATAAGTCCATGGATCCCGTCGCCGGTCCCGGGGAGTGGCGGGGGTATCCGATACCATCCGCTCGAGCCATCAAATTATCTGCAAGTAGCAAAGACAGAAATTATTATTTAATGACTAGGAATACAATCAGTGCATACAGGGTTAAAATATTGGTCTTTTTTTCACTACATCTTCAAGACTACATTCGCTGCCTGATTTGGCTTGTTCCATTTTTACCTACTAACATATTGAATCCTCTGTAGACTTACCTACCTACTACTTCAAATAATGTAAATAGTTCTTCACAGATCAACAGATAGATACTTTCATATTTTTATGTGTAATACAAAAATTTAATATATTGAAAAAACAAGTTATGTTTCATAAAAAATAAAACCACTCGAAGGGATTGCCATGATGTTTGTCTTCACACTATTACATGTAAAATAAACATTGAGGACACTTATGGGTGTTTGACAGCTTCTAATTGTAGATTCATTACTTTAGTTCCGGATTCTACCAGTGGCCGCGAAATGGTGTGAGGGAACATTTAGACATAACAAACATCCTAGCCTTGGATTGAAAAAAATACTGTTCCTACTAAGACTCAAGCCTGTGAGGTGTGGCACGGAATCCCACAACGCTAACTGCCGCGCCATAGGACCCTACAAATTTATTTATATTACACAACGATTTCGTAGAATCATATTACCGTGATGTATAGGGGTGTATTTGAAAAATAATTAAGGTTAATAAGTTAATGAATATGCTATTACAATTAAGGGATACTTCACCCCGAAGTGATTCCGAGGTCCGCTGGGCTTGCGCGTTCCTGCTTTCGGAAATCATCTGTTGCAGATTGAAAAGCGGGTTAGGCACGACCTTGTGGCAGTCCTGCTGAGACGCAGGTAATGGGGGCGTACGTCGGTACAGAGATGCTCCCGGCTTCATGCTGTGAGACACCGGGTCGGGCGGAGTCGGCGTCAGACTGGAAATATGATAGATCAACGTTATACATTTTTTGTCGCGGTATTGCTGCTTGTAAGTGTAAATCATGCAAGTAAGTCCCGGCCTGAATCCAGCCCTCAACCACATTAGTTGAATTTTCGCTGTAGCTGGTAACGTGGGCGGACATATCTGCTGTGCTATGTTCAGTGTCAATAGAGCCATTTGACACAAATCTAAGACCCCACATAGGCTATACAGTGGAACCGTGATCCACCGTTCTCGCATGGATCGTTTATCTTTCATAGCCCCGGCAAAGCACCCATAAGAACATTGTAAAATAGTCCGGTTTACAGATTTCCTTGATCTATCTTCTAAATATTATCCCGATTGATCGTCTTTGTTGAATATTTCTCATTTCGCTCATAGTCTTGCCTGGAATCTCGTTTCGCGATATTTTTTAACTCACAACTAAAATGCCCCGTCAAGAAAACTAGAACTCTAGCAGAGAAAATGAAAATAATTCAAAACGTTGAAAATAATCCTGGAGAAGAACGACTTGACTTAGAAGAGTATGTGAGTTTAAGGTGTCTGTTAAAATTGAAGTAGGTATCAAACTGCAATTAGACAACTTATAAATATTAAATTATAAATTTAACTTTATTTGGTATTATTTGAAGATATCCCGCACTTCACATTTTATCTTTTCGGTCCCTTGAAAAACGTAGAATCGGGGTTTCACTGTATTTGCTCGAGAGATGTATGCTGATGTAAATAATGAGCCAGAATACATATAATGTGACTTATTCCTCATCACAATTTAGCATGGCATTGACTGATTTTTATTAATATCATTTCAGAGAAAACAATAGTTTGGCAGTCACTAATTTTATGCACATGATAGAATGGGTAGTAACCGCTTGTTAGGCGATTTTATTGCAGTAAGCTAGTCAAAAAAATCTATTTACAACAAGGCAATAAAAATAATTTAAAGTTTGTCATCAAATAATTGAAAATAAAAAAAAGACAACTGCTTTCGGGATATGTTAGTTAAGTTTCATTGCTTATGTATGAAATATAAGTAGCTCCATGTACATGTTGTTGAAATTCAAAGGTTTTTTTTTTGGTAGTAAATTTAATTTTGAGGTTGATGGCTTTATTATCAGCAGATATGGACGAGTGGATGAAATAAAAATTCAATATTGTTAATTAGCAAAAAGAGTTGATTTGTTTCCTCGTTGAATTACAAAATTTATCATCTAAAATATACTCCTACTACTTTAATAAGGAAACAATTAAAAATATTATTAAAAAAAAAAATGATATTTCATTTGTATTTGTAAGTAGTAAGGCCAGCCGCGTAAGAATAAATTATTGGCGGTAAAAATAAGAATCAAGTCAGCCCTGTAACCGAGGGGTCAACACTTTTGGGTGATTGTCAAATTCTTTTGCGAGAATACTAGTTTGAATATCCGAAGAGACATTTCAATTGATTTATAGATTTGACTAAATGCGAGGACGTCCAAGATATTTACATCAGTTCCTGACCATCTTCTATCATTACAGCGCATAGAGAGAGTGACAACTTACTACTTTTTTTCTCTATTGTTATCATTTCTAATAATTCCTTTTGAAATGCTCCAGTAGTTCATATGTTCCACATTAGATATGGTAAAAAATCAATCACTTATACCAAGAATTCATCGTCCACAAACATTGTTTGAAAAAAAAAGAATAACCAATGTTAATTAGTCAAATGTTTAAATTAGTTGAGTTTTCATAAACTAAAACAATAAATATGTCCATAAGGAAATATCTGAGTTGTTTCTTTGTTGAAGTTACTGCGGCCGCAACTTCAACAAAGCACTTTCAACAAAACACTTTTTTTCATAAACAATTAATACTGAATATTAATTGTTTATGGAAATTAGGTTGTATTATATTTTATAGCCACCAAAGCCTCGTTATGAAATGATAAAATGGCATAAGATTATGAAACTGGAATTAATTTTAAGTCAATTTCTTCGAATAGCGAATACATCAAACAAATCACAGCTTGACAAAGGCGTAATTAAATATTCAAGGAATTTTTAAATGTCATTACCTTAAAACTGTCGTATGTTTTTTGAGTTGATTTATAATAGAACTTGTATATTAATCGTCAAGTGGCGCATAAACACTGGTAAAGTTACACAGATTCATAAAACATTAAAATGATAAAAATGTGTACTATTCATTTTTAAAAATAAGTAGAATGTTTTTTTTTCATGTTAGCTAAATGGTTTCACTTTACAAACACTAGTTAGTAAAGTGAAACCTCAATATTAAATTTGAATCGTGCAAACTATGTACATTCTCACAGGTTTTATCACTAACGACCCGGGTTTCGCCTGTCAGTTCAAGTTCATCCGAGCACTTGAACGTCTGAATATGCCGAAAGGCAAAACCCGGGTCGTTAGTGACAAAACCTGTGAGAATGTACATAGTTTGAACGATTCAAATTTAATATTGAAATTCTACCAAGCACCTTCAGTCGAAATCTTAAATTATATACAAATTAAATATAGTGAATTTTTCAGGAATATATTACGCATAGCTATTTAAAAAAATTGATAAGGGATGTGCGAGGTTTGTATGGGATTCATTAGATTTAGCGCACGTCAAATCATTAGTGAAAATTGCTGGAGCTATGGTCTATTACTCGCATAGATATAGTTGATGAAGCGGAACTCTTTGACAGCATGGATAACCTCAATAATTTTTATAATTAATTGAGAATTTCGTAAATTATATTAAGGTTTAATTGTAATTCCTAGCACTATTTACAATCAAAGTCAGCAGTATAGGGAGAAAACTGCGCAATGCTAAGGACTACAGGTTGCCAGTGCAAATCAATCAATCATCATGGAATATTTTAATAATCTTTCCATTTTTCCTCATCGGCTGTTACTGGGTATTTTGAATACCATATACCTGTTTTAGCTATGTTTAGTTTATACCTTTTTCATATTGTGCCCTATGTTTTAGTAGTTGAAACTTTAATTCTTTATGAGAAAAATGAGAGTGGACTAACCGGTACAAAGCCGCATTGCCTTTAATGGCGGTTGCCATGGCTTGCGCTGAATCAGGCGGTGTAGGTGTGTGCCGATAAGACTTGAGGTTGTCTCTGTCCGGTGGCGTTGGAGTGTGTCGAAAGAGAGAATTGGGCGCGCCGGGCTTTAAGGCTTGGACGTCGGGCGGGGTCGGTGTGTGCCTGAACAGGTTTGGCGCCCCCTTCATCATAGCCTGCTGGTGTTCAGGCGGAGTGGGCGTGTGCCAAGTGAGAGGCGAGTGAGACAGGGGCCGGTCTGAGGACATGTGAGCTATCTGTGGTTGCCGTGGGAAATAATTCGGGACCTAAAAAATTAGTCACATTAGTGTTTTTTGGTGTGTGCTAAAACTGTACATTTTAAATTAAGAAAAATCTTTTGGTTATTTTTTTATAATAAAATCTGATTAATTTAAATAACACAGGGACATTGCCATAATTGTAAAATTATAAAAATGACTTGGCTGAGAAGTGATACACTGGTTTCCTTTTTATAATCCGTGGTTTGAATCCTTGATTGAACAATTGTATGATAATTAGATGTTATTTGGAGATCCAACCGCTGCGCTTTTGTTGTCAAGTTGAAGGGTCTAGAAAGATTTTTGCTATAATAATAGGAACTTTCGATGGCTAAGGCAGTAACTTTGTGGAAGTTTATTTTATATTAGTAATAATAGGTCATTGTGAAAAAATAATAATTCAAATTGTCTGTTTGATTTGTGGGTTTTTACTTCATTTCTAAGGTACAAGGTGTATACCAATATTTGAATTATTCATTTATATTTTTCAAAATAAATGGTGGAATGATAAAGCTCCAGGTTACCCATATACAATAGAGTTCCAATAATGTAATGGATATTTTCATATATTGATTGATATTTTGTATCAAGCAGTATCCATATGCATAGTAGTATACTATCTCTTAAATCCTTCCTATCCACTCATTTACAAAAAATGGGACACACAAGTTGTCTAGACATACATATTTTCAACCTAAAATATTTGCCCTCATCAAGTAGGAAAGGTGAGTAATTCAGAATCCGTCATTAAATATTTACTAATGCAGTAACCTATTCTAAATCCATATGCTCCACACGAGGAGAAACTTTTTTACCCCTTATATCACCAATATTTATTTGCATAACCTCACATGAACCCCAATTAAAATAAAATCAAAACTATAAAACCATTTACACTTATGTTTACATTTAACAAATCACACAGGTGTATTGAGTTTAAATGTCACTGTATGCATATTATTCTTTATTTAAATTTCAATAATATTGTATAGTTATAGCTAACAAAACAATAGATTATTAACAAACTATGCACCATTTACCACCAGTAGAAAATTGACTTAGATTGAATTATTGCAGAAAAATTGAACTGAGTTTGTTTATGGAGCTTGTTTATTTGAAATGGTAAGTTTCAGCGAAGCCTCAAAATCTTGCATAAATATTCTTACTATCACTGCATTTGTATATATTTTCACGGAGAGTCAATCAATCAAGCTAATTTGTTGCAATGCCCTTCATTGAAACCACAGACAATTAGCATATTGTTGATGCAATGACTATTCCAAATTGAAATATATTTTATGATGGTTATCAATTTTGTATTGTTTTCAATTATAATTTATGCCACTTAAATATACACACAGCACCGATTGATTTAAAGGAGTAAATGGCATCGTTTAGATATACTTATTTAATTCAAATAATACTATTTCGAGAAAAAAGGTACCGATGATTTATCACAAACAAGAGCTTTTAAAATACATGCAAGTTCTCATTTCTAAATAATTTTAAGGATTTTGATTGACTTTAGGTTGAAAGAGTTTTGTCATAACATTAAGGAAAATTGTTGAAAATACGGGGTTTGAAGCTATATAAGTTGGCGCATACCTGCAAATGATTCCATCCAGGGGCTGGTTGCCCTTGTCTGCCGTGAGGGTTGTGGTGTGGACCCCCTGACATTTTGAGTGATTAAACGCACTCCAAGGACCAAAAAATCCGCCAAATACCCTCAACTCGTTAACGGGGCGATGGCTTTGGCCGATTCGAGGTTTAAATCAATCTCCCATATCAAAGCCGGCGACTTTTCCACGGTTGACCATCCTTCACGTCAGGTGCACCATTCTCACCATCGATATAACCGCAACGTAGCTGCAATCAAAACGGTCAACATAGAAACGTTACACACTGCTAAAACTGAATAGAGCGAACATTAGTCTGTAAACATGTCAAAAAGGAAACCGAAACGAGTATGTTTTTGAAACGCACACGAAAATTAAATGGATGTGGGAATGGTAATCGTCAAATCGATGCTTGACTGAAACACGTTTTAAATAGTAAATATAGCGGACTGATCGGTGTTGATAAACTGATGCGCCACCATACAGACGGTAAATTCAAATCAACAAATAAATAATCACCTAAGGCGATGAAGGATATCACAAAAACATAAAATAATTCGCGATTTCGACGAGTCAGGGAGAAACAGCAGGCTGATTTCCAACAATGGTGGCCTTTATGGCAAAATACCGATCAGCGCCATCTCTTTCACGGTAGAGAAACAAAAAATTAAGCACAGTCGGTAAAAGAAGGTTTTTAACGTGTTAACGGCCATAAACCAAAAACAGGCCGAATGGAAAAATTTCAGCCATTTTGTAAACACAAAGCCGTGACGGAAAGCTTTCAAAACAAAACTTTCATATCTTTACATTATTGATTATAAAAATTTGTGTTAAAATGTACTAAGCAATCATTTATACTGATGCGAACAGACATGCTTCTAAATTACCGTTGATTATGTCTGATGAAGAAGGAGCATACTTTTTGACTGCTTTTAGTGGACAAATAAAAAGTTTAAAGTTTCCCTGTGGAGACCAAGACGATGAACTTTTCTTCAGATACGATGTGGCGAGAGGTGCTGATTGGGAATTAGTTGGCGGTATGGACGGTGGTATAAGCCAGACGTCATCGGGAGGCTCAAATAGTGATAAAATCGTTTTTAATATGCCGATTGACGTTTCCTTCAAGAGTATCAGTCCATTTGGCTGTAAGTTTTTTTTGAATTTACTATGAATTTTACTGCTTGATTTAATAAGCTTGCGATTATCAAAGGTGTAATAGAGAACGGTATCGATTAGTCACTTGTCAGGACCATGACCAGCGATGGACAGGTAATTGGGAATGTCAACAACTTCAGATACTTTAGAGTACATATTATATCATCGGTAGCACATTAAAAGTGCACAATATTAAAACCGAATGACATTTGTTCAATGCTTGCATTCTACCATATTTTCCCAGCTCAGACTATGTTTGACGACTACATATTCTCAGCTTCCAAAATAGATGGTTGTGAAGTGTGTGGGAAGTTAGGGATGAAGTGGTTAAGCTTGGTAATAAAATCAAAAATTAGGGAACGGACCAGGACTGTAATGTCAATGCTTATTGATGTTGCTACTGGCTGGGTCTTATAAAGGAAATGCTACTCAAAGAGCTTCAGCACTCTTCATGACCGGTTTGATGTTGGTGATCCATTCATTTAGTTCTAGTTTTGCGAGGCGCCGAAGCTGCCAGATACCCTCGAGCTGGCCCTGGGTATATAATATATTTAAACTATACCCTACCCCCAATACCATGCGAAATTGTATTTGATGATTTGCTTGCAAGATTTTTTTATTGAACATTATTTTACTCATTATTTATATTTTACAAGAGATTGAGATTCTGTAGCCTTTTAGTCTTATGAAAAAAAAATATATAAATACAAAATAAAATATAGAGATGACAGGAAAACAAGAATTAAAGAAAATACATAGCTGCAGAGAAAGATAAAAAGCATACTTTTAATATTATAAGAAATTTTCCTATTTTGCCGAGACAAATTGAGAAAGACCTCGTTTCAGTTGCTTGTAGAAAGTAAAAGAAAATTGTTTTGCAGATTTAGATGTTCGGTAGTCAGTAGTTGTTAAGTATAATAATAATTTATAAAATGCCTCAAATAATACAGTAGCAAAATAGTGCAGAAATAAAGAATAAATATATTTCTTCCTACAAATGCTGCCTGGCCTTAATTATTCTTTGCATTATACTTGAATTGTTTTTTTATTTAAACTTCCAGGGCCGCAGCTGATAATCTCCGTGTACGGGGTGAACTCATGGGGAGTTGAGGCAGCCAGAGGGTACGGCCGCATCCATTTACCTACCACACCCGGAGAGAGACATTCCACTATTCCTCTTGTAATGCCTCGCTCTAATACAATGATGGCCGAGTTCATGTCGTGGATTACTGGAAAAACTCCTGAGCTGATTAATCCAAAGATTCTTGCCGACGGAGCTGATAACTATTGTACGTTGATATTTTGCTTGTTTTTAACTTTTTCTGCAGGCTGATTGTTTCACAATTGATACTGGTATGTGAACAAATTTGGTTTGGATCGATTTTTGACAATTAAACTAATCATATTATTATTTTTGAACAACAATTATTCTATGCATTAATTGTTTAATTGTGATAGGTATTGATTATTCTCATTAGAATGACTATTATTAATATTTATACATTTTAAACTAGTGCTGAAATTGTGATAATGCTACCTCTCAAGAGAAGTCGGGCCTGATTATATTTAACATATTAAATGTATTTCAATTGATTTTTATTTCTAAAAATCTGCGATTCGTACGCATTTGACACTTTGTCACATGCCAAGAATCATCACAATGCGTAATGTAATAAACTTACGAGCGCGAATCAGATAAGTAAGCCGATGCATCACTTGCATAGCTTTCAAGTATTATATACATACATACAGACAACACAAACAATATAAAATAATTGATTAGGTCTTTTCTTTTCACCATTAATTAATCCGTTAGTTAGTTATTAGAAGAAAACTACTTAGATTAAGAACTAGTGTGTGCTGTTAAGTGTGGTTGTATAGAATTATTTTACGAATACCATTAAATTTTACAAATAAACAAATCAATTGTAGTATACACTCAATTCTCTTTTTGCATGGAGGGAGGGAGGTTACGTTCGATGCCAATAAAAAACCAGGTAAAAAAGATGTACATCTCTAAATTAAAGACACATTCCAATACATTGGACTACGCAATTTCGAAATCTTATGAAAATAAACCACCCGAAAAAAGGATTAGTTGTACTAGATTCATTTTCGCTACGCACGTGAAATACTATTTTTAATTTTTAGCAAAGTTATGTTAATTTTATGCAACATTTATTTGTTAATATTTTGAGTTAATCGTTGTTTCCTATTATAAAATGTTTTATTTACTAAATTATACTAGTAATAACTATTAGTACAGGCATGCCTTGTTCATCATAAAGTGTCCAAAACATATTCCCAGCGATCAACCAGTATTTTATATAGGTGCATATATTCAAATTCCACTGTTCAGTGATATAACTTGAACGAATCAACGATAGGGGGTAACTGACCCTAAGTATTTGATTCAGGGCATATTTATTCATTTCACTGTTGTGTTTTAGCTAGGTTAAATCTTTGCCAAAGCACCATTTGACTGTTAAATATCAAGATAGTTTTCTCTACTGAAAAAATATTTTTGAAGGATATTAGGTACATTATTAATAATTGAAAAAGCGAAAAGAAAAGGGAAACCATCCTTTTATATTTTTGTATTTCACCAATTTTAAATATGAATTGTCTGGTTTTTAAATTTAACAAAATTTCACTGCATTGTACTTAAATTTGAATCGTTCAAATTATGTACACTCCCACAGATTTTGTCACTAACGACCCGAGTTTCCCCTTTCGGCATCTTCAGGCGTTCAAGCGCACGGATGAACTTGAACTGACGCTTAGTAAATGGATGTTTCGTGTTTATATATTAAATAAATGTATCACTGAGTCTAAAGCATTGTACTTATTTTTCTCTCTTCAATTTTTTCCTATCTGAAAGAAAACCATCATATTTATTTAATTTCTTATTGTTTCAGTACTGCGGACACATTCTTATGGGCACGCAGATATCGTATTGAATTTCATCTCTAAAGGATTCAAAACAATGGGTTATGATAACTCAGGAATCCAACGGTGATGGAGACATCTAAATGGAATATGTATAAGCAAAACACCAAGAAAACTGACATTCAGTAAATTATTCTAGTCTAAAAGTTTTATTATTCAATTGTGATAAATTTTATTGAAATAAACATTTAAGCATAATAGGCCGCCGACCAAATTATTGAACTAATATTATTGTACATGTCAATTGAGAGCTGGGAAAAAATAATGAGTTTGTTTACTTGAATTTAAAAAATATTATATTAATTCATTTGATGAGTTAGTTGTATTTTGATAATAATTATCAAAGGTGCAGTTCTCGGTGGAATATAACTGCTCTGTGCCGAGCTATCTCAATTTTCTCTATAAACACATGAAATATGGGAAGGGCACTAATAGCCTTTTCTCTGACTAATGTTTAAATATGGGAAGGGTATTTTTTACTAATTTTGTAGTCTTGTAGTTATTGATGTGTGAGCAGTGGTGTGCTGTTATGGGTAAGCACCGGCTCTGGCGAACCGGTTCCTTAAATACTAAAATAATTTACCATTCCTTAAATCATGTCTCGGAAGTCGATGACAGACGAATAAGACCCGTCACGGTTATTAGTATATCCATCAATTCTTAGAGTTTTGGATTCAAAAATTCTTGGAAAAGATAATTAAGATAAAAGGAAATTTCTCTAAGACTGTAGAATGTTATTATTATTTTTGTCATGTACTTAGGAGTCAATTTACGCAGGTTACATTTTCAACGCATTATATGTTGGGTTCCAACAAATGGGAGGACATGTAGAATTATCTGTTCTTATAATAATGTCATACGCTATTCCTTAAGGTTGAGTTTAAAATTTTCAAACAGGATCCTTGTCTCAAGTATTTGAGAGTCAGTAGCAGTCATGGATGTTTCTTATATTTTTTTTTTTATATTTTTTGATTTCTAAGTTTTTAGTTGTGCACACGTTTAATAGGTAAACCTTTAACTCTCTGTTGGCCAAAGTATCATCTATCGGCAGTTGCCAAATGCGTTTGAAACTCTTCTCTTACATAATTATGGGCATTGACAAGCGATACCAGGTAAAGAGACTCGTTCGACAATTCGTAATGTGATTTCTGTAGTCATTTCGATTAGGACATTTCTTTATATTTATAGCAATAAGAATAAAATATTGTATTAAAAATAACGAAATGAATTCATATAAGAAAAAATACAAAAATTGAATAAAGCTCTTCACTAAATATTTCCACAGGTGTCCCAAAGAAAGCATTTTAATAATAAAAGATAATTGGTACAGTAATGTATGTAGTTAAAAATTCTGAGCATGTAAGTTTATGAACATAAAGATTTTAAACCTGAACCTGTAGAAGAAAGGGTAAGTTAATTAATTTTAAATCAAAAACAATCTTTGAGCATCAAGACAGTAAAACAACAGCATTCTTAGAAAAATATGCTTGTGTGATGTAAATATTAAGATGATGACGATAAGCCATTGCATCGCAATTAAAAATCATTAGTTATGATAGCTAATGCATTTTTTATTTTACTGAAAAATACATTAATCTATAAAAGTTTTTATTCTAAACAACTTATGATAAACTTGTAAAAATGATAATTAATATTGCAAATTTATCTGAAATATTTCATGAGTATATTAAACTGAATAATCAGTTCACTCAAATCTCGCTTTATATAAAGAGCCTGTAAATAAAAATAATTTTTTGTCAATAAGATCATATCCGACACCTTGAAACGAAGGATCAATTTAGTATATTTAGAGAATTTCTTATAATAAGGTTTATTTTATGTTAATCTGTTTTGATGTAAACATTTTTTTTTGCTAATGTTGAATTGTTGAATTAAAAAAGCTCTCAGTATTGAGTATTGTACCTGTAATATTCTACCAATATTGTAAGCACTGTTGTGGATGTAGGAACTGAGTAAAATAATAAAGAGCTTAAAGTTTCTTGCAGTAAATCGTAAAATATCTTTTTGGATTATTGTCAGACGGAATTTGTAATTCATGTTCAAATCGGAATAAAGCATTACTCAATATTTTTTCTGCTAATGATGAGAGATAATTGAATGATTATCTTTCATCTACTCAATACTGCTTTAACAGTTGCTTAAAGTTTCTTTATAAGAATATATTAACTATTTATATTGTTATATTGAAAAATAAAAGACAAATATTTTTATATTAATTCTACATATTTTAATGATAAGTAATCCGGATCAGTTTTGATCATCACATACATAAGCGATGAGAAGAAATTAAATTAATTCTTGTTCTATTTACAAGTGAAGGGCTCAAAAGATTAACAGTCCAAGCCCAAAGGCAGAGTTTTGAGTAAATTCAGTTTTAACGTTGTAAATAGAATTTAGGCAGCATTTATTGAGGAATCATTGAAGATTTTAATAAATATCAGCTAAATATTATTGGTATTTAGCGAAAGGCTTAAATAAGAAGAATTTTGCAATGTTAATGCACCCAATTGGAACTCAAAGGGTTTATAAATTGCAATAAAACAATATAATTTCCCTACAAACAAAAAGTTATATGTATTGAAGATTTTTAGTTTTCTCTCATTAAAATTGATAGGTTTAGAGAGTGTGTCAATTATACACGAATGACCAAAGCCACGAAGGTCATTTATTAAACATCAGAGGAATGGTCCAACGGCTCATGGGTTCATATAACAAGTGACGTAAAGGAAAATTTTACTTGGTTTTTTTTCAACTTATGAAATGTTCATTGGAGAATTCAAAAAAGTGAAAAATATGGCTTGGACCGATTGTCCTTTGAGACCCTCAGATCAGGACTGTTTTCGCTCATCGCTAATACTTGCAGTCTTGATCTTTACTCGGGTTAGGTTCCAATACGAACAGCATTTTTCAATTTATTTATCGATTTACAATGCATGGTTGATAGTGATGTCTGAAAATTCTCTTCCCACCTTTTACCCCATACAAGGTATCCTAAAATTAACGGTGCGTAGACAACGATTAGTAAACTACTCGTCCTTTCCTTGTCCTATCCTTCTATCCCTACTCTTTTCAAAAAAGAGCGGTTCAGCAATTGCGTAAGTACAGTTCTCGAAGAAAAGTTTCTGTTGAGATAACTTCTTTATTAGGAAATATGCTTTACATTGGGAGCGGACATGAATGAAAAAAAAACAGAATTTCTTTTGATGAATCAATTCGATTTTACGAAACGGCCCTGTCTTTAAAGCAGTGATGGACACCATTTTTAACAGAAGGGTCAACCTGGCAATTTTTAGATTATTCACGGGCAGCGTGAGTAAAAGTAATTAAAAATAACGGTATCAGTATATATTGGGTGCTATTTAGAGATTTCTTTTCGAAATGGCAACCCTCTTTCCAGCGACAGCCCATATGACAGCTGAAGCTGATTTGTGCTCAGTTTGGTTAACCATTTTACCATGATTATACTTACGCCAGAACAACGAACTTCGTAGTGGTACAATAGGTCGTGATATTCAGCTTCTATTTCAGGAAAGCTCAGAACTATCGGTGATTAAATCCGTCAGAATTTTGTTGTGGCCGTAACATTTTCTAGACTCAAATCTACTTCCTTCAGATTTTGTAGCAATTATATTTAATAAGTGTGTTTTTGTGGACAAACTCACGCTCGCGTTTTGCATTGAGAGAAACCATGCCATTATTTCCTACAATTATTGCTGAAGCGTCATTTGTCGTTTTTTAATTCAGCTTTGAAAGATGCCTTTAAGCATGTCAGAATATATGTTTTCTATCAGTGACAATTCAGATTATAATATATTTTTGTTTATTATTGCATAATTTATTCACACTAATATATTTTTTTTTGGTGATGAAGTACTTGGGCCGCAGGCTGTCCATCACTGCTTTAACGCATACAACTACCAACCTGTTTTTTTTCCTTAAATGTATTCAAACGTGTGTATAAAGTTTTCTGAAGGAAAAAGGTTAAGGAATCTAAATCTTTAACTTCTGGGGATTTGTGAATCTACGGATAAGGGATTTAAACTTTCAAAAATAAAAATCTTAACCCTTGTTTGAATAAATTTATAGTTAATGATCTGCCCCGTGAAAGGGTTCATTTTAATATTATTATAACATAGGAAAGATTATTACCATTTACACTGAACACAAACGTATAACTTTATTAAGTTATTGGAATTTTTTTTTAATGATAAATAAGTACCTAAATAGGAATATGTAATATAATACTTTCAAATTTTCCAGTAATTGTAATTTCGTTTACGACTGGGAAAAAAAGAATTATTTTATGATATTTATGTCAGCCGTAATACTTCAAAAATAATGCCTATGGCCCAAAATCATCAGAACACGTTTTTTGTGCTTCCTGTAAAATTTGTTTGTGTGGGTAACGTCCATTTTCCTTTCCAATATCGGTATATATTGATGGTTTAGGTGCAAACAATCATACACAAACACAGACTTATAAAATGTTTCAGTAAAAAGTAGTCACAATCAGTCGATTTCAGACAGCTCCGATTCCGCGTAAAATATCACAAATCTCAAAACTAAATTTTCTTCGACAGCTCTATACTTTGTTACAAACTAAATATACGACAGTTTTCACCAACAAATTGATTTCGGTATTTTTTTTAAACCTTTTCTTTTGCTGTGTTTCTTATGAAGGTATTGAAGACATGAAGGGAAACTTACGTAAAAAGAGTCAACTTTGAAGTAACTTAGATAATGGCAGTTTTATGGTTGGGTAGACAGGCGACGACAAAAAACAAAACAAACAATAAAACTAAAACCGAGACATCTGTCAAAGAAAAACGGACCCATTTTCACGCGTCGTTAATTTTCTAACCGGGTTTCCAAGTTGGCGATGTATTATTGTTTTAGGTATTTTCTCTAAAAAAGGGCATATTTCTAGCAAGCCGATTTTAACTATTTTCAAAAATCGTTGTAATATTTTAGTAATAAAATTGACAAAGCTAAATCAATACCGTTTTTTTATAAGGGTTTAATTAAATTTGTGAAATCAGTTTACCTGTATAATTAATAATAAAGAAACTAATTATTTATCATTAACTAATTGTAGTCTGCCACTATGTATGAAACATAACGAGTATGTTATAAAACAGTATTCTTCAACCTTTTTACATCCGCGGACCGGAAAAAAATGGAAAACATATTTCGCGGACCATCGTCAACCAGATACACACGTTTACACGCAGTATATACGCACATATTTTTTTCCAGTCTCTTTCAAATATTTTATTACTTATTTATGGCTATATGTATATTTTTTTATTTGAATGAAATTCTACTTATGTCCAAGGTGGCGTAACGAAAGTAACTGTTGTAAGTCAAGAATTGAACAGGCCTCAAAAATGGTTCATATTATATAATGCACATATATTTTTAATCAACTTTTGGAGCAGAAGAATGGAGCAGTTATCTGTGCCGCGATCACAACGGACCGTAGCACATGGCAGACGTATGTATGCGTCGTACACATCAGCGTACGCGGCTCTGTGCTGCCCTGTGTTGCACTGCGCTGCGTCGCTTGGAACTCAGCACACGCTTAGCTCTATTGTTGTTGTATACTGTATGATGTCTCAAATATGATATGACATTATATAATAATGTACGAGTACAGGATTGACAACTTTTAAAATATAGTCTATGCTTATGTCAAATTCAGATAAAAAATGCAAAATAATAAACCGATTCACGAATAATTTACACTGGTCAGTTATAACCCTGCTAACATATAAATGTAGATTATTTATATTTAACTGTGATTTATGTTTTATCCTCGAGAAAATGTCCCCCGATAAACTTTTCACTTTCAATTTATTACGATAAACTTTGTGATTTATGGGTGAATAAGATATATTCCCCCAAATCTCTTGATGTGGGGTTTATATATTGTAAAAATTGTCGCTAGTTATTGTGAAGGAATGTATTTCTCAAAATTAGGTTCGCCGATGATATCGAGAAAAATATACGAAACAAACTTCGTAATACACATATCTAAGGTCGCCAAGGTAATTTATATGAGTTTTCTATGGCGGAACATGATTTTTTTTAAAGGGTGAAATAATATTAAAATCAATGAACTTTATTTAAATATTGTTCATTGAGTGAAGTATGCATTTATTTTAAAAGATATTACATGAAGCAAGGATGCCCAACCGGTCAATCGCAAACCAAAATTTGGTCGATTACGAAAACTGTTATTTCTTGTCCCTCCAAAAATAAGTGGTTTTTAAAAAAGATTATGTTGAAAAAATATTTAAACAATTGTAAGCACATATCTAATGACATTTATCATTTAAAATAAACGTTCAAACGTTTTATGAAGGGAAAAACTCTAAATATAATTTCTAATATACTGATATTTTTTGACGAAGAAGACGGAGATGTTTTTTCAAGACATTTTTTGAGACGAAAACAAAAAGATAACTTTCGGACATATAACATTCAAATATTGAAGGGGTTATCGACGAACGTTTTTAAAAATGAAAAATAAAACATTAAAAAAACAAAGAGGATCATAATTTATACTTTATTTAATCAAGGGATTTAACCTTTTGAGACAAAATGTCACCATTCATGAAGAGTATTCGAAGCTAAAGAAATTATTGTAATGTAATACTTTCGATGGATTCGGTGGTAACTTTGTGGAAGTTCATTTTAATATAAAATAAAAATAACTTCGATTATTCCACGTATTGTGTTACAAAAAGTACGAATGATTTTAATTTTACTATTCTGATTTATTATAATAAAAATGGGAGGCAAGGGGGGGACGATAGAGAAACAAACAAACGATAATGGTAATACAAATGACATTTACATTAAGAAATGATTATCTAATGAGTTGCATCAATTAGGACGGATTAAACCGTTAGAAAATATATTACTATTCTGATATTTAAAGTTAATTTATTTTTATATATGTATTGTATGTCGTAATTTATGGACCACGGCTGCTAATTTCAATTAATAACAACATATTCAATTGATGAATTGCCACGATGTCAAACAAACAAAATGCTTATTGACTAAGATCCTAACAACAATTATTCGAATGAAAATAGCACATACAGTGAACTTTGGGCTTTAGGAAAATCTACTCCAAATACGAATCATAAAATGGCCGCCATCATTTTCACGAAAAATAACATTTTTAATAAATACTACGTGAAATGTAATGTAAACGTCACTGGAATGGATGCGGAGAACTATAAATAGGTATTCAGGTAATAGCTAGCACACGAGGCTTACTCATAAAATATTTAAAACCTACGAATGAATGCTTTTGTGAAAAATAGTTCCACTCATGTCCGTGTTGCTGAAATGGCGGTGCATTAGCAGTGCGATGTGCGTTGTCAAAAAAAGTTATAGAAGAAAATTTAAGCATGAAAATAAATGGAACTCTCCATGCGTGGATTTTAGCGTACACAATTTGGATATATGCATAATTATTATGTTTATTACGATGTAAATATTTTAGCGTGTAATATTAATGTCATAGATTATCGTGATTAACTCTCCAAGGACGAGTGTGACCATATGGTCACAGTAAACACCGTTATCTATTGATCCCACTATTCATCTCTTTTCTAGCTGAATATCGTTGTTTTCGCTCATATTTGGTTAAGAAAGGTACAGACTTCAGTTAGGCATCAGCCGTGGGGACAAAAACGGTCACCAAAAGCACATGCGATTTTTTGAATTTCCGTTTTTTTAAATTTACTTTTTGAAACTTTTAGTCATTTTTTTATTTAACATCAAATTATTTACATTTTTTTTGCTAATATATTTGTATTGAAATTATGTTGATCTAAAGAGGTCAAATTGTAAATATTTTTAAAAACTTCACGTTTAGCTATATTTCAACCCCAAATGTTTGCTAGCCCATACGGTCACGCTCGTCCTAACTACTGTCCGAACACAATATTACACGGTAATAAAAGGATGAACATGACCATATAGTCATACGGGGTTTCTATACAACGCGTTTTTTTTCAAACTTTTGTAAAGGAATAAAAGTTATTCGTGATTTCAATATAGCTTAAAATTTTTTTTTTTTGTCGTAAAAAAGCTCTCGTCTCTGGAGGGTTAATTAGCCAACATTATTCAATCAACTGACGGCCATTTTGCTTTCCAAACTGTTTGCTTAGAAGCGGAAAAAACGATTTCAAATAAAAACTAGAAATAATAGACACTACATAAAATACTTGACTTTAAACTTGGTAACAGATAACTATTAAAATATGAATTATGTAGTAATATGACTATTAAACATCTTTACAGCTAATTGAAAGATAATAACGTTTTGTTTGGAATAGTGTCTCGTAGAAGTAACTTATACTTTAACCAAGAGTGAAACCGGACAGCAAATTTGAACCAATAGAAAAGATTTGGCTAGAAGATGTCTTTCGAATAATCAAAACACTTATAAAACTTAGTAATCCAACTAGTGAAATAACAATATAATCATTTGTAACTTGAAATTTTATATTTCACTGATAAGAAGGTATGGTTCCGAGAAAAATCATCTTAATATTTATTATCTCGACACAATAAAAAGCGAAGTAAACAAAGATTTTTTCTACGAAAATATGTATAATAAAAAAAGCATAAAATATAACTGAGGATGCTTTACTATTTCAAGCTCATAGAAATCAATCAATCATTGGGAAGCCAGTGTTATTCAGTGGTGTCCCTGAGTTTCATTAAGCGGATCAATAAATAATATTGAAATTTAGACAATGTATAAAAAATCATGTTCTTTTATAAAAAAATCTTTCACCTTATTACTTACTTAGTCAAAACTTTATTGAAACCCACAACAATTTAATCAGTCTTTCAATTTTGGTAAATTTCCATGAGAATTTAAGATTTCGACTGAAGGTGCTTGGTGGAATTTCAATATTAAATTTGAATCGTTCAAATTATGTACACTCCCACAGATTTTGTCACTAACGACCCGGGTTTCGCCTGTCAGTTCAAGTTCATCCGTGCACTTGAACGCCTGAAGATGCCGAAAGGCGAAACCCGGGTCGTTAGTGACAAAATCTGTGGGAGTGTACATAATTTGAACGATTCAAATTCCATGAGAGAAAAAATTTCTCTATAAACTGTAAAAATTGTAGATAAAAAATGAATAGCTTAAAATGAAGAGAAAATAGCATATACTTTATTAAAATCAAACATAATAATATTACGCCATTTTGTAAAATTAGATTAACTAAAAATAGTGATTAACTTCCTTGACCGCAGTGATGTGAATTTGAGAGGAAACAAGTACAGCTTTAGTTGAGATAATACAAACAAATTGTAATATCAGAATCGGTTTCGCTCACCACGGAAATTATCAAGTGCTCCGGATCGTCATTAAAAATATGTGTAATTAGTATGAAAGAATGTTTTATTTTCTAGCCAGAGTCACCCGTTTTTTACGACTTCGACTCCAAAACCTTGATAAGAATATACATGAACGCTGGGCTATTTATATTAAGCCAAGTAAAACTAATACGCGTGTCACAAAAAAGTTGTAACATAAATATGAAAGGAATTTATAAATGTTTATATATTTGAAAAAGCTCATGGTGAGAAAAATCGGTCCTGATCTTATAAAAAAGATGTGGAATTAATACAACAAAATGTTGTGTATTTTGAATATTATGATGCCTTTCGAACATGCATGCATTTACAGCGAACAACTTAAAAAAGATTAATTCAAAATACAAAAAGTTATGTATTTTAGTAGACAGGGACGTCTCGAGGGCATAGGCAAGTAGGCAGTTGCCTAGGGGCGGCAAGATTTTTTAAATGACTAAATATTTTTGGCACGAATTTGATTTAGAATAAATATGATGCCTCAATGTATTTGATTAACAAAATACCAAATCAAGATTCGATATTATTGAAGTGCATTTAAAATTTACATTATTTTTATGGTGTGTAATGAAGGTAATATATATTTTTTCATAATTATTGAACAATAATGTGGGCTTTTGGATCATATTTATTTGCGAGGAACTTTGTCAATAAGGTACATACTATTAATAATCTGAAATCAAAACGTAATAGGTGAAAAAATATTTAAATTTGAATCGTTCAAATTATGTACACTCCCACAGATTTTGTCACTAACGACCCGAGTTTCGCCTTTCGGCATCTTCAGGCGTTCAAGCGCACGGATGAACGTGAATTGACGCTTAGTAAATGGATGTTTCGTGTTTATATATTAAATAAATGTATCATTGAGTCTAAAGCCATTGCTGGCGAAAAGGATAAGCTCTTGGGAAATTTCCAAAGATTTGAGTAGTGAGTGGTTTTAAGAATTATATTTATTTGTTTATCGGAAAAGGTTTTATGACTATATTTATATAGGGTACAGAAGAGGCGACCCCGGCATATGCAATATTTCATTTAAAATCGGAAGCCGGTACAACTGTGCCCTGTTTATTTCCAAAATTTCCTGGTAAAAGAGCTTATGACCATCCGTATTTGGGTGTAAATTTTTTATCCCTTGTTCCTGATTGAACACGTGTCCTTCCGAAATTAAGTGATTAGCAAAAGTAGACGTGTCTTTTTTCAATCTAAAGGCTGCCATATGCTCTGACAACCTGGTGCTTAGTGTCCTTTGTGTTTTGCCGATATAAAATTTGGTACAACAAGAGCATTGCAATTTATAAATCCCGGATTTATTTAAATAATGTATTTTATCTTTATTGTTAACTAATAATTTACCCGAAGTGCAGCAAGAAAAAATATTTGTTTGAGTATGTGTAAGTGAGTAGAGGATTCGAACTTCTATATGTGTATATTTATTCCTAGAATATTGGGAAGGATTGAACGAAAATGGGCGCTATTTTAGGGGTCTGCCTAGGGGCGGCACATAGCCTAGGAACGTCACTGTTAGTAGACATTGAACAATACGAAGACTATGTTTAAAATCGGCGATGGTGTCGGATCGTTTGTTCATGCTCGAGTCAAAGTCGTAGTTGGTCGTAGTTACTATTCACGACTCCACATCCCTGGACAATATGTACAATAATTTTCAGTGCAGCCAACATCTAAAATAATCAGTCACGCCATTGATATTTTCTGCTTTCGTGAAAGAAGTTTTTCAATAATAAAACTCTTGGCATTTTTTACATCTCAATAATATGTATCATCTACACGTTTGCCGTAATATTTTTTATCTAGTATTTTGAAGTGTGAAAATGTAATAGTATCAGTATCTCTCGAATTAACCCTCTGCGCGCTAAATTAATAATAAAATAACGGCATAACGTTTAATCAATTTTGTTAAATATATATTATAAGGGAAAGGGTGTATGTTTTTCAATCGAGAACGATGTAATGTCGGCATATAAGTCTGCTATAATGACGATGTAACTAGGTTATGACCGTGTTAGACGGTACAATCATGTTACTTTAGATGTAAAATGAAATTATGCGCACATTTGCTTGCATATTAAAGCGCCCATTTTTAAATGTTTTTTGTACGTCAACGCATTTGAAGTATGTCCTACGCATTTCATGATTTTTCGTTTTTGAATTATACAAAGATTTTTGGTAATTAAATAAATATTTACTATCGTCAATAAAACACCAGTTCATTGGTATTCATGCACTTCAAGATTGTGTATATTTGATGTTTTACTTTTACCCAAAATCGCCAACAAACGTTAGTTGTGCCTCCTGTAAAAAAAATATTTGTAGGTTACGTCTTTTACTTTTCTACAGCTGATATATTATAATAAACATTTGATTGAATGGCGCTTACAAGATTTAAGAATAACTTAAACAGATTTGGTAGGCAGGTCTATGTTAAAAGACTAACATGAATAAGTTGGCAAAAAATGGTATCGATAATCAGTAAGTCTGGAGAGAAGCAAGCAATAGAGGAATCGACCAGAGACGAACTACTCCATAACCGCACGAGGCGCGCACTTGGGGTCTCCAATCTTAGTGGTCTCAAAATAATATAAAAACCCTTATCATATTTTTAATTCAGTTTTAGTTATTCAAACAACAGGGCCTATAAATTTATTGATTGACTTGGCATTTACTTGGCAGAACTCCATTATAATAGGGTAAAAATGGCAACGTATTTAGTTCTACAGTTTTTTTTATATTAATTAGTTGATAGCTATTTCGGCTTTTGCCATCGTCGGAACTATGATTAAACTTAAACTTTAATCATAGTTTTGACGATGGCGAAAGCCGTAATAGCTATCAATTAATACATATAAAAAACTGTAGAACTAAAAAAGTTGCTTTTTTTACTCTATTATAGGACCTCCAAATTTGATTGCGCCTAGGACCAATCGCTTAATCCGCCACTGGGATCGATATAATATGCTACGGGAGAAGAAAAACATGTTATTTTGCATAGTGTTTGCATTATGTAATATTTTTAATAAAACAGCAATTGTTTCATTGCATTATTATTTTACTTTTATAGCCATGTTTTTTCAGATAACACTGGAATTCAAGGGGTTTTATCGTAAATTGTATAAACTTCGACATTGTTGAATTCTTCACCTCTAGACACGAAGGTTACACTAAATAAGAAGTCCTAAGTACATTACTTTGGCATGTTTATTAGTTTTCCAAAAAATATATATCTAATATTTACTTATACAACGTTTTTTACACACCAAAAATTCAATGAAAGATATTTAATAGCACACACAAGTTTACATGAAATTGGAAAGTATTCAATTACATTAATATATCACAATTAGATATTTTAATACCGGACAAGTACTTAAAAAAAAATAACGATACCTGTATTTTAAGACCAATTAAAATCTCATTACCGGGCGAGTAAATAAAAATCGGTATTTCGATATTTTATATAAAATACATCAACATAAACAAGTGATTTTGATCAACAACTTACTAACGGTTTTTCAAAATAATAATACACAATTTAAAAGGGCTAGGGTGAATGCTATGGTAAGCGGGACAGCTATAAATATTGGACACTTCAACTTTAAACATCCAAAATAAGAGTTGCATAGCATTCTTGATGGTTTGATTGCCACAAATATAATATACATATGTAGTGTTACCATTTCTAAATGACTGCGTTTTTAGTTTTTACCACTAGAAGAAAAAACTGAAACAAATGTCATTTGTTTGCTATTTCAATTCAACATTGTCAATATTTTCAACTTTTTTGAAATTTAAGAAGTAAGATAATGCGCAAATGAAAGAAAATAGGTATATATATACTTACCCAAATACGTAGGTGTCGTAAGTTATTATAATTTACTTTAAATTTAACTGTAAAATGCCTGCTTCCGTAATTCTCGATAAAATAATGTCCGATAATTATCGGTACCCCCCCCCCTCTCACACCGCGCACATGTTCGACATTCGCTGCGTTTTGCAAATAAAAGAGGGCAGCAACGGCGCTGTAATACTTCGCAGTTACAATGTATAGTAAAAACGATAAATTTTGTACATTTCGGTCCGACGTTATCGCTTCTCGGCCTCAAGGCTAAGATCAAAGTGTAGTATCTGTTCTTATCAGCTTAATATCTGATAGTTCCCGCATTGCGGGACCAGTATATTAAACTGATTTTTGGAATGTGACGGGAAGTTCGGGGCTTGCTCCACTCCTGTCGCGGGTTGGCCCGGCATTGCAGTGCCGCCGGGATCGGCCCATCTCATGAATATACTTACTACGTCGTTCCATACCAATCGTACCCAAGTTGCAGGGCAGTTCTTTGATAATTTAAAAATGCCTCGAAACTTCAGTTTCAATATTCCTTCCAGTTTCTAACAACGATTATGGAATTCGTAAAATTTTCTCGAGTCCCCCCTAGAAAAATCTCTGGCTCCTTGGAACCACGCTGTTGCTCGCCGTTGAGAAATTCTGTTCTGGACCACCTATCCTCACTAAAAAAACTTTTTTTTAAACCAGAAACGTTGTAATTTCCCTATGGGAGATAAGAGAGTCGTAGTAAGCTATCTAAATACAGTCATGGGACACAGGGCTGGCTCGAGAATTTTTGCGCTTGCGTGCGAGGCGAGGCGCCTCGAAATACCACAGTGATTGCTATAGTAAGCTGGAAGCTACAGTTATCGGACACTTCAACTTTAAACATCAAATATAAGAGTTGCATACCTAGCATTCTTGTTGGTGTGAAGGTCAGAAATATATCTATAAAGTGTTTTTATTTCTAAATTACTATAGTTTTAGTTTTTTACTACGTCTTCTCCGTTCTGTAATAAATTAGAATTAAAGATGAAAAAAAATACGCGACGTGAAAAGCACTCGGATAGTACGGCGAAAATTCACTACCTAGGTACCTCCTGATTATATATAATACAATTTCGGTGTGTATTTTATACTAATAGAACATGGACAAATTATTAGTGATATACACCGCCGAATCCATCGAAACGATGAAAGTTGACACGCGCTGAGGTATAGGGTTGCCAGGTGTCCCTGAATTGGAATCGCTGTCCCGTATCCCGGATGAGTACTAAATTGTTTCGGAAATTTGAGCAAATCCCGAAAATTTATTGGATTTTGGAATAGGGATTGAAAATTAATCAATCCTTGATTACAAAAAGTCTTTGGGATTGGATACCCTAATTCCTGGGTTTTGGATTCGAAAGTAAGCAAACGGACAAATGCCCCGGATTCACTTGCAAGAAATCTGGCAACCCTAGCTGAGACCCTCAAGAGAGTCTGTCTCTTCTAACAACCAGATGGATCCTGGCGTCGTGGAAAACTGATGAACATCTACAGGATGCACTCAGTCATAGCAGTCTTAAGTTCCAAGCAGTGCTGTAAAAAATCAGCAAATTCTGAGCGGGCCGTTGAATCCCTGCCTTTACTTACAAATTGTATGGCGGTTATACGTAGATCAACTCTAAATTCCAATTTATGAGCTTATTTTTCGTTAAATGTAACATGTATGTTTGAAAGATTTCTCGTATGGATATTCTGTGATTCGTTGGTGTTATTAATTTACAATTTACGATACATCGGAAGGGCCATATATGCAAATTAAGTAATGATTGTAAGAAATATAGCGAATGGCAAGAAATGCGATGTGTGGTAAAAACCAATAAAATTTAACTTCCCACTATAAAGTATCACAATTATATAGAATATAAATTACATAAACGACGGTAACAAGCGGAATTCATATAATATTATATAAGATTTTGACGCCTATTGTGATATTATGAAATACATGGTGCGTCTTTTATCATATAATAATGGCAATATACCAAGTAATGATGATTTAATCAATAACAATATAAAAAAATAATGAAATGAATTGTGCTACCCTAGTTTGACCTACTGATTTTTGATTACTGATATGACTTGAGAAATCGTATGGAAAGATTGAGTGACGAACCAGTGTGCACAAATAAATTTTGAGATTAATATTAATTGATTAAAATCCCAATAATGACGTTGGTTTTTTTAATGAGCTATCCAGCCTCATATTCTGTATTGAAATATTGTAATTTTTTTTTTTAAATAAAATGATTTGGCATCTTTGTTTGCTTAATAAAAACACAATAATCCTTTGTACTTCATTCCACTTTATTTAATATGTCAGGACCGGTTTCGCTCATTACGAGCATCGTCAACTGATGCTCGTAATGAGCGAAACCGGTCCTGACATATTAAATAAAGTGGAATGAAGTACAAAGGATTATTGTGTTTTTATTAATATAATGCCTTTCCACCAAGTATTGACAGTGAACACCCTAAAAGTGATCTTTGTTTGCTTTTGTTCTCAGAGATTTTCATTTAAAAACCTTAGAAAATTTTACTTTTTCTTATTTAAAAGAAGATTTAATTGAAAAGATATATGATTACAATATATATATATATATATGTATTTGCTTCAAAATAGCAGTAATAAATGGTTTCATAATGATGTGATATTACTTTGAAAATTATGACGCCGGCCCGCTCATCTGAAAAAAGTACCTGTTTTCAACTCTATAGCATGGCTTTCACTGTAGGGGGCTTTTACTCAGTGCATTAGTGGCAATCAAGCTAACCCTATAAATGAAACGTTTTTTCAACGCCTCGCAAGAGATGCAACAAGTTCTTACAACGCCAACTGAGGAATTGTCAGTGTGCCCTAAGGAGTATGAAGTAATTAAAATAAGCATGAAGTAAGATGTTTCATGAAATGAGCCGATCCCGGCGGGATTAAAGACGCTCAAAAATAAACTTAGCCACGGCGTTTATTTTGGGATATCCGAAAATTCTCGGGATATATAATCAGGAGGTACCTAGGTAGTGAATTTTCGCCGTACTATCCGAGTGCTTTTCACGTCGCGTATTTTTTTTCATCTTTAATTCTAATTTATTACAGAACGGAGAAGACGTAGTAAAAAACTAAAACTATAGTAATTTAGAAATAAAAACACTTTATAGATATATTTCTGACCTTCACACCAACAAGAATGCTAGGTATGCAACTCTTATATTTGATGTTTAAAGTTGAAGTGTCCGATAACTGTAGCTTCCAGCTTACTATAGCAATCACTGTGGTATTTCGAGGCGCCTCGCCTCGCACGCAAGCGCAAAAATTCTCGAGCCAGCCCTGTGTCCCATGACTGTATTTAGATAGCTTACTACGACTCTCTTATCTCCCATAGGGAAATTACAACGTTTCTGGTTTAAAAAAAAGTTTTTTTAGTGAGGATAGGTGGTCCAGAACAGAATTTCTCAACGGCGAGCAACAGCGTGGTTCCAAGGAGCCAGAGATTTTTCTAGGGGGGACTCGAGAAAATTTTACGAATTCCATAATCGTTGTTAGAAACTGGAAGGAATATTGAAACTGAAGTTTCGAGGCATTTTTAAATTATCAAAGAACTGCCCTGCAACTTGGGTACGATTGGTATGGAACGACGTAGTAAGTATATTCATGAGATGGGCCGATCCCGGCGGCACTGCAATGCCGGGCCAACCCGCGACAGGAGTGGAGCAAGCCCCGAACTTCCCGTCACATTCCAAAAATCAGTTTAATATACTGGTCCCGCAATGCGGGAACTATCAGATATTAAGCTGATAAGAACAGATACTACACTTTGATCTTAGCCTTGAGGCCGAGAAGCGATAACGTCGGACCGAAATGTACAAAATTTATCGTTTTTACTATACATTGTAACTGCGAAGTATTACAGCGCCGTTGCTGCCCTCTTTTATTTGCAAAACGCAGCGAATGTCGAACATGTGCGCGGTGTGAGAGGGGGGGGGGGTACCGATAATTATCGGACATTATTTTATCGAGAATTACGGAAGCAGGCATTTTACAGTTAAATTTAAAGTAAATTATAATAACTTACGACACCTACGTATTTGGGTAAGTATATATATACCTATTTTCTTTCATTTGCGCATTATATTAATTCTTACATTTCAAAAAAGTTGAAAATATTGACAATGTTAAATTGAAATAGCAAACAAATTACATTTGTATCAGTTACATTAAAAGTAAATTATAATAACTTACGACTACATCTCATAAGAGGTAAAAAAAATAAAATATTATGGTATTTTGGGCAAATCGATAAATTCCTGAGTTTTTGGAATCGAAAGTCACCAAGTCGGACAAATGTCCCGGTTTGACTTGCAAGTAATCTGGCATCCCTACTTACGACACTTACGTATTTGGGTAGGTACATATACTTCATTTTTTCATTTGCGCATTATTTTACTTGTTGAATTGCAAAAAAGTTGAGAATATCGACACTTTTTAATTTGGTAAGTTCTCCGACATATAATCTTCATATGTCCTGAAGATATGATTTTATAAACAGTTAACAGAACATTGCAATTTATATTTAAATTATTACATATGTAAAATCGTTTTTTTTTTTACATTTAACGAGTATTATCTATAATCAGCATTGAAAAAAAATCTAGGAAAAGTTCAATCTCACTGGCAAAACTTTATATTACATAACAAAATGTTTATGTACTGTATTAGTAAAAAAAAATTTCAATACACTTTTTTTCTGTAAAAAGTTAAGTAGTTACTTCAAAAAAAAAATCGTTTTGGCGCCCTTGTTTTTTGACCCGCTGCAAACCTGCTGTTGCGGTCCTGGTTGCTGCAGTCACATTCAATTTAAATTGTCAATTATAACTCGGCGAATTCATCGGGTTACATGAGACAAACGTCACGTTTATTTATGTCTCTCGCCAAAATTCCAACAGTAGTAAAATTATATTCGTATAAAACTTTTTGCATTCGAGGATAATCAATATTGCGCATAGATTTTTTCAATGCAACGAGGATGGATGGCTAATAAAAGTTTGCTAAAAAAATTATAAAGAGACATATCTAAAAAACTTTTTGCGTATCATTTGAAAACAAAAACACCAAAATTTTATGTATATATAAATATACTATACTAGGCAGTGCCAACGTGTGATTATTTGGCGCCCCAGGCAATCCTGCCAATTCACAGATTTCATTAAATGAAAAAAAAATAGGATTTTTTTTATTGCTCAATATTTTGCTGCACTTTAAAGAGTGGTACTTTTTGTGATGGCAAAGATTTAAAAAGTTTTCGAGCTCAAAAATTGAGTATAAAAAAATATTTTACTCCTACATTTATGCGCCCTCTTATGGTTTGCGTAGGCGGTTGCCTACTTCATCTGTATGGTAGCGCCGGCCCTGATACCAGGGTATCAGTTTCATCCTCGTTGGTTGTAGAAAGGTTTTAAAGATATAGGTGAATAATATTATAATATACACACATATCTGATTTCTGTTTTTTTTTTTTACAGAATCCAATACAGAAGAAAGTTAATTATACTATAATGTTTGGTAATTATCGATGTTTACCGAAGGTCAATTTTCGTCGATTTACCGATAAACCGGTAATGCAAGCCTTAAATTGCTCTATATTTCAAATCTTAAGAAAGTGATACTTTTCGCTTGCGGTACATATTCATGGTAATTTATTGTATGTAACATTTTTTTTAATGACAAAAAATTGTTTTCTTGTTGTTTTTCGCGATTTTCTCAAAATTCATTTTACACAAAATAATCTTATTTTTGTATATGCACATTTTTAAAAAATATGTTTACTTGTTGTGTTCCGAGAAGTTTTGTAGAACACGTTGGTGTGATGTGGAAGATAAAAAGTTACGGAGTACTGCCACAGATAATGCGGTACTTACGATGAAGATAATATTATCTTGATGTGTTATTAAATTGTTTTTTTTTTTCGTTGTCATGCATGTGTGTCGTTTAATGTGACCAATTATCTGTGCTGTCATTTAAGCCAACAAAGTAATTGGTGCGCAATTTTCTTGGCTTTGTCTGCTTTTTGATGACAATATTAAAAAAGAATGATTCATATTCAACAAAGTATTCATATTTGTTTTCAAACGTGGTATGGTAACAACTATAATTCGTCCAGGACAAATGTTTTTCTCAAATAAGTATGTATGCCTGCGAATAAGAATTTGTTGATTTAATTGTCATTTACTTGGTAGAACTCCATTGTTATACGGAAAAAACGAAGTATTTAGTTCTATAAATTAAAAAAAAAACAGTAAATCCCAACTAAAACGCTGTACCTATTTTACTTTGGAAACCATATTTAACATTGAAAAGAAGAAAGAGGTATATCATGCTGTTTTGTGAACCTTAGATGTATCAGAAAGATTGGCAGGGTTGTTTTTAATCATAAGCATTACCGTATAACAAGAATTTGGGACACTTGAATTGAGAATCTTTCGTTAAAATTTACATATATTTTTAGTTTATTTTGAACTCAATTTTCACTTGATATCTTTAAGAAGATATTCTACTACACCACTAACATTATTGAAAGAAAAAGAATCTGTCTAGCAAAAACAAAACACCAATTTTTTTAGATTTCCTAGTACAGTTCTCAGTTGTCGATATGGTTTCACACGGTGCCTGCAAGATGCTCTTCTTTGCCAGTCTCTTCGCTTTCTTCCAAGTCATCCTAACGTCTCGTAACCAGATCTATGGAGTCGGAGTCAAGCTGTTTTAACCGGAGTCGTACTGGAAAAAAACTAATAACTTTGAAGTCTGTTTTAAAAATGTGTATTTTAATTGCTAAGGTCAAAAGTGGTGCCACTACGTGCTACTAAGCCTAAAAAATGTAATGTCATGTTTTAACCCAGGGTTTCCCAAACTTTTTCTGCAAAAGAAAATTTCACGAATCCAGAAATTTTAACGGAACACCTAGCTTTTTTTTAGGTTGGATAATTTATAACAGAGAACATATATATATTTATAAAACGTACAATTTATTTAGAAATTAATTTTAAGCTATCACATATCACATAAAAATATTAGCGTACCTAGATACTTGACGTTATAAAAAAGGTTGACATCGACCATCGCCTGTCAATATGAAGATAATTTTTTGAATGAGCCAAGTTTTCAAATGTGTTACAGCATATAAAACCATTTTTCCACGGAACACCTATGCGGGTTCTGTGGAACACCAGTGTTCCGCGGAACATAGTTTGGGAAACCCTGTTTTAAGCTATGGTCAGAGTCGTCATTATATTTCTTCACGACTCCACAGCCCTGCCCATAAGTACATTCTATAAATTGTCGTCAGCGGCCTTCCACGTCGACGGTACATCCGATTGGTAAAAGAGACACACAGGCTTTAGAGTCCAGCGTTGGCCAAGACGTCGACCGCGTAGCTCTTTCTAGCCGCCCGCCTGATGATTTGAAACAAGAATTGAGCGTGTATTTTAGTAACTGTTATTTTTGTTTTCATTTCATGCAAATTATTTTGTTACTACTCTTCTTATGACAAATTAGCAAATGCGTTAATATTAGGTCGCCTCCACTGATAAGGTCGCCAGTATAGGCTAAAAGTTTGGCTATCCATGCTTAAGACCAGCGATTTCCAACCTGGAACTATTGCAAAAGGAGGCGTGATCAGTCCAAAATATTTATTTTCCCTTTAAAAAGTGTCTTTATTACTATATGAAATAAAGGATGGGGAGGCGCGAAGATATTTTTTTCTTCAAAAGGAGGCTTAGTAACATAAAGGTTAAAAACCACTGCTTTAGACTCTTTTGGAATAGGTGGGCTGAAGAGATCGTCCGAGCTCCTTGTTAAATTTTACTAAGGCTGCCGAGCCTAATTCAATTAAATTTAAAAAAAACAATATTTTTAGAAGTGTGGGTTATTAAAATGGGTACATTATAATAATATTTAAGAATGCAGCGATGTAAATTTGGTGTTTTTGACATACATTCAATGGCGTAGGAAGAGGTCCTGCCGCCCGGGGCTATCCTTGAATTTGCCGCCCCCAATATTTCTTCTAATTTTGTTTTTAAAACACTTCTATTATTTTTAAACAATGAACTAGGAATTTTACTACAGGTGCCTTAATTTTTTTTATGTATAAATATAATTTCTCTAAAAATATTGTATCAATTTTTGAAAATGCCGCCCCTACCGTACCCCCTTGCTACGCCACGGTATACATTGTCTTCGGCAGTTTAAGTATAACGTTTAAAACATGGAATTGGAGCGAAAAGAATAAAACATATTTTTTTGAAAATCTTGGAGCTCTTAACTCTTGCAATATAATTTTAGTTAATATATTATATTATTTGATTATGATTGATATTGTAACATTCGATGGCTATAATATTTATTGCGTTTGTATAAGAAAGTTGAAAAATTCGCCCTTTCCAAAGAACACCGTGAGTAGTTCTGAGATTAAGCGAGCCTCTTATATTGGCAGTCCACTGCTGGCTATTTATTGATGCATCCGCAGCATATTTCCAAACCAGGTCCACGTTTGTTTATCTGCTTTTTTATTTAAGAGTTCCTGCCAAAGTCAAACGAAAGACATCACTTTGGAAAGCCCCAGGCGCAATCAAATTTAGAAGACCTGTTTTTCGGATAACTTAAAAGTTTTACAAAACGACATGTAAGTAAAAATTAACATAGAAAACTGTATTTAAAATATATGGTTTATTTATCATATGAAATATTTTGAGGCCCCTAAGATTCGGAGGCCTCAAGCGCGCGCCTCATTTGCACACGAGGTAATCCACCACTGATTATTATTTATAAATTATATTTTCCCAACATTATCATATTTATGTATCAAACTTGTAAGGATTTATGATGTGAAATAAAACTGTTTGTAAGTTGATTAAGTTTGTTAAAGTCTGGCTCCCACTTATTAATTTAGTTAGCATATAGATGATCGACACGTAGAATCCCAGCTTTAGTTTAGGTACCCTTATGAGAAGAGACATTATAATCACGTTACGTCGAGGATGTGCCGAACGTAATTACTATGTCAGATACATTCCGGAAAAATAGTAAATCTATTTAGAATTTCATTTGCATATAGACAATGTCATAATATAATTGATTAGGTACGAAATACGAATATATATTATTATAGATCAGGGGTAGACACTGCGTCAAAATATTAAAAGATATTTATAAATTCCTTTTATTTATCGCAATCCTTGTGACAAGGAATCATGATCTTTTGGAATACAGTGTTAACCCTCCTATAACATGTTTTTTTTCTATAACACGATCCCATTTGTACCAATTTCAAATTTTAATTTATCATATTACTTCTATAAAGGTATCATAAATGCGTCTCCGTTGAGACATGTTTGTTAGTACGATTTTGACATAAAACATGCTTGAAGGGTGGTTTTACAGTGAAACGTCACGAAAACGTCATTTTTTTTATAACACGTTTGCTATAACGCGATCCCAATCGAACTATTTCCAGATTTTATTTTTTAATATTTACACTATTATGTATATGTGTATGTATATGTACATATATTTGTCATAAAAGAGTTGGACATCAAAAGTGTTTGACGTGTGCTACTACATTGAAACACGCGAAAACACATGAATTAAACAAAAAACATGAAATGAGATTCTTGACCATTTAATTTAAAACCTGGCGAAAAAAACAACGTGGAAAATAAAAACTGAGCAAAATGTTTTTAACACGATTTTCTATAACGCGGAACGTATCTATCTCCGTGTTATAGAAGGGTTTAATATACTGAATATTTTTTACTCCATTTTGCCATCTTTGACGGACAATGACTTAGACAGAAGCAGAGTTGAAGGAAGTTCAATTGAAAAGGTTGAAGAAGGAATACCGACAGGGCCGGCGCTACCATACAGGCGAAATAGGCAACCGCCTAGGGCGCAAACCATTGGGAGGCGCATAAATGGAGTACAAGTTAAAAAATATATATTTACTCAAATATTAATAGTTAATTACATCCTATTTTATTGTGATGTTTGTATTTGTTCGTTGTAATTATGTATCGTATTTTATATGATTCTAAAAAGAGAGGTTGAGCGACTGAATAAAAAAACAGTTCAAGTAGAAAAACTTCTGTTGAGATACCTCCATTAGGATGCCATATGCTTCACATTGGGAGCAGACATGGATATATAAAACAAATATATATATCTCATGATTCCGAATGGATTTATTTTCATTATTTCGAAAAAAAATGGGCAATTTGTTAATAAGGGGGCGCACCAATAACCGTTGCCTAGGGCGTCAAACAACTTCGCGCCGGCACTGGATACCGACACGTCTTTATAGCTTAGAACAGCGATTTTCAACTTGGGAGGCGTGGACTATTGCAAAGGGAGGCGCGAGCAGTCTAAATATACAATATACTATACTAAATAATCTAATACACAACTAAATCTCTCAGACAAAGTAAATTTATTCGGAGCTTACGGCATATTTGTTTGGCATATATGCGGCAATAATGAAAAATCTGTCATTCATGAGAATTGTAAAATCAATGCCCCTGATAATCATTTTTTAACTTCTCTCGTAGTGAGGAACTAGCCTGTCAATGGTGATGCCATTTTAAAAATCTTAATGCTAGGCGTATGGTGAAACGGAGGTTACGCAGCTAGACAGCGCAGAGAAGCACAGACCTGCGTATGCTGCAACCATGGCCTGCGCCACCGTACAAGCGAAGTAGGCAACCGCTTAGGGTGCAAACCATGAAAGAGCGCATAAACGGGGGAGTAAAATATTTGTTTAGGTTCAACGTTTTTGTATAATATTATATTTTTGTAAAAATATTGGCGTGTCCCAACGGGGTACGCCCCTGGTGTAAGTGCACTTGACATAAAATATTATGAAGTTTTATTTTAGTTAAAAAATATATTGCTTCCTCTTTGAGATAGCGATGCAGGTAATATGTAAATAATTGACACGCCACTCAATTGAATTATTAAGTGCGATATTGATTGGTTTACCTGTACACGGTATACGCAAAAATATTAATCAAATTTCAAAAAAATAAGATATTTTTTTTTTCAGTATTTTTCCAATGTAAGTATTTATTCCAAAGGTACGTTGTGAATATTAGTGCGGAAAATCCAAATTCATTATTTTTTTGTTTTTCATGTTATGTCATATTTTAATTATAATGATGTAACATAGTAATAATATTTTGACTTTTTTTTTTTTTTTATTCGATAAACTTGTTTTTCCTTTCTGCATCACACCGAAGATGATATCTCCTCAATGATACAGTTAAGATACATTTTTTAGATACAATTTGATAGGCTTATTAATTAAGGTTAATTAAATACATAGAATTGGTATAACTACACGTTAAAAAAATATTAAATTAAATTAAATAATAATAAACAAGAATGATAGTTAATGGCACTAATAAAACAACTTTTAATTTTGAAATAGATGTGATTAAGGATTGAATGGTGAGGGGTAGGGAAGGTAAATTTTTTCTCCAAAAGAAGTAGCAAATTTCTTGAAGTGACAGAAATATGTTGACTATTTCTTCTTCTTTAGCCATATTCGATCTCTATGTGGAGCATATGGCCACCATGCGGCACCTCCATGTTTCTCCGTCTTTTGCCAATTGCCTTGCTTCCTTCCATGACATGCCAGCATCCCTCAGTTCCACCGAGGAAATAGTACCCGACGGACGTCCGGGGCGTCGGAATCCCACCGGTCGAAAGAAGAGGCAGGCAGGATTGAGGCTTTCCGGAGGCATCCGCAGCATGTGACCCAGCCAGTTCCAACCTCTCTCCATAACCACTGACGTGACTTTGTGAAGAATTCGGAGATAAGGGAACGTAAAAGACAGCGTCCCGTCATGTCAGTGGTTATTTTGACTACTAGCTTTTGATATAATCTCCATTGAAATAAAATTTCAAGAAAGTTGTTTTGACGATTGTTTTACAATACTGCCATGTTCAGTTTCTTAGAATAACACGAAGCGATTTTAAACGTATAATTTTGGATGGTAGAGTAGTTGAGAAGGTGTATTGTGCACCTGTTCTAAGCCAGTATAGATGTATAGATAAACTAAAATATTATAAAAAAAACTGACGACAGAGCTTAGCCAAAACAACTATCAAGTAACTTTTATAAATCTTGTGAAACTAAGCACTTTGTGTATATTTGATTAGTTAAATACTGATATGCATACCATATTTTAATGAAGTTCTACCATTTAATGTTAATTCAATCAATCACGAGTAGTTTTTCATTAATAGTGACAGTTGGGAGCCAATTGTTAAATTTCTCTTCGTAGAATGTAGGAAAATAATAATATGCTTAAGAAAGTCCCAGTATTTAGTAAATTCAATGTTAGGGTGTTCACTGTCAATACTTTGTGGAAAAGAATTATATTAATAAAACCACAATATTCCTCTGTACTTATTTCCACTTTATTTAAAAGGTTAGGACCGGTCTCGCTCATTGCGAGCATTGTAAACATTTTATTTTTGTGCTATTTTAGAATCACTTATAATGGTAATTTATTTTCAATACCAATTGTTGTTTTCACCTTTTCATTTAAATTTATGTTTGTATAAATAGCATTCTTAAATTATATTTATTATCAGTTGAAAATGCTCGCAAAGAGCGAAACCGGCCCTGACCTTTTGAATAAAGTGGAATACAGTACAAATAAATAGTGTGTTTTTATTAATTCAGTAAATTGCTGTCCCTACGTATTTTGATTAAAAATTCAATTTATTATTGTATTTATGGTTTTCGAATTCTTGAAAGCGAAATTTAATAAATATATTTTATATTGTTGTTGAACGACTGGTTGATTTGAAACACCCGGTAGAAGATAATTACTACTTATCGCAAATTGGCATGATAAGTCGCAAACGTACTGGAAAAAACAAATAGCTATATAACACTGACATTACAATTAACTTGTCATTAAACAAAGTATCATATCAGTGCTACAATTAGTGTTATATTTTTTTTCTCTTAATCGTGGAAAACTGCATCAAATAAAGGTTTATATTACGTATTATTATTCCAACAATGTACAGAATTTGTATTTTTTAAATTTATTTATACATTGTTATTTCACGTATTTGTAGTTGACCTAAAATCAAACAAAAATATAATATTTTACGCTTTTTTATCTTCATATTCGTTGTGGTAATAATTATGTAATTTAAATTCATTGCTAGATGTACAATATTGGTAACATACATTTGATTTGAATATTAAGCATAAGAGGCCGGACAGAGTACAGTCCTTTTTAGACGTTTCTATATCGACTATGGAAAAGAAAAAGGACGTAACCCACATTTTTTTTCGATAATCACAATTTATCAAACTTGATACACGTTCTATCAAAAGGATGCAAGCTCCAAATGCCGAATTAGTATCTAAATTTAGCATTTAAGTTTGAAAAAGATGACCTTGTAAAAAATTAAAACCAAGAAAAAAGACTGAAATAAAAGTTTTGCCTAGACAATTTCTTTAATTAATATTAGATTATGTCAATTAAACACCAGTTTAAAAGTCTCCGTTTTCTTCAAGGTTGTGTATAATATATAATTTGCATAAGGCCCAAAATCATCAAAACACGTTTTTTTGCGCCTCCTGTAAAATTTGATACGTGTGGGTTACGTCCTTTTTCTTTTCTACAGTCGATATACATAATTTTTAATGCCGTTCTCGTTAACATGGTCATAAACACCTTTGCATGATTTGATAGTAAGTTAATATATAATCGGTAGAGACACTGCGGTGGTCATATTATATTCTACGAATAGGAAGCGAAAATGATCATTGAACATGGTACCATTTTCCGAATTTTTAGATTCAACGTGCAATTACAGTCCGTTATAAAATTATGGGTAAAACTATAAATAATTAAATGAGAATTACTTATGGTATGGTTGGTATTCTATAATATACGATTCCTAAGCTATTTGACCTCAATAATTAATGCATGATTGTAATATTAAACACATTTCTTAAAAAATAATCCTTAAAAAATAATTTCTTAAAAAATATTTTTTTTTAAAAATTAATTCAAGTACATAAAATTTAAAAAATACTTTTTTAGCCTTCGCTCTCTACGAGAATTTTCAACCGATGAATGATTGTGATGAGCAAAACCGGTCCTGATAATATTAAATAAATGTTGAATTAGTACAAAAGCATTCTTTATTTTTTTTAATATAATGCCTTTCCACGAAGTATTGACACTTGAAGGGTGAACGATACCTTCATTTATTTGTTTGATAGAAATGTGATATAAAATACAACTAGCTGTAAGCCCGTTGACCTCAACGGAGAGATTTTTGTTGCATTTTTAAGTAGTCAGAAAAGTTACTGGCGTGAAAAATAAATTACTAACCTATTTATTGAATAATCCAGAAATTCTGATAGTAAAAGAAATATCTCGGGGCGTATATCGACAGCCCTGCCCTGCAGTATTTAAATTGTAAATTATTTATTTTTGGAATAATGTTCTAGTTTGCTAACAACTATTTTTCGTAATAGCAGAAATTTTGTAAATTATTTAATTTTTGGAATAATGTTTATGTTTGCTAACAACCATTTTTCTTAGAAGCAGAAATTTCGTTAATTATTTTATTTTTGGTATAATTTTTAAGTTTGCTAACAATTATTTTTCATAGTAGCAAAAATAGTCCTTGTAAATTACTTAATTTTTGGAATAATGTTTAAGTTTGCTAACAATTATTTTTTCTATTAGCAGAAATAGACCTCGTAAATTATTTAATTTTTGGAATAATGTTTAAATTTGCTAACAACCATTTTTCATAGTAGCAAAAATAGTCCTTGTAAATTACTTAATTTTTGGAATAATGTTTAAGTTTGCTAACAATTATTTTTCCTATTAGCAGAAATAGACCTCGTAAATTATTTAATATTTGGAATAATGTTTAAGTTTGCTAACAACCATTTTTCTTAGAAGCAGAAATTTCGTTAGTTATTTTGTTTTTGGTATAATTTTTAAGTTTGCTAACAATTATTTTTCATAGTAGCAAAAATAGTCCTTGTAAATTATTTAATTTTTGGAATAATGTTTATGTTTGCTAACAACCATTTTTCTTAGAAGCAGAAATTTCGTTAATTATTTTATTTTTGGTATAATTTTTAAGTTTGCTAACAATTATTTTTCATAGTAGCAAAAATAGTCCTTGTAAATTACTTAATTTTTGGAATAATGTTTAAGTTTGCTAACAATTATTTTTTCTATTAGCAGAAATAGACCTCGTAAATTATTTTGTTTTTGGTATAATTTTTAAGTTTGCTAACAACCATTTTTCATAGTAGCAAAAATAGTCCTTGTAAATTACTTAATTTTTGGAATAATGTTTAAGTTTGCTAACAATTATTTTTCCTATTAGCAGAAATAGACCTCGTAAATTATTTAATATTTGGAATAATGTTTAAGTTTGCTAACAACCATTTTTCTTAGAAGCAGAAATTTCGTTAGTTATTTTGTTTTTGGTATAATTTTTAAGTTTGCTAACAATTATTTTTCATAGTAGCAAAAATAGTCCTTGTAAATTACTTAATTTTTGGAATAATGTTTAAGTTTGCTAACAATTATTTTTCCTATTAGCAGAAATAGACCTCGTAAATTATTTAATTTTTGGAATAATGTTTAAGTTTGCTAACAACCATTTTTCTTAGAAGCAGAAATTTCGTTAATTATTTTATTTTTGGTATAATTTTTAAGTTTGCTAACAATTATTTTTCATAGTAGCAAAAATAGTCCTTGTAAATTACTTAATTTTTGGAATAATGTTTAAGTTTGCTAACAATTATTTTTCCTATTAGCAGAAATAGACCTCGTAAATTATTTAATATTTGGAATAATGTTTAAGTTTGCTAACAACCATTTTTCATAGTAGCAAAAATAGTCCTTGTAAATTACTTAATTTTTGGAATAATGTTTAAGTTTGCTAACAATTATTTTTCCTATTAGCAGAAATAGACCTCGTAAATTATTTAATTTTTGGAATAATGTTTAAGTTTGCTAACAACCATTTTTCATAGTAGCAAAAATAGTCCTTGTAAATTACTTAATTTTTGGAACAATGTTTAAGTTTGCTAACAACCATTTTTCTTAGAAGCAGAAATTTCGTAAATTATTTTATTTTTGGTATAATTTTTAAGTTTGCTAACAATTATTTTTCATAGTAGCAAAAATAGTCCTTGTAAATTACTTAATTTTTGGAATAATGTTTAAGTTTGCTAACAATTATTTTTCCTATTAGCAGAAATAGACCTCGTAAATTATTTAATTTTTGGAATAATGTTTAAGTTTGCTAACAACCATTTTTCGTATATATATAAATAAATAGTTAATTAAATTATTATATATAATTGAGCAGCCCTATATAGCCGTTCACAACCCTGCAGGTGGAAATCTTGGAATTCAAAATCGTTTAGTGCAAGATTTCACCCACAGATGTCATTATTAGTTCACTTAAAACGCGTTCTTTTTTTTTGCTTTGTATTATTTAAATTATATAAAGTTTTTATATCGCTTTTCTCAAGTGGATTCGTAGATCAGTGTGTAAGCCGTCCGAACGTCGCGCATGAAAATTGGGGCATGGTATCGAATCCCACAGCTTGAGAGAATATTTTTTGAAAATTAATTGTTTTTACACATAATAAAATAAAAATGTCATGATTTCAAAAATTCACTCATGACGTCAGAGAAAAATGAAGAAATGAATTAATGACGACAGCGGGGCAGGATGGGGGGGAGGGGGACCGTCTTTCTTGACGTCATCGAATAGGCGAAATCGCGACCATAATATACAAACGAAAAAAGTATCTCTTTAGTATGAATAAAAAAATGTTGACAGCGTGGCTGGGGCGGAGGAGGGGAAGGGGAAATCGGGGACAATTTACAGACAGACGGACAGACAGACAGACGGACGGACGGACATTATCGACTATTAATATATAGATTATTTTTATCAAAAATACGAGAGACTATTTTGTTTATGCATTAAATAAAAATCAATTATGTACGTATATAAAAAACACATTTTCTTTCCATACGTAACAGTCATTAAAATCAGATCATTTTTAATATCAAGTAAAACGATCACCTTATCAATAAAATGTCAAATTTTGCGATAAAAGTATCGAAATTATATGATACTAATTACAACGATCTTTATAATTACCGCATGATCTCTGATGCCATAAGGCATTTTCATTAACGGCCGTTATGACAATATCAGGTGATTAGAAGTATTTAAAAAAACATTGATTAATTACATCAGTAATTATTTTCTTTGACACCAAAACCAGATTATACGGATATTAAAACAACTACCGGTTAATTATAAATGACGGGGTGAAAATAACAAAGGGTATATTTTTCATTTTGATTCTGTTATTTTTAAATAAGTAAATTGTATATTTAACATTGTATTTTTAAATAATATTAGTCAATTACAGTTTACTACTAAAATTTCACCACCATTTCACAATTAATGATGTGTTTTATTTTACTTTTTTTTTTTAAACATTTTTTCAACAACATTTTTCGGATACTAAAGGTGTTAATGTTCTAAGATGGTTATCATTAACAAAATTACTAAAATTTACCTTGATAAAATGTCGATATTATATTGGATGATTTTTTAACAAATTTTCTTGATATTGGATGTATGTATGTTTGAATACATATTTTGATAATTGAATCAATGTTTTGCGTTCTGGTAAAATATATTAAAGGCCCTTAAATAACCCAAAAAATCAACAGCTAACTCTTGATTTTGAATGCCGGAAAAAAGTGTAACTTGTGTTTGTCATACATGAGTAAATTACACGTCACACTTTGTAGAGTGATGTGTCAAGGTGTAGGGCAAGTCGGCCATTTTTTTAGTGATTAAATTTGAATACTTTAAAAACAATAGATAAATTATTAAATAAATTTTGTAAAAAAAATGACACTTCAATCGTATGGATTATAATCGTGAAGAATATGAGAATAACATACACGTCGTTATAGTGGCAGAAGGCGTTAAATCAAAAACCGACTGTCATGAATGCATTGAAAGATAGATCACGCTGTATCTTCTGAAACAACAATTTCAATCAAATTCTGTGTAATATTTTCATATCAACTTTGGAAAGGAAAAAGGACGTAACCCACATATATAAAATTTTACAGAGGGCAAAAAAAACGTATTTTGATGATTTTGGCTCATATGCAAATGATGAATTTACACAACCTTGAAGTGCATGGAGACTACTAAACTGGTGTTAAATTGACATAATATAATATTAATTAACGAAATTGTGTAGGAAAAACCTTTATTTCAATCTTTTTTCTTAGTTTTAACTTTTTACAAGGTCATCTTTTTCAAACTTAAAAACTAAATTTAAATACTAATTCGGCATTTGCAGCTTGCATCCTTTTGATAGAACGTGTATCAAGTTTGATACATTGTAATTATCGAAAAATACCTGTTTTGAAAAAACTATGGGTTACGTCATTTTTTCATTTCCACAGTCGATATGCATAAACAGTATAAATAATTTAACGCTTTTGAATATTTTGATCGAGTTTTTTATTCGTTATTGAAGTGTTTGGAATGACAAGTGATAGATATAGTACCTAAATAATAATGTTAAAATTTTATGATTATTTCGAAACAAGTTTTTCGACTTATCGTCTTTTACCAGTTAACTGATGATTATTAAATTAATTATGTATTATAAATCTAAATAAAATTAAATGCAGCAAGCCCAATGAATTACATTTACGTTAAATCCAGTCGATTTCGTTGATCATTATTATCTATGGAATCCCTTTATCATCATTGGGCATTATTAAAGGGAATATATACGACCAAATTCAGCCACATAAGTGAGGATTTTAATTTACGATCTTATAAGCCGGGTTAAAATTAGTTTATATTGAAGTTTATCTTTCGCCCCCTTTATTACGTCACATTGCCTTTCTGGTAGGATGAAAATTTCAGCCTTCCAAATTTAAATATATCCCACCAATTTTGTTTTCTTCTCGACTCTTGACAAGCACAATAGATTTGAGAAGTAAGATAAGTGGATAGCCAAATAAAATAAATAAATAAATTTCCATTTTCTTTTATTTGTATTAAGTACATACGGAAATTGTCTTAAATGATTTGAATTATACGTGAATATTCATTAAATCAATTCCATATTTAATTGTAGGTTTCAAATAATTTAACATTTAAAATTTCAATATTTTTTGTAAATATTGTTTTGGAATATTTTTCGGGAAGGATTTTTCTTTTTTTTTTGGTGGTCAGTCCAGGGTGAGACTTGGCCGCCTCAGTCAATCTCTTTTCGATCCCAATCGATCCCCCGCAATCCTACGCCAGTCGTTGATCTCCAGGACTCGCAGGTCATGTGCCACCCCACCCATAGAGCGAAATCGCGGTCTTTTAACCCCTCGAATGTGCGCATCATATTATTTTTGAATTAAATGTATGGAGCTTGAAGTCCTAGGGCGCGTTAGCGTCAAAGTTCCTTGATGTTTTGGTCATTTGAATTTATTTACCATCGTTATCGACAGAAAAGCATGATCACTACAGAGGTGAACAATCCTTAGTGAAGTCAGTTCACGGGGATACTGTATACATTCATTTGCAAATCACATTATTCACATATACCTCCCCATTAATGTTCCCTTTAAGCCAAGAGGTTAGCTGCGCGGAAATTTCAAAGGTTGCGCGGACCGATCAAATATTAATTGAACAACTGTCTTGTAAGTGTGCGCCAACCCGGAATAAATGCACGGGGGGTTCCCAACTGCTCCGCGGCCGAGCGCGCTCCCCACATACTATATCGATACATTTACACACATATGCGCATACATACATATACACATACAATACACAAGGAATTCAACCAAATATAATATTTTTCATGATGCTTATGGTCGTGTTTATAGGTTTTATTAGTTTTAGACGAAACATAAGTTCTATGGTGGGTCGTCGAGCAAAACTGCATTCTGTCTAAAACGATTCTTGGGTATTGTCTCAACATAGTTGTGACGATAAGAGATCGTTGGGTTATAATATTTTCTTATCTCGTTGTGAACCTTCGAGGCACGCGCTTGGGGCTTCCGAATCGCTGGGGGCTCTTAATGTTATCTAATACAGTCAAACTTGGTTATTACAATCACGGAAATAGTGAGATCTCGGATGTAATGAGGAAACATTCGTTGACATTTTAGTTTATGGTTTTCTCTATACATTTATTCACTTTTATAACGAGCTACTTCTCGAGCATACCGATTTCAATAAGAGTGAAAGCAATGAAACAAGCATCAATTTTAAATGTTATAAGAAGAGTGGATTGATAGAAAAATGTAATATGTGTGCAACGGGTGTGTAAATAATGTGCTGTGATTTATAATGTGCTAATAACATGTACATTTTAATTTTGAAAAAAACAATTCTTGTGGTTAAGAAACCCTTAAAAGGACTGATGTGTATTGAATGAAGGGAGGTATAAGAGGGGAGCCAAAAGAAAAGCGGACACGATATGGTCGGGACGTGAAACTTACCCGGGGTTTTAACAAAATTAAGTATGCATATATAAAAGCGATCTGATAGAAAAACAGATGTTTGGGATTTATAATTTCGTAGAAGATAATTGTACCTAAAGCAAATTACAAAATATTAAAATTAAATGTTCATACCTGATGTTGTTTTATGTAAAAATGTTTTTTCACTATTTCACAGGGGTACTAATGTCTTAATAGGACAAAAAAGGTCTAAAAGCTGTATTGTGAAGTTACGGTCATAAATTTACTCCTGACGGCGTGGCATCATTGATATTTATATATTAAATGTACCGTTTTCATTCCTTAAGTAAGCATTGCACACATCCATTACATAGGAAAAATAATAATTATTAAACATTGTATTAAAAAAACGCGATTTTTACTAGTGCGTACTTTGAAAAGTCGCCGAGTGTATGTAATACGTATACATGCAAATATTTAATTTTAATAAAATTTGGATTTTTAAGTAAAAGTCTCGAGTCCCAGGTTGTCCCGGGACTTTGACTTTATCACGCCTCGAATCCCGGGACTTTGAAAACCCTAAGACTTCAGAATCCCTAGTATGTTTGATAAGCATTAAGCAATAAGCATTTAAAAATACATATTCTCTGATATGAAGAGTAATGATTATAACAAACAAATTCAGTCGGTCCCACCTTACTCGTAATAACCAAGTTCGACTGTATATAGAAGCCATACCTTTTTTGTTCAGATTTCACTGTTGACATATATTTTATATTAAATTTTGCGACACTATTATGTTATTCAAAAAACAGGGCCCAATTTTATTTCAGCTGAGGTTTCCCAAGTGCTTAATCCGCATTTGTATAAAACTGTGATAATACTTATATTAAATTATCAAAAATAATTTTGATAAATACTTAAATAATTCGCTGTCCGCATTTCCTTGTTTTGTATCGTAAACTTGAAACACCGGTTTCAACTGACATCATTTGATAATTTGACGCGAAACATTGTAAACAAGCAATGAAAATATCAATTTGTGCATATTTTAACGTCAGTTTATAAAATATGTTGCAATAAATATTATCTATATAGGCAATAATGTCACTTTTAGATACCTAACTCTGTAAATTATTTATGCTTTTGAATATAATCATCAATTTATTATGGTTCGGAATAAATTTTCCCCGTAAAATACGTCATATGAGTAAATAATAAAAAACTCTTTTGTATTATACTTATTCCACAAGAGTATATATTATAATTTATTACAATCAGGACTCGTTTCGCTCATCACGATCATTTTCAACTGATTAAAGAATATACATTAAACTCTTTTTACACTATTTTTAAATAACACGGTTCACTAAAAATTACAAATACTATAATTTAAGATTTAGACCGAAGGTGCTTGGTGGAATTTTAATATTAAATTTTAATCGGTTACTGATGGATGACGTCTAGAAAGATGGTCCGCCCCGCCATTTTGAGTTTATTTTTATTTCATACTAAAGACATATTTTTTCATTACACTGACATCTACATATGTGTAGAGATTTGAAGAACACTTCTGTTTTGGAACATTATTCCTAAAAACAAATTCCATTTGAAGAATAAGTAAAGTTTATTCATTCTTATTAATTTGATAAGTAAGTATGTATTTGATTGTTCATGTCGGAAAATTTCTGATTTTTTTTTATAATGCAAAAAATATCCTCCCGTTTACAGCTTGTTTGTCTTAATAATAGAATCGTTAATAACCGCTGCTTTCACCCTTAAAAAATGAGTGAATTATTTAATAATTTAATTGAGAAAAAAACTGTTATTTTAGCAGTATTTTTCCATATACGTACATGCATCATTTTATTTCACTTTTGGTCGCAACCAAATAAGATGAAGAGCTCAAGAGTGTTCGTTAACCACTTCAAGACAGGAAAATTAAATTTAGTATTTAATACGTAAAATAAAATGCTTCACTATTAAACGTATAAATAAAATGTGCATTTAAAAAAGTAATTATGCATTCCTTATCTTCTGTTTCTAACGTGAGTTTTTAAATATAGTTTTACTTAATTATTCCATGTTCAATAATTATTTTCAATGTTGATGATTTAGAAAAAGTTATTTGCTTAAATCTAAGGATTGAAAAAAAGACTATAAAATCGATTATATCGTTTAATAATTGTTATATATGCGAAACAAAAAATAAGGATTTATTTAAGATCAAACTCTGTTTTGATTTTCATCACTGTGGGACTATGTTTAATGCAATAGTATGATAAGAAATTTCGTGTAATATGGAGGTTGTTCTAGTTAACAAATTCGCGCTATATAAACACCGTGCTATAAGGAAATGTGTAATTTATGGAGTTCCATGTGATAAAAGAAAAGCCTGCATACGTAAAGTGATTAATCACCTGCATTCATTAAAGTTATATAATATTATTCATTGAAAATTACATATCATGTCAACATTAGCAATTGTATAAATGTACATTTATTATTTTATAGATGTATTTTAAAAATATGTAGAATGATGATTATTATTATAATTATAACTGCACTCGCCTATTAATAATAAAATAATTACTTGTTGTGATAGTGATGTGACGATAAGACCACCGACAACCAAGTGGGTATAATAAGCAATTGAGGGCAGTATTTTCAAATGTGGTCATTTGTAAGAAAATATTCTGTATGAAATACATTGTACTATAAAATAAAATAACTAAGATTATTCCACGTATTGTGTTACAAACTGTGACACGTGTTTCGCCTCTTTCAGGGGCATCCAACTACTGTTGCAAATGCTTTCTTAAGTACGAATGATTTTAATTTTATTATTCTGATAAATTATAATAAATATCAAATAAAAATGGGAGACAAGGAGGAGGTGATAGAAAAAAAAATGATAATGGTAATACTAATGACATTTACATTAAGAAATGATTAACTAATGAGTTGCATCAATTAGGACGGGTTAAACCGTTAGAAAATATATTTAACAGTGGCGAACCACCTGTTTTATTCAAGATATTATTTAATAATATTATAAATTCCACAAAGTTACCGCCGAATTCATCGTAAATACATTGTAGTCTGTGGTTTTTTTTTTTTTTAATGCTGTGTAGTTCAAATATTCTCAAACCATGATTGACCTTACCAGTACCACATGCTTACAGCACGCAATATGATGTACTGTCAAGATATATATGACTATCTTTTTTTAAAAATTGAAAGCAGATAAATCATTTCTAATGATGCGATTGAGACATTTTGTAATTGTTGAAATGTAAGTTTATTAACAATTTGGTAAACAAATATCATTTGATTTATCACAATTAGAGATTCCAATCCTGGTATCCCGTACGGCAGCGATTTCCAACCTGGGAGGCATGGACTATTTATTACAAAGGGAGGCGCAAACTGTCCAAAACTTTAATTTACTCTTTAAAACGTTTTTTTTATTACTATATGAAATATAAGATGGGGAGGCGCTAAGATATTGTTTCTTCAAAGGGAGGCGCGGTAGCAAAATGGTTGGAAGCCACTGCCGTACGGTGTTAGATACATTTGCATTTCGGATAAGAAAACATTATTCCGAAACTGTTTGGATTTATTTTATTTTAAACAGTATCGTGTTGGTTTTGTATGATAATAGTGACTGTCCAAAAACAAATCAAAAGATCAGTTGGATAAATTTGGTCAAAAATAAGCAGAAGTACGTTGTTGCTCAGCTTGTGTGTTATCACGTATCTATTCATCAACATGTCATTTTTTATGACCATAAGTTTGCTGTCGTAGTTTTTACGTCATATTTTTTTCACTATTAATTGTAAAAGCTATACAAGCACGCATCTGAACAGTTATAAAAAAACTTAATGACTTGAATAAATCTATAATAAATAGTCTTATTTTCCAATATTGAATTTTAATATGTTAATATGAAGTAGTAAAGATGCCATAAGTTTTATACTGTTGGAAAAAAATGTCAAATTACGTTAGACCTATAAAAAATGTAAGCTTATTTTTGGCAGCGTTTTCTCTAACTCTGTTTATCGTGTTTTGAAGCAGTGATCCTTATTTTACTATACGTCAAAATTAAGTTTAAATAACGAATACATATAATGATTCTCACTATACTATAAAGTGACAAGAGTTCAAATTTTCCTTCAGTTGACGACGGATCGGCCCGTCCGGCGGTTGCTCACCAATTATTTATTACATCACCAAAAACTCGAACCTTCGTTTTGAAGCTATCTATCGAAAATTATATCTCAGAATAAATTTATTCGCGCGCCAAATAACGAGAACAAATCATTCATTCCGTGTCACGCCACCAAGTAGTTTGCAAGTAAACACAATAAGATTTATCCGCGTCGCGTTTGCCATTGTTTATACCGCAATAATAAATTATTCACGGCAAATATTGTTCACGGACGGATGTCCGATTTTTAATATCGCAGTCTTTTTCAATAAAAATCTGACATCGAGTCGTGAATGTTAAAATAATGATATCGCACTGGTAACGAGTTTATTGTTTTTCTCAAGGTGGAATTTCAACACGGCGCTGGAGTCACAAGTGTTCAAAATGTATAGGAATAAAATGACGAGGATATCATCACTGCTGCGGATGCTCGGGCTGGTGTCGGCGTGCGTCACCCACACATACGCCCAAGCTTCAATCCCTCCGGCGTGTTCCAGCAACATTTACTGCAAGGGTCCACTTCTCCATGCTGTCCAAGTGGCGCGAATCTTTCCTGACTCGAAATCGTTCGTCGATCTGAAGATGCTGAAATCAGAAAACGAAACATTGGAAGACTTTGCAGAATTTAATAGGAAGAATTTGAATCCCACCAAAGACCAATTGGAAATTTTCGTAAATCAACATTTTGTTGAAGGTAAAGAATTAATGCCGTGGACTCCGAATGATTTTAAAAATGATCCTCCGTTCATAAATAAAATACAAGACCCTACTTTTAAGAAGTTTGCTAAAGACTTGGTTGCTATTTGGCCAACTCTCGCTCGTAAAGTGAGCCCAGAAGTTGAAGAAAATCCCGAAAGATACAGTCTTATTTCGCTTCCCAACGGATTTATTGTTCCCGGTGGTAGATTTAAAGAAATATATTATTGGGACTCGTTTTGGATAATCGAAGGAATTATTATAAGTGGAATGACTGATACTGCTCGAGGAATGTTAGAAAATTTCTTATATTTGATTAAGAAATTCGGCCACATTCCCAACGGAAGTAGAGTTTATTACACAGAAAGAAGTCAGCCCCCACTTTTGACAGCTATGGTTTCAAAATATTTGACTGCAACTGGAGACATCGAATGGGTCAAAAAACAAATGCCAACGTTAGAAAAAGAACTGGAATACTGGTTGGACAAGAAAGCAGTTGAAATTGTTAAAGACGGAAACCAGTGTCATCTTTTGAGATACTATGCACCAAGTACTGGACCCAGGCCTGAATCTTACGCTGAAGATTTTGCTAATGCAAATCTCATGAGCTCTGATAAACTGAAACAAGAGTTTTATACCGATATTAAAAGTGCTGCCGAAAGTGGTTGGGATTTTTCAGCAAGATGGTTTGTTAAACCGGATGGATCTAATGGCGGAAACCTTTCCGATATCCATACCAGACAAATAGTGCCAGTTGATCTAAATTCTATGTACGCAGCTGCACTTCAAACTCTTGGTGATTTGAGCAATCAAGTCGCTGATTATAGAGGAGCTAGAAAGTGGTGGTCTCTTGCCAGATATTGGAGAGATTCTATTGATAGTATTTTATGGAACAATGAAGACGGCGTATGGTATGATTATGATATATTACACGAAAAACAAAGAAAACATTTCTATCCAACTAATATAGCACCGTTATGGGCCAAATGTGTGGACACTGATAAACTTATAACATACGGTCCAAAGATTGTGAAGTATCTTAAAAGCTCCCAAGGTTTAGCTTATCCAGGAGGTATTCCTACGTCTTTAGACCGCACTGGAGAGCAGTGGGACTTTCCAAATGCTTGGCCACCACTTCAATCAATGGTGATTCAAGCTTTAGATTCATCCGGAGACGTTGAAGGCAAGAAGATGGCTAAAGATCTCGCACAACTTTGGGTTAGAGCTAACTACAAAGGCTTCAAGAAAAATGAAGAGATGTTTGAGAAATACGACGCTGAAAATCCTGGAGAGTTTGGGGGTGGTGGAGAATACATTGTTCAGAGTGGATTCGGTTGGACGAACGGGGTAATTCTAGAGCTACTTAACCAGTTTGGAGGTGTTATTCAATCCGAAGAATCACTACCAAATCAAGATATTGAACAACACTGATGCGCAATATTTTACAGATAATGATGCCGGGTTTATTCAAAGATAAAATTAGGTTAAAGTTCGTGACTTTACGATACGAAAATAGCTATTAAAAATGTCCTACTTAAACAGTATTAATAATAAATTTGTGTTTATAAACGAAATAAATTTAGACATATCAATTATTTATTAATAATTGAATGGGACATGTTATGTTGAACAATAAGAATCGTGAAATGAATAGTTGTTTGTTGTCATTTTAAGGACTAATATTAATTTATATATTATTATAAATTCACTTGATGTGCGATGTGTTGGAAGGAAATATGTGTGTTTTTATTATACTTGTAAATAATTTCAGTTTGACACGCATTCATATTTGAAAAAAACTGTATTTCGATTGTAACGGACTTGATTTTCCGCTTCAAGGAGCTTGCGAGTGAGTTTCTGCACTTGACATAATAATTATTATGAAATTTATCTGTAAATTTGAGATAACGCTTATAGCCTTTTGTGTATTGACATTGTAAATATGTTAATAACCCACATGATTATGTGCATTTATTAATAGTGTATTTATTGTTAATAAAAATCTATATCTCTTAACAGCATCTTTTTTTTTTAAAACTAAATATAAATTTCTTAACATCTTGCCTGACACAAGTTAATTCTATAAATATCTTTAATAATTAAAACCTTGAACTCTTCCAACTAACATTTTTATACTTTACTAATGGTGTCATTGTTTTTACCATGTCCGCTCCCAGTGTGGAGTATATCGACTCCTAATAGAGATTATCCCAATATATTAGTTTCTAGAGCAGGGATGGCGAGCCTACGGCACGCGTGCCCAAAGTGGCATGTTTGAGAATTTGGATGGCACGCGAACGATTTCAAAGTTCAAAAAAATTTAACTTTAAGGTTTAAAAAAAAAAATTGATCAAATAATTCGTGCATTATTAATGTATTCCGTTTTATTAATATTAAAATGTTCTGGAAAAAAAAACAATATTTTATTTTTTCTATTTTGTTAAAAAAAATACTGCTTGAGCACGCCACACAATCGAGAAATAAGATTTGAGGATTTTTGGCACGCGGACCAAAAAAGGTTCGCCATCCCTGTTCTAGTGGAACCTTGGGTGAGTCAGTAGCTTAACCTCTCATGGAGAATAAGGATGTAAGAACAGAGCTAGTACATGACTAGTGGTTATCTTTTTTCTCTCGATACGTCCCGTTTTTGATAACATAGGTGGGAAGAACTCAAGACATCACATATATCCATCCCTTCGAATTGAAAAATCAATCTATAAAAACTGCCCGTACTGGGATTTGAACCCGTGTTCTAAGCCAACGACGTTGACATTGACCACGCAGACAGCAATATGTTTCTATGCTATTAAAATGAAAAAAATAGCAAAATTTACAAACACTGATTACTGAATTAAAATAATTAGGTTTCATAATAATATCGACTGTGGAAAGGAAAAAGGACGTAACCCACACATATCAAAATTTACAGGACGTAACCCAAAAAACGTGTTTTGATGATTTTGGGCCATATGCAAATTATGAAATATCCTCAACCTTAAAGTGAACGGATACTAAATTGTTTAATAAAGTGGTGTTTAATTGACATAATCTAATATTAATTTAAAAAATTGTCTAGGAAAAACCTTTATTTCAGTGTTTTTTCTTGGTTTTAATTTTTTACAAGGTCATCTTTTTCAAACATAAAAGCTAAATTTAAATACTAATTCGGCATTTGCAGCTTGAATCCTTTTGATAGAACGTGTATCAAGTTTGATACATTGTGATTATAGAAAAAAACCTGTTTTGAAAAAACTATGGGTTACGTCTTTTTTCCTTTCCACAGTCGATATGCAACTGAAATAGATCTTGGAATGAAATAAAAATATTATATTTTATTTTATCACATTTTGTAGCACAAGTAGAATAACAAAGATATCAAATTTAATTTTATATTAAAAATGAACTTCCACAAAGCTACTGCCGAATCTATTGAAGTGTGTTTACTAAGTTTCTTTCACTTTTACGATACTTTAAGACATGTAAAATATTAAAACCAAGTACCAATTTTCTTACATCACTTCTCAATTGTTCATATTATGTTCTTAATAGTGTATTTGATTGATTTTTTTTTATTTGAGTTAACTCTAAATTTGAATCGTTCAAATTATGTAAATTCACACAAGTTTTGTCACTTGTTTCGCCTTTCGGCATCTCCAGGCGTTCAAGTGCACGGATGGACTAGAACTGACACTTAGCAAATGAATATTTCGTGTTTATATAAGAAATAAATGTATCACTAAGTTTAAAGCCATTTCTGTTGAAAACAATTAACCCATGGGAATGCCTTAAGATTTTAATGGTGAGTAATTTTAAGAATTATATTTATTTTTGTTTGATGTACAAGAAACTCTTAAATTCACTCAATTGTTACCATAGCTCATCGGTCGCGGACACAACTATAAAGTGCGTAATTTTTTTTACATAATGTTTCGAGGTTATAGGGTAATTATTTATCTAGAAGGCATTGCCCCTCGTTTTATCTTATGCGGTTTGTAATTGGAGCGAGACATGATGTAACAATCCATCCAAGTAAATTACTTTTAATTTTTATTTGATTTCCATAAAAAAAACATAATAATTGTCCTTTTGTGACCAGTAGAGGTATAATGCAGTCTAAATTATTGCAAATAATAAAAATATTATAATGTTGGTATACTGCCAGAAAACAGTATGTGTTTTTTTTATTCATATGGCCTCTTAATGGAGGTATCTCAACATAAGTTTTTTTTCTACAAGAACTGCTTGTTACTCAGTCGCTCAACCTCACTTTTTTCAAAGTGAGTAGTAGAGAAAGAAGGATAAGGCTAGAACAGAACTAGTGGTTGACTAATCGCTATCGCTACACCCAGTTATTAAAGGATCAGAAGGATGGGAGGAGAGGAAACAGGGATGGGCTGTAAGGGGCTCCGAGGGGCTCGCGCGAGCCCCTTGTTAGATTTTACTGAGGCCGACGAGCCCCTTGTTAACTTATGAGAAAATAATATTCTCAGATGAAATTAGTATATGACTGTATTTTCTAATTTATTTAATATTATATTATCTACGACAACGTTAGTATACAGATAAGTATATTTTTAGCTATTTACATTAAAAATTTCACTGTAAATTGCGTATTGTTACACATTTTACATGTATTAAGTAACAATCGATTGCTTATTTAAGTATTGCACATAATTGCATAGGAGCTGTAAGAAAAATCACTCCTTCTTCCGAACACTAAAAATTGCTTCAAGATTAAATGAGCCACTTGTTAACGTATTGGCAGCCCACCGCTGAGAGGAAATAATGTGGCTTTACATCACAAACACCCAGTCTTTTATCGCAACTTTGAATTGAATAAATCCCAAATTCACTGTGATCTGACCGGGAATCGAACACAGACCTGCGGGATCGGTAGAGCAAGCTATTGTTGCATATTATAAGTGTATTAAGTAACAATCGTTTGATTAATTTAGAACTTCGACTGAAGGTGCTTGATGGAAATTTAATGTCAAATTTGAATTATTTTGATTCTGTACACTTTTTCTACTTATCGACAAAGTTTATGTAAGTGTACAGAGTCAAAATAATTCAAAATCGTTTGATTATTTAAGTATTCCATATAATTGCATAAGAGTGATAAATTGCTTTGAGATTAATCGAGCCCTTTGTTAAGGTATCGGCAGCCCACCGCTGTTTAAACGGAAGTAGTTTAACTGTCACGTATTCCTATTAATTTGATTATGATATTATTAAATATATTGTAAAAATTCCCGGATTTAGAAAAACCATTCATTTTATTTTTAGTGACCTCTCTAACTTAATTATTAAGAGGTTGTAAATTAGTATCATTAAATTAATGATCGAAAAATTGGTTGGGATCCCGGGATTGGAGGACCTAATTGAAACACATTTAACTTATTTTTTCATTCATATAATAACTTGTACAAATATTGATATGGTTTTATTTGCATGTTCTTCTGAATTAATACGCTCATAATTATGACACTCGCATAAATAAATAATCAACAAAAACATTACAGTATGAAAATAAAAAAATATGGAACACATTCCTCAAATATGTATTTGTACAGCTTTATTGTTTTATAATAAAGAATTTTTATGTGTTCACTGTCAATTTTTGAGAGAAGATCATTATAATTACAAATATTTTTTTTTCTCTCTTTTTAAACTCTTTTCTTAATCACAGTGTATCAAACTTGATACACGTCTAAAGGATGCAAGCAGCAAATGCCGAATTAGTATCTAAATTTAGCTTTGAAGCTTGAAAAAGATGACCTTGTAAAAAATTAAAACCAAGAAAAAAGAGCGAAATAAAGGTTTTTCATAGACAATTTCTTTAATTAATATTAGATTATGTCAATTAAACACCAGTTTAGAAGTCTCCGTGCACTTCAAGGTTGTTTATTTCATAATTTTCATATGGCCCAAAATCATCAAAACACGTGTTTTGCGCCTCCTGTAAAATTTGATATGTGTGGGCTACGTCCTTTTTCCTTTCCACAGTCGATATTTAGACACTGATTAATATCACGTGGAAATATGAGTTCCTTAAGAAGCTGACACTTTAGAAATAATTTTTTGAGCTGTTGCTGTTGCATACTTTCTATTTCTTGAAAAAGAATTTGTTACAATTACAAATGATAAATTTAATCGTGAATTAGAAAAGTTTTAGAAAGAAGTTAGTGAATTTTGGCACTAATACTTTCCTTATTTGTAATTGTACACGGTCAAAAAATATATTGCTTCTGCTAAAGACTTTCAATTTATCGTTGGTCGCAGAATGAAAAAAACTCTGATTTCTCTGTATTTTTTTTTGTATTATTAAAAATCATTTCAAAAAGGTTAGTAGAATAAAAGTAGTTAGACAAAGTAGTAATTCTTCGATGCACCTGAAACTGAACACCTGCAACACTTGAACAGCTGCACCTGAACCGACAGTCATTTCTGCCCCCCCCCCCCCCCAGTAGTCTTGTACACACTTTTGATCAATGACTAAAAATCCATGTCAATGCTGATAAAAATAAACACATGATGATCATTTGGACAGGTATGTAGGTTTCTTTGTTGCTTTACTTACGTACACTTTTCAAAACTATCAATATACATATATCGACTGTGGAAAGGAAAAAGGACGTAACCCTCAATTTTCCAAAAGAGCTTTTTTTCGATAATTACAATGTATCAAACTTGATACACGTTCTATCAAAAGGATGGAAGCTGAAGATGCCAAATAAGTATCTAAATTTAGTTTTTAAGTTAGAAAAAGATGACCTTGTGAAAAATTGAAACCAAGAAAAAACACTGAAATAAAGACTTTTCCGAGACAATTTCTTTAATTAATATTAGGTTATGTAAATTCAACACCAGTTTATAAGTATCCGTGCACTTCAAGGTTGTGAATAATTCATAATTTGCAAAAGGGCCAAAATCATTAAAACACGTTTTTAGCGCCTCCTGTAGAATTTCATATGTGTGGGTTACGTCCTTTTTCTTTTCCAGAGTCGATAAGTACATATATGATGGTGTTTTTGAGATATGGCTGACCAAAGTGGTCATTATTATTATTTTCATACTTTAAGTGAATCATTTAGAGATTTATCTGAATACAATTAAATTGTATTGCAACGTTTACAAAACCGTAAAAAGATATTTTGAGTTGTATTTATATGAAACTGAAAAGATTGTTTGTGTATTTCTTTTTTTTTTCATATCGACTGTGGAAAGGAAAAAGGACGTAACCCACACATATCAAATTTTACAGGAGGCGCTAAAAACGTATTTTGATGATTTTGGGATGTATGGAAATTATGAATTATACATAACCTTAAAGTGCACGGAGACTTCTAAACTAGTGTTTAATTGACATAATTTAATATAAATTAAAGAATTTGTCTAGGAAAAACATTTATTTCAGTCTTCTTTCTGAAGTATTTTTGTGAAGCTACAGAAAAGAGGTATATAATGGGTCATATAACCCAAAACATCAAATTTGTGTTCTTGTCGTTCTATGAAGCTAGGCTATCGAAATATATAATATGTGAGAAAAAAACTATATTATAAATGAATTTACATGGGCTCGCGCGATCCCCTTGTTAGATTTCACTACGGCTGGCGAGCCACTTGTTAATTTAAGAGAAAACAATATTCTGAAATCAAATTAGTACATAACTACAATTTCTGACATATATATATTATATACGACAGCTTCATTATACACAATTAACACAATGCACAGTTTCAGCCATTTGCATTGATTAGTTTATGGTAAACTGCATATTTTTGCATATTGTGTATTAAGTAGCAATCTTTTTCTAATTTAAGTATTGCATATAATTGCATAGGAGTGATAAATTGCTTTGAGATTAAGTAAGCCCCTTGTTAACGTATTGGCAGCCCACCGCTGGATGGAATGAAATATTCAAGATGGGCCCGCGTTACAGAACTATTAGTATGAGGTAAATTCAAAAATTACTTAGGACCTTTGACGTCAATTTATTGGACAAATCTAATTATTAGTGAAGTAAAAAGCTTTTTAATATCGATGGAAAAACTAGGTCGCGATTTGCATCTTCAATTTTTAAAAGCTTTTGAAAGTTTGATTCTAAAAACTACGGATGCTTCCTGCGTTAGGTATATTAGCTTTTTTGTTCAGTTTCATAGCGATTTTTTTAAATGAAATTCTTATAAAATTCTCCTACAGCTATTCCTAAAAACGTAATGAGTATAATAAAATAAATATTGGAAATTTTCATATTATATTATAAAAACGAGAGCAGACGAGATTTATACTCTTGGTATTTTATTTAAGGATAAAAATAATTGCACTACTTGTGGATTGGATAGTTTTCACTGGTACAAGTGAACTTGGTATTTAATTTTGTTGAAAATATAACAAAATACATATTTAATGTATATTTTTTATTTTAAATTTGTTATCACAACCATCCGTGCATAAAATATTTTATTTTAATTAAAAAATAAAATATTGTATCCAAACACAGTTCTATTGGGAGCTATACTATAAGTGCAAATCATCTATCCCAGCCATACTCAACCTGCGGCCCAATCACCTCTTATGTGCGGCCCAAAATAATTATAATCACTAAATATAGATCTTATGTCGTCTAAAATTCTCAATTTTAGAACGAACTTAGCATCACGAAAATGACTCTCTTTGTGTAAATGTTTTTTGTGTACTGTATGTGTGTATGTATGTATGCGCATGTGTGTGTACATGTACGGATATAGTGTGGAGGAAGCACATGGAATGTGATTTGCAAAATAATGCATATGGAGTTCCCGTGAACTTCTTATCTCTGTAGTGATCGCGCCCTTCCGTCTGCAAACGACGGTAAGGGGATGCAATTTACAATTTTTCAAAATCTTTATCGATGAAGGAGACTGGAAGAACCTTGTTGCGTCCTGGTACTTGAAGCTCCATAAATTTGATATCCAAAAAAAAAAAAAAAAATTTTAACGAAGATAGTTAAAAGTTTGACTAAATATCAAAATTCACATTCATTTTCAAGTAAACGATTTAAGATTTTGGACACATTGGTATTTCTGTGTACTTTTTACATATTTTTTATTTGTTTTTCATTGTAATTTTTTACTTTGAAAAATACATGAATACATAAATGTTTACATATGTATATATTTACATAAAATAAAATTTTGACATCATAATACATATGTACATACGTATGCAGTATAGTATTTGTTATATTTACAGTTTACTGTAAATATGATGCGGCCCAGGTAGAGAAGCTAAAATCGGAATGCGGCCCGCAAGAAAAAAAGGTTGAGTATGGCTGATCTAACCGAAAGTTCATTTAATTTTAAGCCTTTTATTTACTATAAGAGGGTTTTAACTAGCGAAGCCATGACATCTTTTAATACGTACAAAAGTTTTTTAAGATTATTAACACAATTAGTTTTATTCAATCAACTACAACAGTCGACAACTACTCGTTTTTAGTGGTTATTTAAAAAAGAAGAACCTTAAGAATTACTATTATCATTTATTTTGTAAACAAAAATGCAACTGTCCTTTGAAACATTGAGCAAATTCAACTGACTAAACTAAAGTGATATAGCCCGGTAAATCTTGCAAAGCTTGTCTTTGGCCCTTAGAATAACTCTATAATTCTAATTTCGACATAAGAGCTCTTCGACTTTAGATGCCAAGGTATAGGCTAGGATGCCTCTGTATGCAAATGTCCGGCTAAGGGCTCGCATCCCTAGAGCAAACAGTTCTTAAACCCTCAAAATTCCGCCTGAACATAATATTTGAGCTTTATTAGCTTTGGTGGGTTCAGTTAAAGATAATATGCATAATCATAATGATTGTTTCTAATGGGTTTGCCGTTAAGTTTACTTACCTGATGCAAAATAATGTTCATTGCAATCGTATCTATTTTTTAATTTTAATATAATTGTAACGTGATAAAAATTATCTTTAAAATGTGATATAAGTCAACAAGTAGTGACATGTTTTTACTTTTTATTTGATAAGATTGTAATTAAATTATTTCAAGTATTTCTCGTTAGTTTGTTAGATTATATTCTTTGCATTTAATTTCTAAATATAGCAATGGCATGTCGACTAATTCTAATTATTTCTCATTAAAATTATTATCAATGTAGCAGACGTGTTTTACGTTTTATAAATTAAAAAAAAAAAACAACTAATTGAGTAAAAGTGCCAGTCACTGGCATTATACTAAAACAATAGTCTATGTAGGAATAATTAAAGCCTGTGGTAGTGTTCTGAAATCTTTTGAGCGAACACTTTAAAATATTAAGTGAAACTTTGAATTTTCTGGGTTTGTGAAATCAACAAAAGAAAAAATATTTTTGTACATACATATTTTATGGTGGAATCGATAAAATCCAGTTTACAAGAAAGTAAAAATGTCTTAATACACTTTTCTACTCTTTTTTAACCATCCGCGATATAGGGCTGTTCGTATATTTTTAAAAATTAGTATAATATTTATTATCGTCACAACTAATAATTATTATTTTCCAAAAAAATACTGAATCGATAACTAAACAATAAAAAGTTTCATTAGCCTGTAATTGATTTTTATTTTAGGCCTTCTGTATTTTTTAAAAAGTTGAATCACAGTGTGGCTTTATTATTTTACGTGAAAAAGTATGTTCATAAACTTATTTATTCACACAGATAATGAACCAGAAATATTTCCAAATATATTCTGCGCAATATGTTTGTCACAAGACTCTTAGTGTTATTAATTAAAGACAGATATAGGTAACTCATAAAAATCTTAATAAAAAGTTCAAAATCAAAGTTACAAATCATTTTGCCGTAAGCTTGGTATGCTAAGAATTTAAATTATATCTAACTAATATCTAAAAAAATACAAAAACATGGAAAATATGATTGAAATGAAAATATAAAATAACAAGATTTGTCGAATTGACTTGTCTATAAAAAAACAGGCCGGAATTTTTCCCGAAAGACTGAATAAAATACTGGGTCCTCTAAAATTATTTACACAGACGTGTTCAATTTCAAAGATCTTTGTTCAACAGAAACAAAACAAAGCTTTGATTTGCATTCAGAAATTAAAAAATATTTTTAAAAATATTTTCATGAATACTACTCTCAACAAGATGATTGCTTTCAAGGCTAGATTAAGGTACTGTTACCCTTTAGTAGAGATAGCGATATAATCATACTACATTTTTATCACGCGTGATTAAATTAGTATATTATATAAACAGGAAATGAATTTTAAATGTAAGATCTTTAAATTAAAGAAACGATAATAAAATTAAACAACTTGTTCCTGTTAAAGCAATTATTTTAAACATACCGCGGAAACCATAATATTGTTAAGTTGAATTATACTGTCTGAATCTTGAAAAACATGCTGTCATATGTTGCATCGTTGTGATACACAAATCATTTCTAACCTTAATTACATTCTTGTTTAATGACAAAACTAGGGTCTCCAATCCCGGCATCCTGAATCTCGTAATCCTGGGATCCCGTCCAATTTAACGATCCCGAAATCCCGGGATTGGTATGGTCACGCTCGGAGAAATTTTGGGCAAATCGGTAAATCACCATAGGGTTTTGACATTTTCAAATTCCTCGGTGAGCTAAAAAAAAAAAACGAGCCAAGAAGATATTTTGGCTAAACTACCATAGGGTTTTGAGATTTTAAAATATCTCGATGAGCTGAAAGTCACCAAAACTTTTCTCAAATTATACACAATTTCAAGTCGATTGCCCAATCCCGGGATCACAAAAAGGCTCCGGGATTGGATACCCTAGTCAGAATCAACTGTATATATATAAAAATAGTGAAAAAAATATAGGATACAATGACCCAATGATATTATACATAGTGTCATATGGATTGACAGAGGGACGGAGTGCATCATTGCAATGTGCAACTAAGCAATCACGGTGAGTGCATACAAGACTACACGTCACATGGCTTATAACTTATAATGGTTGAAGTTGTAAAAATCTCAAACAGCCACAGTAGTGACGTGGCATATAGCGAGAGCAAAGCCAAGATTGCACCGACTGGCCAAAATACAGCTGGCGCTCAAACGTATTATTATTAAAAATTACCATGTAAAAAAATAAAAATAAGAAAAAATACTAAAATAAAGGTTTTTCCTAGACAATTTCTTAAATTAATATTAGATTATGTCAATTAAACACCACTTTAGAAGTCTCCGTGCACTTCAAGGTTGTGTTTATTTTATAATTTGCATATGGCCGAAAATTATCAAAACACGTTTTTGTGCCTCCTGTAGAATTTGGTATGTGTGGGTTACGTTCTTTTTCCTTCCCACAGTCGATATATATACGTGTGTGTAATGCCTTATTTTTCTTTATCACAAACCGCTTCTGTAACCACATAAATACTAAACATATAAAAACGTCCGTCAAACGTTTAAATGCCCACAAAGGATATTTTACGCATCGTTGTAAACATTCGAAAAACTGACCTACTTCTTAAAACCGACAATGTTTTTTAACACAGTGAGTCAAAAAAATCTTTACTCGATTGAGTATTGTTTATTGAGAACAATTTAAAAAGTTTTCTTTCCTTTATCGCTCTCTTCCGGGAAAGTAAAGAAAGTTAGTACCTACCCATTCACTCGCTAGACGCCTTTTTCAGGGTAGATCGAAAGTTTTATTATCACTTGGTTTTTCATCTGAAACAACTTACTGCTTTTATCGCGGAGTTTCAATCTTATATATATATACTTACAATTGAACACCGGAAGAAACTTATCAAAGACATTTTGTTGTACTATTTTTTAGGGTTTATAAAAAATAAGTTTAAAAAAACCGGTTCCGGATTCCAATATATCATATAACTCGGTTAAAACCGATTGTAAAAGCTTTATACAAAAGAAAATTCAATTAGAATAGCCATTAAAAAAAACAACTAAAATTTTATTCGTAAACTTTGCGATATACTGTCTAATTATGCTCATTAAAAAACCGAAACACGTGTCACCATTTGTAACACATCAAATGGAGTAGCAGAATAATCAAATTTAATTATGTTAATGATAATGATTGAACTTTCATAAAGTTACTGCCAAATGCACCGAAAATATCAATTAGGTACTTACAAACATCTACCAGTCATTACAGTGACGAGTAGGTTTCAAGTAATTTTTGATCACCCATTTTTAAAAACCAAAGTGCACACGTAAGTTCTGCTGTTCTCTTAATATTTAATTATTAATTAATTAGACACTGTTTTATCAGCATTCAAACATTAACGCAAATACTCTCGATGTTTTAAAGCAATTACGTCAATGAATTCACATATTTTACATTGTACAGTTTATAATTAAAAATATTCAGTCCTTGACCTACAGCAAAATGAGTTTTACTTGTTTGAAGAAAATGGTTGCCATGTTCTTAGAATTTGAATTTAAGGTCCAATTAAACAAACAAAACAGTATTCCTACATTATAAATTTAAGGGAAAAACTGGATGAATAGTGCTTATTATAACTTTAATAGTTGCTTAAAGCCTTAGCAAGAATTTGTGAGCATAATAAGTTATTTAATATGAGTACTTGTCAAAAGCTATCATTAAAAGCTGGCAAAAAGTAGCAGTGGCGTACAGAAACTATTAAAATATAATATTTAGCTACAATGATCTTTATTTTGTCAGTTTAATAGAACTAGTATTTTTTGACGTCTGGGTTTTTCAAATTGTTTTTTAAAATGAAGCGGTGTTTTATAATGTGTCAAAAGGGCTTCATTATAATTTCAATATTGATTTTCATTATTATATTATGTGGGTGTTTTTTTCAGGGCTGTGAAGTCGTGTAAAAAAAGTCAACTCCGACTCCAAAGATTTTTTTCAATCACTTCGATATAAAAAAAATGCTACAGAATCAATCCGAAACCTTTTTTCCTTAAATATCTTGATGTCCACATTATTTACACAGTTGTTTTCAGAGCTGTAGAGTCGGAGTAGTGGAGTCACGGTGTTTTGACCGGAGTCGGAGTCGTGAAAAATGAGCGGTTCAATTTTTTTTGGAAAATATATTTAATGATTTGTATTCAAACAAAATAGCCCAAAGTGTTGACATTTCATGCTTGGCTGACTAAAGATGATTTGATGGTATACATACATATATATAAGTTAAAATGAAATTATTGAAAAATTTCCTCGGAGTCGGAGTCGTCTTTTTTTTACACGATTTCACAGCCCTGGTTGTTTTTATTAAATGATTATATTATATTATAATAGTTGATATTATAAAACGTATGTTTTTTCTTATTACTTATGCCACTGTCAGAGCATATAACATATAAGTCAGGAAGAACGAGAAGTGAGAGAATTTGAGAAAAGCGGAAACAAATATGATGAATGGACTTTCTTTACATTCAACAATATAAAAGCGAAACTTGGATAAGTTTATCGATGGCTTTTGTTGTCAAAGTACTAAAAACAATTATTGTTTATTCAAAGTAGATACTTTTACTTATCGACTCAAAAGAAGAAACAATTTCGATGTTAGTATGTTTGTCTTATCTTCATCGCTTTGGGAAGTTTTTAAACTTCTATAAGTTCTACAACGGAAGTCTTTCCAGAAAGTTTAGCTACATCAAACGTGGTTTATTTTGAACCAATAAACGTATTTAAATACCTGGCTATTTAAAGTATTTACATGGTGAACAGTATTACAGCAACCCCTCCCAATTAAGAGCAAATCGACTCTGAATGAAACTTATTTCAACATAAGCTTTTTTTTTTACTGTAGCTGTTTATTATTCAGTTGTGAGTAAGGTATCCAATCCCAGGATCCCGTCTAATTCTGTGATCCCGAAATCCCGGGATTGTGACAGTACTTATTCCAGGATTGAGAAAACGAAACTTTGAAGAGATAAAAAAGGTAACGCGCTGTTAATTTTGGTAAATCCGCAAATTCCTGGGATTTTGGATTCGAAAATTTATGCTGAATGTTAAATTTTGCGACCCCGGGATGCCGGGATTGGACATACAAAAAAAAAATCAAAAGACTTCACTCCTTTTAAAATTAAAATATCTTACATTTTAATGAAATGAATGGGTCAGAAAAAAATTCAGATTCAAGCAAAATTCAATACGTTCGTTTAAAAAATCGCGAACGATTATATTACGTAACCGACAGTGACAGCAGCGAATAACTCCTAAAATTGAATACAATTATTCATGTATACAAATTATGTACCTGTTTCTTATTGTATTTTTATAATCAATAAAGAAATTATTTTTTTTTGCGCGAATTTGAAGAACAAATTTTGGTTTTTTATACATTTTTGATACTTTTTTACGCGATATTTGGATTTTTGAACAAATTTATTAAATTACATGTATGAAAATGAGGTTATTTACGCGCCTCTTTCTGGAACCAATGTATCGCGTAAAAAAGGATTGGGTGTAATATCAAGTATAAATTATGGTTATGGAACATAATATGCAGTCTTTAACAGCGGTCGGCAAAGTGTGGTCCGCGAGAATAATTTGGTGGTCCGCAGAGAAACCTGACATTATTTTATGAACTTTCTGCATTTTTAGACGTATTTTGTCACTTTTATTTAAATATATAATATTTAACACAAAAATCCAGTTAGTGGTCCGCTGGACTAAAATTGTGAGCTTAGTGGTCCGTGAGCCCAAAAAGTTTGCCGACCGCTGGTCTATAATGCTCTCTTCATTCATAACCCAAGCGGCTATTATTTTTTAAAATTTATGACATGCATTTACATAATTTAAAAGTTATTTGGGTAGAATTTTTAGCAGTAATGAGGTACCCACTTTATATAAAGCATGATCATTTTGCGTGAATGTTAAAAAATCCGTATTCACGTAACGCATCTACCTTCACTTTTTACGTTTTAACCGCTTCAGTACCGTAAGGCCACTGGTGGCCGCTACCTAGGCGCACCACTAATACCGTAAGGACACTTTGTATTAAAAAATATTCCAGTAAGAATTTTAACAATGTTTCTTTTTGTTTGGCTAGCTACATCTATACACTATCTCTGCAAGAAAAATGAACCTTCTGATGTTGGTTGATCTTATTGAAAAAGGTATTATTTTAGAAGTCAAGCGGTAGGTGTCACTAGGGCTACTACTTATGGTGAAATCGACATAAAGGATCTATTCTTTTGTTTTAAATTTATACATGAATTTAAAGAATTTGTCCCTTTTACTTTTTATATATTTTTTTTATAAAAATGTAAAAAATATATTTATTTATGCTTGTGATAACCCTGAAAAAAAATCAAATATACGAAATTTCGAAAATGCAATTTGAAAAATTATAACTTGATATATCATTTTATATGTAAACTTTTAACATAATGCATGAAATCCATGAGCCCTATTTTTAAAAAAATAATTTAAAATATGTGGTATGTGAGTGTTCCTAAGCTTAAAACATCGCGGTACTGAATCAGTTAAAGGCTCATTATGTATTCTTTAAGTATATTTTATAAGACTAGATCAAGCGAGGTATTTTATTCAACACGTGGGGGACATTTAGATAAACCTTCACGTGCCACGTTTTAATTTAGGTACATGTCAGTCTTGGTGTAGGGTTTATTTATTAGGGATCGCAGAATTCTACATATTTGGATACAATTGCAAAAAATGATGTAGGTATAACAGTTTGTATTCCAGTGTTAAAACCCGGGAACTCACAACCAACTGGACCAAGGTCCTACAGCTAGGGTTGCCAGGTTTCTTGCAAGTGAATCCGGGACACATGTCCAATTTGCTGACTTTCGAATCCAAAAATCCAGAAGTTTACCAATTTGCCCAAAATACCATCGTGACTCATTTTTTTAAGCTCTTCCAAGACTTTCGAATCGAAGTTAAATAGTATTCTCTAAATTTCCGGGACAATTTAGTACTCGTCCGGGATACGGGACGGCGATTCCAATTCCGAGACAATCCCGGCCAATCCGGGACACCTGGCAACTAGGGTATCCAATCCCGGGATTGGGATTAGCTCACCGAAGAATTTGAAATTCTCAATTCCCTATAATTTTTCCTCAGATTATCTCCAAACCTTGTATTTTTTTTAGCTCACCGAAGAATTTGAAATCCCCGATTAGGTATACTTTTTCCCCAGATTGTCACAGAAGCTCGTTTTTTTAAGCTCGCCGAGGAAATTAAAATCCACAATTTGCCAATTTCGTGTCGATTTTCGGGATTTGTTAAAAATTCTCAATCCCGAGATCCCGGGATCGCGACCATATCAATCCCGGGTTTTCGGGATCAAAAAATTGAACGGGATCCCGATTCCTGGGATTGGATGCTCTACTGGCAACCCTACCTACAGCAATAACCAGCCGGCTTCATTAACGACATATAATGGAAGAATCCAAATTATTTTGTTAGTAAAGTGTCCCAATATAGGTGACTATATCTGTACAAATTAATACCTACATATTTATTATTTTTGTTTTCATATCGATACCTCGTTACAGACATTTACTGTATTTTTATTGCGACTATTTAAAACAAAAAAAAGTTGAATTAAAATTTATATTAAAAATAAATTTCCTCAAATGTCGTATGCGTTGTAAGGTTTTCGTCGTAGACATATTTTTGGCAAAACAATGTCATAGAACTATTTAATTTGAAAAATATACGAATACATAAAATGGTACAAAAAGTTATAAAATGACCTAAAATGTATTATAGATGAACTCATAATAAATAAGAGTCTTTTACCCTCTGAATAGATATGTAATTTAATAGAAGAAAAAACTTTTTGTTTCAATAATACCAACATAGTTTTTCGTCAAACTACAAATAAGTCAAAGTTATTAGGTACCTAGCTAATATGAATCGAAAAACATCAGCAATAAAGGCATTGAAATAGGTAGGTATCTAGTATCTACTTACCTAGATAACTTATCACATAATACAGCTAAGCCGCGCACACCTGGGTACCAGATGTTCACCATTCGCTGCGCGTCGCAAATAAAAGAGGGCAGCAACGGCGCTGTAATACTTCGCAGTTACAATGTATACTAAAAACGATAAATTTTGTACGTTTCGGCTCTAAGGTATCGCTTCTCGGCCTCAAGGCTAAGATCAAAGTGTAGTATCTGTTCTTATCAGCTTAATATCTGATAGTTCCCGCATTGCGGGACCAGTATATTAAACTGATTTTTGGAATGTGACGGGAAGTTCGGGGCTTGCTCCACTCCTGTCGCGGGTTGGCCCGGCATTGCAGTGCCGTCGGGATCGGCCCATCTCATGAATATACTTACTACGTCGTTCCACACCAATCGTACCCAAGTTGCAGGGCAGTTCTTTGATAATGCAAATGATAATTTGCAATTGCCTCTAAACTTCGGTTCCAATATCCCGGGAATCTGCGGATTGCGGAATCCAGAATAAACGCCGTGGCAAGTTTTTATTTTTAAGCGTTTTTAGACATTCCAATTTCTAACAATTTCGGAGGCCCCCTTGGAAAAATCTCTGCCCCCCTTGGAACACGCTGTTGCCCGCCGTTGAGAAATTCTGTTCTGGACCACCCATCCTCACTAACTCACTAAAAGAACTTTTTTAAAACCAGGAACGTTGTAATTATTACTATGGGAGATAAGAAGTAGTAAGATGTCTAGATACAGTCATGGGACATAGGGGCGGCTCGAGAATTTCTGCGCCTACGTGCGAGGCGAAATACCAGGGTGATTGCTATAGTAAGCTGGAGAGCTACAGTTATCGGAACACTTCAACTTTAAACATCAAATAGGGTGAACAGCTACAGTTATTGGACACTTCAACTTCAAACATCAAATATAAGAGTTGCATACCAGCATTCTTGTTGGTGTGAAGGTCAAAAATATATGTAGTGTTTATATTTCTATATGAAAGCAGTTTTAGTTTTTTACCAATAGATTGAAAAAGCTGAACATTTTTGTTGGCATTTTTTCTATAAAAGTTTTGTGAATTTGTTCTGATTGCACACTTCAACTTTAAATATCCAATATAAGAGTTTCATAGCAATCTTGTTGGTTTAAAGTTCAAAAATGTATCTAGATAGTGTTTCTATTTCTAAATGAATATAGTTTTAGTTATTTTACCACTACCTACCTACAGTTTGCAATGTCACCTCAAAATAGCTAAAAAGCGTGTTTGTCTTAGGAGAACCATTTAAAGTGCAAACATACGAACTGTCAATATCAATTGAGATTTAAACAGAAGTACAAAAAGTAGTCAAAAACTGTAAAGGTGTCCAATTAATATGACAGATTTTGGTATTTTGACAGTAATTGGACAGTATTTTTTTTTACAGTATTCCAAGTACTTACTGTGACTCCTTCAAATATTTTTTAAAAAACTGGTAGACTTTGCAAAGTTTCTTTTTAATATGCCTTTCCGTTATTGATATTATTTCAGTAAAAGTACTCAGATAGTACGGTGAAAATTCACTATCTACATAGGTACCTGATTGGATTCCTGTATCATTTTCCCTGCCAATAAAACTTCGGTGTGTATTATATACCAACAGAGCACAAACAAAATATTAGTGATATAAAATTTAACTTGAAAACTTTATTCCATCCATCCATCGAAATATGAAAGTATTAGTGGCTTTAGAGTGAGTGAGTCTGCTATAAGCGAAACCTTCTTTAAATAATCCAGAATATTCGAGGAAAACATTTCGCCAGATTCTCATAAATTTTCTCCTCGCCTTGAATTTTTCCGCGAAACGTTTTTTAATATACCTATTCTTTTATCGACAATATTTGTATCGTTTTATTCATATTCCTTCCTTTTTTGTAGTCCTTCAGAATTGATACTTACTAACGGTAAATAAAAAAAATAGTAAACATCTTGTTCATAGTAAATTTGTAGGATTGAAATCAGTAGCGGCCGGTCAATGTGGCATTTGATCAATGCACCCCTTGTAAATATATGCAGGGGCGGCTATATTTCATGAAATAATATTCAAAAATAACATTTATACCATGCCCTCAGCTTAAATTTAATAAAATAAAATTTTAAATAAAATAAAATATTTATTAAAGACAATAAATAGATGAAGAATTTAATATGAGTGAATGGTATAAATGTTATGTTTGAATATTATTTCATGAAATGTAACCGATCATGCATATACAAGGGGTGCATTGATCTAAGTTATCTCGATCTAAGAAGATAAATTACTCTTTACAGATTTCTACTTAGTACGAACAATGACATTCTGATTTATTCGAATTGATTTCAAGTTTACTCTTCCGGCCGACGAAAGTATTTTTGCTTCTTTTGTAAGGATATTCAATTAGCCTAAACGCATTGTTGTTTGAAAGCAAATTAATTATTCTCAACGCGATTTACTTGACAAACCGGGAAGAAAATTTAAATCCGAATTCCTTTTGTCCTTAGTTGTTTGCGGTCATTTAAAATGGAGTTACAAATTATTCCGCGCATTGAACGGTGCTTTCTGAATTTGTAACGAGATAGCTCTATTCTCAGACGACGAGACGAAAAGTTAAATTTTACAAATGTTAAGTTTGCTTATCGTAAACGTTGATAATCGTTGTATAAATATTTGCTTTAATTAGTTTCACAAGCCTTCTGTATTTTGTAAATAATGTGACAGGATTGCTATCATTTAAGTAAAAATAATGTGTAACTATTTGTTTTATTAATTCGTCGACTTGTTGAACTCTAGCTTAGTTGAATTAAGGAAACCTAGAAAGACACGTCTAATAAAGCCTTTTGTTTGTTATCACTGTCATGTGTTGTGAAATTTTTAGTTTTTTAGGAAATCCGTCATCCGCTTCTGTTTTTTTTGTGTAGGGAAATTTTTGTGTGTGTTAAAACAAATAATACGTGGAAAAATATAGTATTTTTTCCTTTAAGTAAAGTGTTATTTAAAAATCGTATAAAAGGCGTTGAGTGTATGTACTATTTATGTATGTACACAATTTTAAACACATACATAATCTATATTCTGTTAGTAAGCAACTTATACGAGAAATGTTTATGAAATGTGTCGCAGAGCTGAAAGTTTCTTACGCCTACCCATCCATAAATATTACCCTTACGTTGTACACTATTTAGGCTAAGTCTGAGTGACCGTTTAGTTTTCTGATTTGTGGTTTAGCATCAAATTAATCCCAGCTGTGTCAATTAGTCTCTATGTACTCCGCAAAACTAAAGCTGTCTGATCAATCATCCCCTCGGAGAACACTTTGGGTTTTTATGACACATAAAACTCATGACCCAAGCAAACAAATATGTCCATTCAAAGACTTAAGTTACACTTTCAGTTTGACGATGATCAGTATACTGCATGGATCAGTGGCGCCCGATGACAAAAATACTAAGGAGTACAAAAACGACTCACTTATTATTGTAAGAAATCCATTCTGCGCTTTTTAAATTATAAAAACACTTTGAAAACACGGACGTTTAAGTCTGATATTAACAATATCAAAGGGATAATATAGGGGACTAGGCACCCATATAATTTTTTCGGTTAGGTTCTTTCAATTATATTTTGGAGCCAGGCGAGCCAGGGAGTTCAAATGCGACATACCCTTTAAAAACGATCGCTTGTCATTTTTAATCAGAGCCAGTGTTGATATTCGTCGCCATATTTTGAAGTTCTCTATGGTTTGTTCTTAAAAGTTCCATTTGACATTTTATAATTGACTTTTTCTTGCTGACATAAGATTCGTAATTCACGTAAATTATCGGTTTCACTGATTCCCATGTATGACATTTACATGTATTTTGCATTTTCCTAATCGTAATTACATTTCCTACAGAAATGGATTGTTAATAACAATTATTATGGTCAACATGATACGTCGTATAAGTTTAAAACAAGTGCATAAACAAAGTAAAAAATTATCGACGTTACATACGTACATACGTTTCCTATTTCAAATTTATCTGTATGACAGTTTTACCAAGATGGCGGAAATAAATTCTTTCTTGTCAATTCAAATGCTTTATGATTTATGAAGCATACTCATATTTGAATTTAAATTGGTTGTAATCCTAAATAATCGTTTTATTAAATTTGAACTATTATTGGGACATGATATTTAAATAAATTTAAATAACAGATTTAAAAATTATATTTCTAATAATTATTCACCCATTAGCCTTGACGTGTGACCATTGCTGATCCATTAAATAGGACTTGTCTGTTTTGAAAAACCGGTTTTCAAACAAAACTCGGTATCAAATAATACATTTAATGCTGTTATTTTTTTACTATTATTCGATTATAAACCTAAGTATATTGACTTTAAACATTCATGGTTATAATTTAATAGAGATTAACATATTTAATATGTAGTTTAATAGTCTCAGTACTTATTAGACATCAATGAATGCGTTAAAAATATTATATGATGATATTATAGATGATGATTTGTCTCGGATACACTTCTCAAGTACCGGGTAGGTACAATTATTCCACCGCCAAATAGGAACATTTTTTTTTACAATTTTTATTGAATTACCACTTTTGTGAAACTTCGATAACCGGTTTTTTCAAATGTCAGTTTTTGTAAAATATTTAATTGTTACAAAAAGCATGAAACTTTGTCTGAAAAAAGGCGAAACCCGGGTCGTTAGTGACAAAATCTGTGGGAGTGTCCATAATTTGAACGATTCAAATTTAATGAAACTGTAATCAATTAAAATTATAAAATAATTATATTCTTAATATTTCCCATTAATATTCATAGAAACCATTTAATACCTACAAGTAAAACGGTATAATTTGCGGCGTTAATTTATGTTTTTAAATTTATATTTAAATACGAATTTATGTGTTAAAACAGTTAATATGAATTACAAAACGAATCCAAAAGTATTTATCTATAATAAAAATAGTTCAAGGCAAATATTTAATGAAGCGTTAAGGATAATGTTCATATAACGATAGCTCGGTTATGAATATTTGTTAAAAATATTAATTTGTGTTGCCGGCACAATGGTTTCAATTCAACTAATTTTAATTTTAAATAATTTAACATTACTATAAAAAAAATGACAGTGGCGATTCGTGGAAATAATAAAGTTGCTTGATATTACTTGTAGCCAAACCATATTTATCCTGGCTTTTTAAAACATATTTTTTCAATATTTTTTTATAGTGTAGCTGAAGCTTAAAAAAAGTGTATTAAATTGATAGCTTTGTTATTCCATGTGTTGTCCAAGAAATTAATTAAGGCACGTTTTTTTGCTACTTTATAGATCATATTATACATTGGCTGAATGGCACGTAGAATTTATAATATCTGGTATCTAGATAAGGCTTTAGTGGTAAGATAAAATACCATAGTTGAATAGTTCTATGATTTTTTTTACACGGCGGATACGTTCCACAAAATAACTTTTTTAACAAAATAAATTTTACTATAATGTAAAAATTATAGTAAAATTTCGTGGTTCAAGCACATTTGATACGGCATCATCTTAATCACTTGAGATATCCAGGGTGTTTAATATTTCTTTCCAAATTTTCACATTTACAGGAATAAACCTCTTTTCGAATAGTAAGTGCGCGTAAGAAGTGTGGAACCGTGTTATTTTGAAAAAGAGAGAGTCCAGTGTAGGGCTTGAGATTTTTTTTTATTGATAAAGGCTATGTTCATTTATCTGATTCAACATAAGCCCGCAGTAAAGAAAATTTTGAAACATTTTAACAATTTTTTTGATGAAAGTGAATATATTGCATTATAAAATTGTGTATTCATTTAAAAAATATTCAGATTTATTTTAAGAAAATATATTGGCACAAGTCAAAAGGCCGCACCAGAGTAGCCAAAAGGCCGCAGACTTCCTACCACTGTATTCAATCGGGTTATGAATTTATATTCAAATGAATGAATTTTTATACTTTCCCAACCATTTTTCATTCAGCTTTGTAAGAAGAAATAATGAGAGAAAAGTGATAATATTATGTAATATAATTAACGCAATATTAATTAAATGAGGTTGAGTAGTTACGTCGAATTCCCAAAATATTAATTGTTATCCCATTAAAATGTTAGATTGGTACCAGAAAGTGAAAATCTTTCAAAAGATTTCAGTTGCAGAGGTAAAAGAAGAGGGGCACTGAACGTACGAAAAATGATTATGTGATAAGAAATTCTACCGTTAACAATTTTATTATGTAATAGCGGAATACTGCTGACATTTTTTTATTGATATCTTCCGTCCTAACGATTAATTTTTATGCCTTGATTTGCCTGACGGATTTTTGTATCTTTAACTGTACAAAACGAAATTGTCTTTTTCTCATGATTAACTATTTCATTACAGTTTACGTATATTGTTAGTTTGTTATTATAAATAAACATACAAAGTGATGTATACGCTATGGGAAATTGTCTAATAAAAAAAAACAACTACAAACGACAGTACCGCCAGTTCTTTTCAGCATTGAATGTAATTTGATATTTATCCTGAAATAATAGATTGTTTCTTGTTTCATAAAAATAAACAGAAAAATGTTACAAGAGAATTGATGTACCCATGACATTTATTGACGTTCTATTGGCCTCTGATAAAAGACAGGGGTAAAAACTTGGGTCAACATTATTAATATTAAAATTAGTAAGTATCAATTTTAGTATGAAACAAGCCGTATTCAGAAGCAAACAAAACTTTCTTAAAGAAAGCTTTTAGTTTATTATTTCAGAATCATAAAGATAAAAATTCTACAAATGTTGCGCTGACGTTTCAATAGCAACCTGGTTTTTATTCCAAATGATATTTATTATTCTTTACCGTACATTTTCCTCTGATACAATCACGATGCAAAATGCCTACTCAGTTAACTTGGTGACTTAGGAGTGAATCAAAATACAAATCCTACTGCCCGGAACAAAAATAGTAAGTATCAACGTTTTCTGCGTTCAACGTGCGCGGCCACGTAGCAGTTTGAAAGCCCCATATTATTATTATTTTCAGGGCTTCGAGCCGGAACGGAGCCGAAAACCGTTAAAACCGTTATTTATGCTGGAACGAAAACCAGAACCGAACTGAAAAACAATATCGGTTTTTTTTGGTTCACGCTAGTATTTTGGGCATATTGGTAAATTCTTATAGGGTTTTGAGGTTTCCAAATTCCTCGGTGGGCTAAAAAAATTTTTTTTTGGATTCGAGCTGAACCGAAAACCGAAAACCATTAATTCTTGCCAGAACGAAACCGGAACCGAACCGATATATATATTTTTACTTGAACCGGAACAAAAACCGGAACGAAAAAAATAACTTTTCGAAGCCCTGATTATTTTGAAAAAGCTCCCTTCACAATAACTGTTACTTCAACGCGTTCATTAACTATTAAATTCTAATAAAAACATGGAAACATTTTAAATAGCCATACAAATCCATGCAAATTTATTTAAAATGAATTCAATACATTACTTACACATTATTAATAATATTGAAAAAAACTGTTATTTCGGTAAAATAATCAGTTAATTTCAAAATAAAAGCCGTTTTCTGTTAGTGTGATATTTAAAAAAAACCCGTATTGATTAGGCATGGCTGAAAAGTTTAGTCGCGTAAAAGCCATAAATATCTTTGAAGTGTGTGACGTCTGCCCTCTGTTGGTGATTCATGTAAGTTGGCTCCGGTTAAGATCTCTGCTATGAATCAATGTGTCACTTTTCCACACTTTTCTTAGAAGATGTCGAGATCGATGTCATAGCAACAATAAATGGAGGAGAAAACGTAAATTGTTTTTATTTAATAATTTAACGGTAATTCACGTAACGCCTCCAAAAATAAAAGTTTTGACAATTCTACAAATTATATTGTGTTCCAATGTTACCAGGTTTTACAGGTGTATGTTAGATTAATTAGTATCTGTAAGGTATTTCTATAAAAATGATGTATTGTAATAATTTAAAATACATACATATGTTGTTTTTCATTTTTATTATTTATATATCTCCTAATCGTTTATAATTTATAATTATTTATATATGTCCTCCAATCCGGGAACCCGTCCAATTTTATGATCCCGAAATGCAGGCATTGTGACAGTACTAATACCGGGATTTCAGGATTGATAAAATTTGAGAAAGTTGTGCGAGGGATAAAAAAAGATCCCAATTTTTTCCTTTTTGGAAATTTTTCATGTTCCTGGGATTTTGAAATTGGAAATCTTGGAATAGCTAAAAAAAAACGTGTACAAGCGTTTGATGAGTGTTGTTGAATCGAATTAAACGCACGTAAAAATGAACTGAATCGATAAAAATACGTGCCCGTTAATATTGTTGCTCTAATTGAGACTTAAAACAAATTCTGTTGAGATTCCTCATAAGGGGTGAATTATCTTCCATATTTGAAAAAGAAGAATAATTGGTCTAGTTGTGCTATATTCATGGATACCTACGGTGAAATGAAAATGCATTAATATGCCATTGGATTTAAGACTCCTGCTTAAGATCAATAAAAAAGCGACGAGAGAAAAAAGAATGAACTTATTCTTTGATGTTATTTTGATATGTATATGAAAAAAATATATAAACAATCTTTCTGAAGAACACGGCGGTGACAGATCCGCGGAAAAGTTTTTTCTACATCAGTGAAGTAATGTCGATGCGTCATGAATGATGTTTATGTGTAGCTTGCGTTGAGAAGGAAATATACTGATTGATCGGTTGAGCAACTTTAGAGTGGTTTTTCTAAAGAAAATCAAACGAAATCACAAAAAAGTTCTCGCGTATACCTACCTCGAGAAGGATATATTCTCGATATTATTACAGGCATTTTAGTAAACGTGCTGATTCTATTCATGCATGCAAAGATCCAGCGATAGAAAACATGTTTTGATAAATGGATTTGGATGAATTATCACAATGTGGATTTTTTAAAAATATTAAGCTAAAATCGATAGCTTTGTAATTCCACTGGTTGTAAAAAACGTGACCCACACATTTGAAAAGCATCTTCGGACTATTTTTATATACGATTTTACTTTTAAATGAAAACATTCTCAAGTTCTTGATTGATTGACTTGGAATTTACTTGGTAGAACTCCATTATAATAGGGTAAAAATAGCAACGTATTTAGTTCTACAGTTTTTGCCTGTGACAGAAAATTGTAGAACTAAATACGTTGCTATTTTAACCCTATGCTCAATTTCATTGAAAGATTCTGTGTTTACTTTATGGAAGTTCATTTTTAATATGAAATTAAATCAATTTCAACTTTATTCGTAAAATTTACGATAGTCTGTCTGATGATGCTTCTCAAAGAGCCGAAACGCGTGTCACAAATTGTAACAGAAAAAGTGAAATAACAAAGTAATCAAATTTAATTTTATATTGAAAACATTCTTGCACATTCTCGTTTTTGTTTTCATTTAAAAATCATTTAAGATTGAAGTGTCAAAACACTATCTTTTGAAATATTTAAGCGATATATTACAATTGAAATGCACTGTACTGTTTTGTCGAATCGTAAAGATAGCTTTTGTTTATATGTACTGACAGACTGGTTGTTTTGGTTATGTACTAAATTCAATAATTTTCCGAACACTGGGAATATTGGAAACACAATTATAAATAATCAAAAATCAAAATTATGTTTCTAAAAAAAAATATTGTTATATTTCGAAGAATTATTAGAAGAATAAGAAAAATCAATATTAGATTTACTTAACATTGACGCTCAAATACACACACTATCTCTCCCCCTGTCTCTACCTAGGTGAGTGTGATATTTAGTGATATGTGAGTGTGATATTTAGCTATAATAATAAAAACTTTATATTATTACCTAATCGTTTTTTACGCGATACATTGGTTCCAGAAAGTGGCGCGTAAAAAAACCTCATTTTCATATAATTTGATACATCGGTTCCAAATCCGCGCAAAAAGTGTGAAAAATCGCGTAAATTCAATATCGCGCAAATATAAATCGCGTAAATTGATTGGGTGTGTATAGATGTTGTTATATCACAAAAAAAAATGGTTTTCAAATAAGATTTAGATAAAATATAGTTATAAAAACCGGATATGTCGGTTGATACTTTTCAAAATAGGCGAAACACGTATCACGTTTTGTAGCACAAAAAGTGAAATAGTAATGTTTTTAAATGAAATTTCTTAATACAAACGAACTTCGACAAAGTTACCGCCGAATCCATCGAAAATATAAAAACTAATTTTTGATAAATCATTTTTTCCTTGAATTTTTATTGTACTGAATGGGTTATATGAAAAATTTTGAAGTGAAAGTCACAATGCACGTGGGATTTCAACTGATCCGTGATATTTTACACCTCATTAGGTAAAGGGTCATACATACATTTTTTATCCAAAGGAAATGATATTCCCTTTGAATGGCAGTAAAAGCAGTGTCACTACATTACTGTTTCAGAGTGGCTTCTACTATATTTAAAAAAAAATCATTATCATTATTCATCATCAAAAGTAAAATCTAAAAGAGATTTTGATTCTCTCTATCTTATCATTATCTTCTCTGACGGTTTGCCAATTTTGTGCTTCGGTATATCGTAATACAAAAAACTCTTCGCGTAAAGGCTATGCCAATCTAATGGTATTAAAATGTTTTTTCAAAAGTTGGACAAAATTTTCTGTTTGAAATTTAAAATTTGTTAAACGAAATATTTAATTTACTCCGTGGTTGCGGGTTCCCCTTCTCTGATATAGAATATGAAAAAAAAAATCAAATATGGAAGGTAGTTAAGTAAAAGATCCCCATTATAATCAGAGCTTGAAATGGCTTTTATACGTTCATGATTGATTTTCAACAAACTATTAGGTGTACCGATTAGGTATTGGATTTCATGTATCACTTAATTCAAAGCGCTGTTTATAATAAATGTTTTATATTATTTTGTTTGGCGATGTAAATTTAAGGATGTACGTGTAAATTATAATATCTAGGCCATTTTGGGCGAGTGATAGAAAATATTGTACGCGTGAATAATTTCTGGGTAAATAGCTATCAACTGAATCGCTTTGCCACCCGGAACGCCGAATACCGGAAAATATGCTGCGAGTTGGCAAGCTGCCAGGGATGGAAATGATTTATGGCCAATATCTTGTCATTTATTTGGCGCGGTGTGTACGAGATGTTGTGTATTGATTTGAATTTTTTTTAAACAAATTAACCCTAAATACAACTTAAATTTTATGTTACTTTAAAGGAAATCTTAGAAAATATCTTGACTTCAATATTAATTCTACTAATGGCAAATGGGAAAAAAAACTATAGTTAGGCGTAATAAATATTACCCTGACGGAAGGCGTAGCATTAGAAGACGGAGAGTTTCAGAACTTGCGAGTGGTAAAGGTCAGTGATTGATGTAGGAAGTCGAAGAACTGAGTGAAGTGGAGGATGTTAATAATAAAGGCGGCTAAAGTTCTTATTAAAACTCTAGTCCTGGCGTATGGGTCAGAGACCCGGATGCTTACCTCTATGAACTCTCAGAAGCAACAAACGCTTGGGGGAAAGATCTTGCGAATGATTTTGAGTGCTGTCTGCGAATATGGCATCTGGAGACGTTGTCACAACCATGACTTTAATAACCTCTACGGTAAGCCAGATATTGTCAGATGTGTCAAAACTCTACGCCTAAGTTGGGCCGGACATATGTATATCACGAAAATAAGCCTACAGAATGTGCCAAGTTACTGCCTCATGAAAAAAGACGAAGTGTGGTGTTGGAATACCGTAACTTCACTGGATGGATAAGGTGTCCCAAGATCTGCGAGTGCTGTAGATCAACAACTGGCGTAGGAGGAAGAGGATCGAGTGGAGTGGAGGAGATTGGTTGAGGCTGTCAAGGTTCACCCCGGACTGTCCCGCCAATTAGAAAAAGAAAGTTCACCTCGGACAGAAGATAAAGGATAATCAAAAGCGGCAAAGAGTAAGATCTGGTTTCAATATGTATTTTTTGTAAACGATGGTTTGACATGTTGACCCATTTATAGTAAACCGCTTAAATTGTGGTGGCTGGCAAAAGCTGCTTTAATTTTTGACTGTCGGGTCAGTTAATGTAACGTTTTTAACTGAGTACGCTCCCAATGGGGAGCATAAATATGATGTTTTTTTTTGCAGTGTATCTTTTTATCTACCATAATGCCAACATGAGAAATATATTTTAAATTACAATCGATTAACTCGACGGCGATTTAAAAATTTTAATTGAGAAAAAAAACAATTACATATGCTTAAAATCTAGACCCATCTGATCTCTAGATAGCAAACAATAGATGATTGCGAATGAATCAATTATGGAAAAAAAACGTTTTTATTTAATTTTAAACCGAAATATTTATCCTGATTAAAACTTTTTACCTGCGATTTAAATACATTTCGACTGTGAAAAGGAAAAAGGACGTAACCCTCAATTTTCCAAAACAGCTATTTTTCGATAATCACAATGTATACAACTTGACACACATTCTATCAAAAGGATGGAAGCTGAAAATGCCGAATAAGTATTTAAATTTAGCTTTTAAGTTTGAAAAAGATGACCTTGTAAAAAATTAAAACCAAGAAAAAAACACTGAAATAAAAGTTTTTCTGAGACAATTTCTTTAATAAATATTAGGTTATGTCAATTAAACACCCGTTTAGAAGTATCCGTGCACTTCAAGGTTGTGTATAATTCATAATTTGCATATATCACAAAATCATCAAAACACGTTTTTAGCGCCTCCTTTAAAATTTGATATGTGTGGGTTAAGTCCCTTTTCCTTTCCACAGTCGATATATAACACACTTGGATGTATAAAAAGCTATCCTTCATAATATATAATATTATACATTGTATGGAACTCCAAAAACGAGATTGAAATCGATTTGGCCATGGAATAAAATTGAGCTGTTGTGGCAAATTAAAAGTGTGGCCCTTTATTTTGTGGAAAACCTGAACATTAATGGTTGAATTCACAGGCATTTTTTGCGCCGGGAGTGTAACTTATTTGATGAGGGAAGTGGAAATAAAACGTGAATTATTTATTCACAAAATGGAATTCTGTGCGATACATGTTTAAAAAAATGTATTCATATTACTTTAATATAGCCGTCACGTTTTCATATAAAAAACGTGGTATTGCTCTTTTATATATAATAACATACGTAAAAGATTAAATGTTTACCTTATTTTTTTTGAAATCTGCGGTTCTATTCCATCGTGTATACACTTATATAAGACGGTGTGAAATACTCGTTTTGTAATTGTTTGTATACTAAAAACGTGATAGTGTTGTGTATTTTAAGTCGTTCAAAATAAGTGATGTGTACGCGTGAATAGCACCGCAAATCGAATCAATACAAATTTGAATGAAAACTAACTTCAATTTATAGCACATACTAGTGGTTTCCAAACTTTGTGTAACTACGCCTCCTTTTGAAAATAAATATCTTCGTGCCACCCCATTCTTTATTTATAATAAAGACATGTTTAAAAGGGTAAAGATATATTTAAAGCTCTTTGTGCCTCCCTTTGCTCGCCTCCCCAGAGAGGCGTACCTCTCAGTTTGGAAATCGCTAGTTTATACTGTAGATGTTTTCATACTTTTTACTAAATTGAACGTATAAATCTAGATCATTAAATCCATGTCAATTAAGAATAATCTTCAAAAAAAAAACTTTTTGTCAAAATGTAATATAAAAATTTACTAATAAGATGAAAAATATCAACGTATTTTATTTCTACTAATATTATTTTATACATGTTTGAAAGCTGTTTCAGCGTATGTCATCAGAACAGAATAGGTCTGACGAAGGCATAGGTCTAAATAGCTACCAACCATCATATAAAATAACATTTGTAGAACGAAAATACATTGATATTTTTTCATCTTATTATAATGGAGTTTTTAAAACCATGTAAATGCCTATTCAATCAGTAAAAAAATATGTTTATTTTTTATAAATTGATTAAATTTAAGATTTCGACTGAAGGTGCTCGGTGGTTTTTCAATATTAAATTTGAATCGTTCAAACTATATACATTCTTACAGATTTTGTCACTAACGACCCGGGTTTCGCCTTTCGGCATCTTCAGGCGTTCAAGTGCACGGATGAATTTGAACTGACGCTTAGTAAATGAATGTTTCGTGTTTATATAATAAATAAATATATCATTGAGTTTAGAGCCATTGCTAGCGAAAAGGATAAGCTCATGGGAATGCCCAAAGATTTGAGTAGTGAGTGGTTTTTAAGAATTATATTTATTTGTTTGTCGGAAAAGGTTTTATGATTATATTTATATAAGGTATAGGAGTGGAGACCCCGGCATGTTTAATATTTCATTTAAAATCGGAAGGCGATGCAGTTGTGCTCTGTTTATTTCCAAAATTTCCTGGTAAAAAAGCTTATGACCGTCCGTATTTGTGTGTAACATTTTTATCCCTTGTTCCTGATTGAACACGTGTTCTTCCAAATCAAATCAATAAATCAAAATAAACTGATTTGTTTGACGAAAAAAGGTTTAACATAAACACATAAAAAGGTTTTTCCACTATTTCCATCGGTCATGGTTTCAACTGAAAATGATCTATCATCATCTTTTGATGAACAAAACTTGTACTGATTTTTGAAAAGAAAAGTATGAAAGTAGTACATAAAAAATGACTACCAATAATTGACAGATTGATTGAACCCCAGTAAAGAAGTGATTAAAAAAACAAATATAATAATATTATTTTAAACTCGAGCCAATCTACTGCGTACAAAGAACAGTTATGCTGCTTCAGCAGTTGCAGTGGTCGGCAAAATGCGGCTCGCAAGCCACGTACGGCTCTATGGGCCCTTGAGTGTGGTACTTTCGCCAAATACCACATACACTGCGTTTGAAACTTCGTGCCACACACGCATAAGTCGGTTGTCGGTCTTAAAACTTAGAGTTGGAAGGTACAATCTCAGCAAACGTACCTCAATTAAATTGAGGATCTTTTAAACAAAAGCCAGCATAGGAGTATCTAAATAAGTTCAATTTATTTGACTATATAATTGAAGTTTTAAAAACTTGTTTCTAAAAAAAAGTCAATAGTTGTATAGTTGATATTTGGATCAGTTTACGAATGACTTTGAGGGCCACGCTACTAAGGTGTACGCAGCGGTGGACTGCCGATATCTTAACAAGGGGCTCGGTAAACTTTATCAATTTTTTTATACATCTCCGCTCCCAATATCGAGCATATGGCCTCCTAATGAAGGTATCTCAACAAATGTTTTATTTTCTACGAAAACTGTTTGTTACTTTGTCGCTCAACCTCTCTTTTCCAAAGAGAGTAGTAGGAATAGAATGGTAAGGCTAAGACAGGACTAGTAATTAACTAATCGCTCTCGTATCGCCCAGTTGAATTGAAGTATCGGAAGAGTGAGAGGGAATTTTTACACATTAAAAACACCCATGCCGTCGAACAGAAAATCGATCGAAAAAATTCTATTTCGTACTGGGACTCGAACCCGTTAAGTCCGGCACAGAAGCACACAACGCTAAATAAAAAAAAATAAGGGGCGGCTAAGTCTTGTTTCATAATAAAATTTAACCATCTACAGCAATTGCAGTTATGTGCTGATTTGATCTAAGACGAATGATTTTCTATCTTAACAAGGGGCTCGCCGGCCGCGCCGAAGTTTAACAAGGGGCTCGAGCGAGCCCCCGCTGATCCCCCTCCAGCCCACCCCTAGGTGTACGTAGTACGTAAATAGCAAAAAGAATTCATGTAAAACAAGAGTATTAAATTTAATAGCATTTGTTAACTGCTAAACTTTGTACTATTAAAATAATTGAAAATGTAAGTCACAATTTTCGTTCAAGAAGGAGAATTTTCAATTACCAGATGACAGTTTATTCTTCTTTCTTTTGGCAAAATCTGTAAGAAGTATAAACGCGTGGTTGTTCTCTTGTGAACAAGTACTCTATATCAATAACAATAAATACATTTGTTTTCATTGTTATCTATGTTTCATCTGCTCAACTCAAATACAATTGGAGAAAAAAAAGAAATAGATAGATGCTTCAATACAAAATTGAAGTATTTTAAACTGAAAAATGATTACGTATGATTTTTATGTAGATATTTCATTTTTCATTTTTTTCACGTCTTTATTTAACATATAATTTGATTTGAAATATGACATGTTATTTTTCAAATAAAGAAAACCGATAGCGGATATGAGAGAAACCACCGCGACAGTTTGTATTATTTATTCAAAGCCGACAGTCTGACGTATTTTCATTTCAATTGTAGCGTTTCTGTGAAGGTTTTAAATCCTAAACAGTAACGTCCACTTCTTAAAAAAGATATTAAATATTGATAATATTATTGCCAGTGCACAAAATAATAAAATATGTATTATTACTTCAGACAAACTCACGAAGAAAACACAAATTCCCATCACGTCGAATGTTAAATTGAAACGAAAAAAAATAGATTTGATATTTTGGTTACTGAGCGTAGATATTTCCTCAAAGCTACCATTTTTCGATAATATTTAATCGCGGAACGTGTACAGTAATACAGAAGCACTGAAGTATTTAAAGTTACGTTTTTCCTACAACTTTTATGAGTTTGTAAAATTTCGCATCGAAGTAAATCTTCTTGAAGACACATTTTTTAAAATTTAAGATTTCAAGTTGCACCGTTCAAGTACCGTTCAAGTTCATCCGTGCAATTGAACGCCTGAAGATACCAAAAAGCGAAACCTGGATTATTAGTGACAAAATCTGTGTGAATGAACATAATTTGAACGATTAAAATTTCAAAACACTTGTTCAAACCATATCTGATTCAAACTTTTCAGTTGACAATGCTCACAACAAGCGAAACCGGTCCTGATCCAATAAATTTTATGTGGAAAAACTACTAAAAATATTTTATTATTTTTATTATAATGCCATTCCACCAAGTATTGACAGTAAAAACCTTAAAAGATATCATACATAGTTATAGACTGATTGATTCGTTTTTAGTTAACCATTTGGGGACTCGAATACACGCAATAGCATTGATACGAATGCTTTAAAACATTGTGTCTGACGTTAATTATATAATCAACTTATTAAAAAAAAATCGTAGCGTTGATTTCCAAGTCTACGCGCGCCACTGGCACCCGCCAACTTTCTCTGAAATATTATGGAGAACTTTTACGACTCCTATTATCACGTCTGCGGATTTTTTTAAAAAATTCGTGCGTTTTCAATGTAAACCTCCGTAATCAAAATTTTCTGGCATTTATGGCAAAAAGGATAAAAAAAATATTTTATTTATGGGTGGATCATGGGATCTTCGTTTTTATTTCAATCTCACAGCCTCCGAGCGGATGCGATTAACAAAGTTTACCACCAAAAACGTGTTAAATACTGCACACAATTTTGAGAGTATTTTGACCAATCATAAACCTTGAACGTTGATTTACGGTAAGTTAATTAAAGAAAAAGGATTTTTAAAATTCGAATAATAAACAGCAGTGTTGCAAGGTTATATAAATATTTTATTGTATTAATTATATCAGAATTAGTTTGACCCATCGAGAGCATTTTTAACTGATGAAATTAAACTTGGCTGTATAAATATTCAACTATCTATGGACTATGACAAACATTTCTAAGCGATTATTGTACGACTTTTCCGGTTCACTGTCAATCCTTGGTAAAAAGGCATGATATAGAAAAGTAAAACACTTTTTTATAATAGTTATAAATTGTTTAATAATCATTAGAATTAGTTTCATATATCACGAACATTATGAACTGACTATGCGGAATGACTGCGGTAACTTTGTGGACGTTCATTTTAAATATAAATAAATTTTGATAACTATGTTGACAATTAACAATTATCAATCCATCACCGTTGCTCAAGCCCCTAATGTAATTGATATCAGTTCAATTTATCCTAATTTACCTTGAAAAATTCCATATTGCTTATCGTTCTTCGAAACATTAAAGTCACATTTAATAAGTGAATTAGGATGTTAGAGTGAACACAAGTTGGTTGTTGAGTATCCCACCACCACCCGTTATGTGTATGCAGCCGCATTTTCACGGCCGCCTTCCATAACGCAATGCAATCAAGAAAAGAAAATAATTTATTCCTCATATTTTTGGCCCGATACAGAGCTGCACGGGACCTATCTTTTAACCACGCACTGTTGTTAGAGTGAACAAGAAGATGTATTGTGCATCTCTTCGGAGCCAGTAAATATAGCTGAGAAAATGTAAGTTAAAACATAGTTCTGACGATGGCGAAAGCCGAAATAGCTATCAATTAATAATATAAAAACTGTAGAACTAAATAGTGTTTTTTTTACCTTATTTTAATGGAGTTCTACCAAGTAAATACCAATTCAATAAATACACTTGTTATGTTACAAAATGTGACACGTGTTTCGCTTCTTTGAGAAGCACAGTTTATTCGTAAACCTTGGAATGTTAAGTGTGATGCTGTTTCTTCTTCTGTGTTTTTGTGTCTGAGAATTGTACAAGAAAAAAAAATATTGTAAAATATCTAGGGTATTCTGTACCGCTTTATTTCAAAATCTTGTAAAAAACCGTTTAAAAAAAGTTGAGTGTATGATAATATTATGTATTTTTTTTTGTGCTATAAATGATAAGAATTTAAGCTTTGCGAATAATTCTATTCTGAGTTGTATGCTCAATAACGAAATACGATAGAATCACAATCAAAGTTTAGCTTCTTAACTAAATATACAAATGCTGGAAGCGAATTGATTGCTCATCAGATTTCCTGAGTCTACTTTAGCATTTTGTGATTTCTTAAAAAAATATTTCTTAGAGAATATCTTGATTAGAATCCAAAAGCGTGATGAATTTCTTTTTCAATCACAAGGGAGAAAGTTTTCATTATTTTAAATAAATGATCAAACTTTTCACCAATGGCGTGCCAATTGCATTATAATTAAAAGTAATCGAATATATGTTTTATATTATATTTTTAAGTCATTTAAGGTCAGCTCGACAAGAAAAGACATTACACACACTCACGCAGAAGATCTCAGATATTCGATTTGAAAAAATCTAAATTTGACATTGGGACTGCTAGGAATGTAGCTCAGATTCAATTGATTGCTGGACTACAACTCTAGACATTGAACCATTTATACCGGAAATGATAATACCAACCAAATATTGACGTCAATTTATTATCGGTATAATAAATATGATTCTAAGTATCAAAGGTTATTTGAATGTTTAGGAATAAAGCTAAAGATCGTCAACAATCAAATCTCTCCTTGACCCAAAATTTCCCAGCACACACAATAATCTAAGAGTTATTATAAAATCAATACATAGGAACAAACGATTTGAATACTTGTTAATGCAAAAGTTATGACGATTCTCTAAGATGCTAAGTATTTATTCTCTTAACTGATGAATAATACCTGCTTAAAAACAGTTATATTGTGATGAATGCTCAATTTCTACTTTGTATATGGTTTTGCTTGGCCAGCGAACAATACAGAACTCTTATATTTTTTTGGTTGTCTCGATAAAATGCATTAACTTAATTGTTTACTTAATAAAATTCGTTGTTTACAATGTCCTAACTCAGTCAACTAAAAATATTTTCGTTGTGTACGTAAAAAACGCCACTAAAGGTAGACTAACATAGATGTGGTATACTAAATTCCGATCAGAGGGCTTTTAATTGAATGATGCCATTTTCTCATTGCAATCCATTGACCGAGAGATTTTTGATGCCGAATGTTGAAAGTCTAATGAGTAATGACCATAATTAAAACCGATCCACGTCCAAGTACTAAGACGGTCACGCTGAAGATGGGAGTCGACCAATTAGCCATGGTAAGCATTAGCATCGGATGGAGATGGGATTTCGCATGACGACGTAAGGTGAAGTTGATCCAACACTTACCAAATACATAGATTGGATTGGTGTGTTATTAAGCACCAATCATATTCCTCACACCTTGCTTATTTTGACTATCATTTGTAAAGTTAACTTTTTAACAGTCAAAAATGTGTAAAGTTTTGAATTTTTCAAAACTGGAGCAATGGAAGCGATACAGTTGGTGGTAGCATCTCCTAGCATTCTCTTACGTTTTTTTAAAACTTTGTTTTAATACAGTTTGAGGTCTGTCATAGTTTTGAAACAGTAGGTACTTACCATCGAACATACCACGATGTTTTTTCAAAGTGTTAAGATGGTGAAAGTGATGAGTAAATTTCATTAAAAAAATTATATCCCCCTGGTGAAATATTTCAACCACATCCCTGGTCAACAGTTTAAAATCAATATTCAAAAACAACCATCAGAACGATGAAAGTTTTCGAAAGTGTTTTTATCAAAAACGATTTGAATTGAAAATGCTTCACCAAGTCTAGACTGATTTTTAAAAATAATTGATAAATTCTTTTAATGCAACTACTTGACCATTGAAAAAAATCCTTCGTAGTATGTTAATATTTAAATTAGAATGCATAGGTATGTTCTCTCTAAAATAGATCAGATTAGTTGGTACAGTGGTGACAAACCTTTTTATGTGCGGGTGACAAAAATCCCATATGTTATTTATTGAATTTTCAACGTGCCGAGTTAAAAATAAGATTACTATATTTACAAAAGTTTTAATTTATATTATATATGTAATTATCGCTGAAATGTTTTTCTTCGTCTCGAAAGAAGCTAGCTATTTATTTATTGAATAATTACAGAAAATCTTTCTTTAAAAACAATATACAGGAGTATTATAGAGAAGTTTCATATAACGAATGCGACAGCCCCCCCTAAATAGCGTAGTTTTTTTTACAAAAAGACCGTCAAATTAATATTTTCATAAATATATTTAATTATAAATACATATTTTATATACGTGCATTGAAAACATATTAATTTTCAGTACCTAGCTGTTTCCTTTTGTTAACAAACTAAAAACAAGGTCATTTAATATATATATTATGAAAATGGAAAAAAATGCTTGATTGCTGATTTCGTTCAATTCACATATTAAAAAATACATTTGAAAGAACCTAACCTCAAATTTTATATAGGTGCCCAGTTCCATATAACGCATTATTTCTATAGCAAAGTAATCTCTACGCTATAGGGGGGGCAATTTTCTGCTAAATTATATATTTTTTGGAAATAATGAGAGTAGTAACGTCGGTCGGTAAATTAATAATCATTATCTGTGAGTAAAAGATCTTTTTGTGCCGGTTTTAGCACATTTCGGTTTTTTTTTAAATTGTTTTTTTTGGTTAAATTTTAAAAATTTAAAAATTATTTTTTAACCTCAAGAGGAGGACAAACCAAAAACCAACCACTCTAACTTAGTAAGTAATATTTTAGGCTTTTTTAGATTGCTACAATTTTAATGTTATGTACGGTTTTTTATTATATATATTTTAAAAAACGTGGTATTACCGAACGATGTTGAAAGACGAAGAAATAGATGGATCGATTGATGCTATATTTTTTCAAAGAGACCAACCTTTTAACCTCACATTCTAAATTTGATTTAAAAATTGATTGAATGATTTAAATCGTACCCAAAAAATGAAATTAAAAATTATCAATTCATTGACTCGTATCCAATAAAATAGTTAGTTAGAAATGTATACACTTCTGTTTTAAAGCCGAAAAGGTGGAGAGAGGCTATACAGCCTCAAACGGTGAAATAGTGCAACAATCAAGGCTCTGTGTGAAAGCGAAAGTTCAATTCAATAAATGTCTTATAGTTACAAGAAAAATAGCATTCTCAGAAACTCCTGTCCTTCTTAAGTAACGTTCCTAGCCACTAATGTTCTCGGCCAGGGACGGACAATAAAGATATTTCCAGTAGGATAAAGGCAAAGTGTGTGGTAAGCGGCAGAATGTAAACTTAAACCTACCGTAACATTGGAGTCACAAATAGATATATCGATGTCACGATAAAGGCAACGAGGGTCAGCAAGAATGTCAGTGACGTGCGTTAAAAGATTTGAAAGCTCCCCTGCTATGAAAAAAAATGAGGCTAAGTCACAACTTGTCAAAAAAAAAACAATACTCGTAGTTTTATGTTTTGGACTGATTGATCAAAAACTTTCTTAAAGCGAATTTTCATTTCAATGTATTAAATTTTGTCCAAAATTATAAACGTCTTGGTAAAGAGTGGATGATTAGTTGTGAAACGTTTTCACAACTAATCATCCATTCTTTATCCGATACTGAAAACAAGAATCGGAGCAAGCGATTGGTTACCTACTTGTCCACTTGTAGCTCCACAATAATTTCCGTATCCTCTTTAATTAAGCAATTGATTCACAGGAAGCCGTTTTAAGAGATTCTTTACATAAGAAGTTATTTGCAAAAGCTATTATTCTAAAAGCAGTATTGCTCATATCTTCGCAGTAATTTACTTATATCCGGACTTGGTAAGTTTTTTTACCAAGTATGATCCTTTTTTATGTATGTGAAAAAAATTGTAAGTATTATTCACAGTACACCTCAATATTTCACGGTATCGTTAGTGCATAACATGCCATAAATGTATACAAAATACAAAGAAATTAAGCAAATTTTAAAAACAGGTTGCTATGAGAATTGTGAAATGACAACTGATATTTCTAAAAATCTAATTGAATAGGCCAAGTTAGTCAAAAATATGTTGAGAATCAATCGAGACGTCAGTGTAGAGCAGTTATCGTATTTACGTTTAAAATATTTTCATTTAATACATTTAACACTTTTCGCCCAACCATTTTTTTGATATGATGAGCAACTTTATTTTGCAGCAGGTCAATACAGAAAATTCAATAATCCGTAAGGGCCACATTGCCAAAGACCTCAAAATAAATGAGGAATAATGAAGGAATACATTTTTAAAAATCAGCTTTTTCTCCAGAACTGCTCCACGCACACTGCTCGAGCTTGTCACCTTGATAAATGAATCTTATACAAGTTGACTCAGAGTCTCAGACACATCATGGTGAAATACACTTAGGTGTATTCAACCGAACTCAAATACCTGGTATTATAATACTTCCGTACATAAATAGAATTGTGACTTTATTTTTTTTTCTCTCATTAATATAAACAGAAGCTTGCGTGCCCCATTTAGAAGAATTACGAAAGGAAAGATATAGTAGCTAGGACGCGATTAGTGGTTGTCTAATCTCTTTCGTCACGCCCCGCTTCTAGGATTGCAATAGTAGTTAGCATAGGCATAACAGACGACTTGTTGAACACTTGACCGCCTAGTCGATTTTTTAATAACGTAAATAAATTATAATTTTTTACTTATGCCCACTCATGGATTTTTAAATGGCGCCACTGTGAGAGATGTAAGCGTGGGACTTGGGAGATTGATGAGCGGACGAAAAAATCCCTCCAGTCGATACTGCGGCCATCGACACTGTGCTGATTTATGAGGTCAACAAAACACAATCTTCTATCAAAACAAAACTAAATTTTTGTATAAACATAACCATAGACAAAATAACACAGTGGACGAGGGATTCTTTTTGCATTATGTGGCTTACCAATCGAAATATAAACACAAGTGGATTGATGGTGATTAAACGGTTTTAAAAAAAGAAATTTGCTGTTATTCGATATTGTATTCGTAAGGACAAAAACGACTATTTTTATTTTAGTAAGGCAACGTTAATCACAGATCTCAAGTGCTTATCAAAAAAGCTGTGTCTGTCTGCACACGTCTGGTAATTTCTGGTGAATTTTTGAAGCAAATTGAGATTGAGTATTCATACTGTGATAGTGAGTAATTACTGTATCTACCAAATCAAGTAATTACTGTATCTACCATATCGACTGTGAAAAGGAAAAAGGACGTAACCCACACATAGAAAATTTTACAGGAGACATAAAAAACGTGTGATTTGATTTTGGGACATATGCAGATTATGAAGTATACACAAACTCAACTGCACGGAGACTTCTGAACTTGTGTTTAATTAACATAATTTAATATTAATTAAAGAAATTGTCTTAGGAAAACCTATTTCAGTATTTTTTCTTGGTTTTAATTTTTTACAAGGTCATATTTTTCAAACAAAAAAGCTAAATTTAGATATTAATTCGGCATTTACAGCCTGCATTTTTTGATAGAACGTGTATCAAGTTTGATACATTGTGATTATCGAAAAAAAGCTGTTTTGAAAAAACTGTGGGTTACTTCCTTTTTTCTTTCCACAATCGATATCAAATTTCATTCGTTACTTAAACCGTGATTATCCCAGTTTTTGCTATCATTTTATAAAATTTTCTTTGGACACAGGGCCGGCGCTAGACATTTGGCCGTCCCAAATAATAATTATTTTGCCGCCCTCGCTTTTTAATTATTATAATATACCAACATGCCGATAACATCAAATGCATTGAGATACACAACACTTACATCCCGTGGGCCTCTTCGGTCAAATACCTTTTACTCACATTAGATCCGCGATAAAACTTTAACAGACACACGGCTACTAAAAAACTTCTGGCATTGCCGATCACAAGTAGATTATACCGCAATGGCTTCAAACTCAATGATACATTTATTTCTTATATAAACACGAAACATTCATTTACTAAGCGTCAGTTCAAGTTCATCCGTGCACTTGAACGCCTGAATATGCCGGAAGGCGAAATCCGTGTCGTTAGTGACAAAATCTGTGTGAGTGTACATAATTTGAACGATTCAAATTTAAGTTGAATTTGCTTAGAAAATGTTAGCATCATACTTTTTTATGAACAAGTCGTTCTAACATATAAAATGTTCAGTGCTTTCATATATTTATGAAATCAAGCTACAATTTTATCTTGCGTCAGTGACTTGAAAATGTTGTTTTGCAACAATTCCACCTGCTACAATGTGAATATGCTCCATAGAAAAAAATCCATTGAAATCAAACAGATTATAATTTAAGAAGTGAATCTGTTTTATATTAAAATCTGAAATTAAATTTTAGATTTTGGCACAACCTAAAAAGCGAACGATCAAAGAGCCGTTCTCAATCTGTGCATAAAAGCTCTGCTACAAGTAATCATACTTAAAGTTTGGATGAGTCCCAACTTTGAGACACACTTCCCTTCTGAGATGATTTTATTAAATTTACGATCTTCATTATTTTTGGAGTTTTAAAATGGAATTCCAATATTATACAGAGCTAATTTCTTGAGAATCTGTTTGGGAAATTTAAACAATTAAAATAACATTTCCTGTTTGTCGATCGTACCTGAATTAATAATTGGGGGTGAGGGGATGAATGGAAGGTTTATAAAAAGCTCTCAGAAATTGTACAGTGGATAAATTTTTTGATATTAAAAAAATAAATACATTAGGGAAGGATGTTTAGTCTACATTCAAAGAGATAATATTTTGTCGAACGGGAAGTCTTATAAAAATAATATAGAATATATATATATTTGCTTCCTATATAAATATAGATTTTAATTCCTGAACATTAGAACACAAAATAGATTTTATCGCAGTCAAAGATTATTGTGTATACGAACTTCACTATTAGCACCAAGAGTTTTTTGTTGAAGAAAAAAGGTCGATACAATGCAGATTAGTTTATTTGAAAGAAACCACCCGTTATATTTAAAAAGTTTTTACGCGTTGAAGTCTTTTTATATAAAATTCATCTTCAAACGTAGAACGGATGAACTTTTAATTAACCACCTAAGAAAAAAAAATGATAAGTTAGGCGGTAAGGATTGTTCAAGCCACTTAAAATAATCTTTCATTTCGAAAGCAAACAAATAAATTCATTGATATAGCAATTGAAAAATACTCAATAACCGGGTAATACATTTAGGATAAGGGTGGCCAACCCGCGTGTGGCCCGCTGGGTGTCTACTAGGGCATCCAATCCCGGGATCTGGGATCCCGTTCAATTTTCTGATCCCGAAATCCCGGGATTGACATGGTCGCGATCCCGGGATTTCGGGATTGAGAAATTTGGAGTAAATCTCGAAAAGTGAGATGAAATTGGCAAATTATCGATTCCAATTTCCCCGGTGAGCTAAAATCTCAATCCCGGGATTGAAAATTTATCAATCCCGAAATCCCGGGATTGGAAAAAGGCTCCGGGATTTGATACCCTAGTGTCTACTTGTGGCCCGCGGAGCACCGCCAAAAGAACATTCCAACGTGCGTAGTTCGTATCATATCTCAAATATGGAAGTATATCAGTACATTGATTCAACCATCGTGACAATTTATTATATGGTATATTCGTGTTAACAAAATATTTTCTTTATTTTGTATTGTTATTTTTTGTATTGTCTAACTCTAATCCAGCCATACTCAATCTTTTTTTATCTCCGGGCCGCATTTTGATTTTTACTTCTCTAAGTGGGCCGCAATATATTTATAGTAAACTGTAAATATAACACATGTATGTATTATGATATCAAAATAAGACTATTTTATTTTATGTAAATATACATATATGTATAAATTTTTGTATTCATGTATTTTAAGTAAAAAAAACAATGAACAAATAATAAAAAATACGTATGGCTGCTTTAAATTAATACATATGATTGATTCTCATTTTTGTTATATCTTCTTAAAAAAAAAATATATATTTCTTGTTTGCTTTGAATAATAAAAGAAATTTTGTTGTACGGCCCAGTAGGAAATCTCATTTTTAAAATCTGGCCCGGCTGCTGGAAAGGTTGGCCACCCATGATTTAGGAGGTTATTTGGATGCCCTAAATACAGCGTTGAACACTCGACTACAAAATTTGTTTTTTATAGGATCATCCATTTTTGTACCAGAATTTAAAAAAAAACGTTGTTTATCATTGTATTGTGGACGAAAAAGAACTGACAGTAATAAAAATATTTTTTATTTGAAGAAAAATATTTTCATTCCAGCAATCGGAGGCAGCTAAAATAAAACGATATTAAATTTTGTTTGTTGTGTGAATTTGTTGCAGTGATAACATAATTTTAAATTCCTTAGAGTGCGATGGACGCTGAAATTGTTGGGTTGTGCAAATCGCAAACAGGACTTGTGGAATATCACAATATATAAGGCAAAATTTACGTTTTTATTACCGTGCCAAAATACAAAATACGAACGAAGCGAATCTTCTCGGCTGCCCCTAAATACAATACTTTTATACGTTTTGTAAAAACGGAACAACGCATTGCAGGAATACTGTTGGTCTGAACTTCGAAAGTGTATCGTGCCCTATTAAAAATACAAACATAGATACTGATATTTAAGATATAACGAGGTATCATAAAAATAATTGTAGGCAATGTTTATTATTATAAAATTTCTATAATACTCAACAGAAAATTGTTTATAGTCATTCCATCGGTAAAAAATTGTAGATTTTCCACACTTTTGAATGAAAATATTTGTACTCAATTTTTCTATTGAATTAAACATTAACATATACCACTAGGCCTGTCCTAGCCCTATCCTTCTATTCCTACTCTCTTTGTAAAAAGAGAGGTTGAGCAACTAAGTAGCAAGCAGTTCCCGTAGAAACACTTAGGTTGAGATAAACTCCATCAAGAGTCCACATGCTCCACATTGGGAGCGGACTTGGTAAAAAATATACTCAACTCTTTTTTACACGGCAGATACGTTCCAAAAAAAACCGTTTAAAAAAGTGATATAATTCATAGAAAAAGATTGTACCCTTTGTTACTGTCATCATTGTAGTATTGAAAATCGCGTAAAAAAAGATAATAATGAAGTCCCAAAAGTAAATTCTCAATTTGTTTTATTAGAACAAATTAAAAGAACTATCTATCGGGACATATAATATATACAGGAAGTTGTATAAGGGACTGGAAATACATCGCTTTCATAGCTAAAAAAGGATCTAATGAAGCTGTTTGTTTGTTATTAATGTTTTGTATTGTTGATTTTTTTGTTTTTAGCAAATCCGTTATCGTGCTTTTTGTATCTGGGAATCGTGTTACAACAAATAATTCTTGTAAACAATATAATATTCTTGCTATTTATTTTGTAATATATGTATGTACTTGTTATTTAATAACATTAACTTTTCCGACGGAAAAGGTTGACCAACTGAAATGCTACCTTATAAGTCATTTTGATAAGTGTTAACATTGTTAACACAAATAAGCGACGGCATGTTTTTCTTCAAAGAAATATTATAAATATTCATCGTATATACTAAAATAAGTAAGTATACTTTTGATAAGAAAAAGAATGCTGCACGAGAGAAAAATACAATTATTTTTTTGATATGGAAGTTGGTACTGTACTTATCGTTATATTAATATTCAATATGGCCTCCACAACGCCATAAAAACAAACCGGATACACCAAAAGGCTAGCGAGGGTTGTTGCACGAGAAGAGAGTATAAAACAGCACTCAGATCTCTTCACGAATTTAAACAAACATGGCCGGACATTACATAACAAAAAGGCATTTCATAATTTTCTTTTGCGTTTGCAGTTCAACAGCTGCTTCGGTTCTTAAACTGCCCTCAAGAGAATTACACAATTTCCCGTGTTCTGTAATTGGGAATATTGTGATATTTTTCAGCGCTGTTCGCATGGTGTGAAATATTTCAACATACCAATGGTTTTTAGCACTTGAGTTCCGAAACGTCAAAAATAGAATCGAGGTGTGACAGGGTATAAAGTGACCCCAGACAAGTGTGTGTAAATTTGCATTGCATTTATTGTGGTATCATAGAAGATTACAATAAATATTAGCTAGATGTTTTTGGTATTCAGCAAATGAATTTGAATCGTTCAAATTATGTACATTCACACAGATTTTGTCACTAACAAGTCAGTTCAAGTTCATAAGTGCACATGAACGCCTGAAAATGCCAAAAGGCGAAACCCGGGCCATTAGTGATAAAATCTGTGCTAAAGGTTCATAATTTGAACGATTCAAATTTAATATTGAATTCCACCAAACACCTTTAGTTGAAATCTTAAATTATTCAGCAAATGGTCGAAATATAATGAATTTTACAAAGTGAATGACCCTGGTAGTAACTTAAGGTTAAGGTGTTTACTATCAATAACTTTGTAAAAGAGAATATATTCAAAAAATAAAACAACGTTTTGTACAAATTTCACATTAATTTAATATGATTCCTCTTTTTTGTAAAGATTGTCGTCCCAGGATAAAAAAAGTTGAAAAGATGAATGATTCATAAATTTTTAACCACAAATAATGATATCCCGGGATCCCGTTCAATTTTCTGATCCCGAAATCCCAGGATTGACACGGTCGCGATCCAGGGATTTCGGGATCGAGAAAATTTGAGGAAATCCCGAAAATTGACACGAAATTGGCAAATTGGGGATTTCAAATTCCTCGGTGAGCTAAAAAAAAAAACGAGCTTCCGTGAAAATTGGGGAAAAAGTACAGAGAATCGAGGATATCCAATCCCGATCTCTGGATTGAAAATTAATCAATCCCGAAATCCCGGGATTGGATACCCTAGCAACGACTATATATTGTGACACATTTACTATAAAGCACCATTAAGACAACGCACAATAAAAATGCAAACACATGGAACGTGTTGTTCTATTTCTATTTTTTTTTCCGTATTACTAAGCTCAATATTGAGGGAAATGTGTATACGCGAGCGAGCGCCGAGTTCACAAGTAGCAATCGAAAAAAAAGATAAAACTTCATTTCAGCCGCAACTGAAATAATATTAACAAAAGATGTTTAAAATTTTATTTAAATTACGCTAAATAAATAAATAAAAAACTCAATTCCACAGGCACGGTCGGATGTTTATTTTGAGTTTGCTGTGAAATGATACCAACACATAAATCACGGTCCAAGAAAAGAATTCGCCGAACTCTAATATCTGAATCATAAATTTTAAAATATTCATTAATAAATTAAGATTTCGACTGAAGGTGCTTGGTAGAATTTCAATATTAAATTTGAATCGTTCAAATTATGTACATTCACACAAATTTTGTCACTAACGACCCGGGTTTCGCCTTTCGGCATCTTCAGGCGTTCAAGTGCACGGATGCAAATACGGATGCTCATAAACTCTTTTTCCAGGAAATTTTACAGATAAATAGAGCGCAATTGAACAGTCTTCCGATTTTAAATGAACAGCTACATATGCCGGGTTCTCCACTTTTATACCCTATATAAATATAATCATAAAACCTTTTCTAAAAACTAAAATAAATATAATTCTTAAAACTACTCACCATTCAAATCTGTGGGGATTCCCATGGGATAATCCTTTTCGCCAGCAATGGCTTTAAACTCAATGATACATTTATTTCTTATATAAACACGAAAAATTCATTTACTAAGCGTCAGTTCATCCGAGTACTTTAATGCCTTAAGATTCCGAAAGGCGAAACCCGGGTCGTTAGTGACAAAACTTATGTGAATGTACATAATTATTCATTAATAAATAATGAATTAAGGTTTATATAATTTCACAAACAAAATATCTCAAAATAGGAAACCATGACTTCCCTGGATGGATAGATATCACCAGGAAGGATCGAGTGAAGTGGAGGAGATTAATTATGATGGTCACGGACTGTGGCGCCAAGAAGAAGAAGATAATTTCATGTACACGTTTATTTTTTAAAACATACCACTATGACCGATTGATAACACAGTGTCTTTCAGAATCCCAATATAAATATTTCCATGAGCTTGAATCGTCATCGTTCTGGCAAACAAGATTATGAACGTAGCACTGAATTAATATAATCAACAAAAGAACTACATGTGTTGGTATGATTTGTAATAATAATGTACACCCACTCGTTTTTTTAACGTGGTTTTGAAATAGCACGGCCCAACAAAATAGCGAAAGCTATATTGCCGCCTGTGTGGTCGAGTGCTCAACGTCGTTGGCTTCGGTTACGGAGGTCCCGGGTTCGAATCCCGGTACGGACAGTTTTATAAAATTGATTTTTCAATCGATTTATGAATTTCTGTTCGAAGGTATGGATGTATGTGATGTCTTGAATTCACCCCTCCCACCCATCCTATCCGATGAACGGGGCGTATCAAGAGCGATTAGCTAACCACTAGTCCTGTCCTAGCCCTAACATTCTATTCCTACTCTCTTTGGAAAAAGAGAGGTTGAGCAACTGAGTAACGAGCAGTTCTCGTAGAAACACGTCTGTTAAGATAAACTCCATTAGGAGTCCATATGCTCCACATTGGGAGCGGACATGGTTAAAAAATATATATATTTTAACACGGATTATATGTTCTAGGTCGGGTTCTTGTCGGGTGCTATGGCACAGCGGTGAGCTCCCACCCTTTCAGAGCCATTAACAACAACTGAAGCGATTAGTTAACCACTAATTCTGTCATAGCCTTATCATTATATCCCTACTACTCTCTTGAAATAGAGAGGTTGAGCGTAATAAACAGTCCACGTAAAAAAAACTTCTATAGAGATATCTCTATTAGGAGACCATATGCTCCACATTGGGAACGGAAACAGATTTAAAAAAATGTTCTCGACGGTTACCAGAAAAAAATATTGTTTCTTGAGTTTTGAAGTAAGTAAAGTTCATAGTTTTTTAAACATGCGGCTTAGAAATTTTGGATCAAAATTCAAATTCTAAAGTTAACTATTATTAAAATTTTATTTAACAACAATAACAACAATAACTTATCTGACAAAAAGAGCTAATTATTCGGACGAATTTTACACGGTCTTGAGATAAGCGAAGTATCGTAATCTATAAGTATTAAGGCTTATACAAAAACCGACTTTGAAAAAACCGGTTTTCGAATGTCAATATTAAAGTTTTTAAAAAATGGATAATTCAATTAAAATAGCGAAAACAAGTTTAAAATCCTTTTTTATTTTGTTTATTTATGTGCATAATACACAATACTAAATTACTTGGTGTTACTCATCATAAAATTTGATTAAAAAAAACACAAAGCGTCCACTGATCGAACACTTAGTGATCTAATCGAGCCGCATTCCTGGATTGTAAGCAATAGTAGTATGTATACATTGTATACTGAACATTAAACTATATAAGCAGTGCTTTTTTTTGAAAAAAAAGGTGCCGGAACGCACTTTTTTCGAGCACTTTGATAGAATTAAAGGCGGTTTTTCATATAATGCATAGAAAATAAAACAAAATAATCATATTTTTATATTTATTTTAGAAATTTCGAAATTTTTTTGCTGTTACTACTTTTTCGCGAGATATTGATTTTAATAAAATATTTTCTATCTTTTTCTTTTCGGATTCTGAATTAATTTTAAAAACTGTTTTGTGTGTAGTAGATTCTCTGTGTTCGAATATTTTTTCAAAAGTGAGGTCAATTGTTGCTTTCTTTCTTTTCCAGCATATGTAATTTCATTATTAGCCCATTCTTTTGAAATTTTCATTCCCATAGACGTTTCAGTTCCAAGACTTCTAAGTTTACTGCAAGGTGTGCAGCCAAGTTTCATGGTATGAGATAAGGAAACAGAACAGAACAAAAAATAGAATGTACAACAAGCCCTTTTCAAGAAAGTACATACCTGATAATCTTTTGCATGACATTAATTTGTGGGTACTATGATACCTTATATATTCAAAAGGGATTAACAGTCAATGGCTTCCAAGAAAAGAAACGAAATTTAAAATAGAAAAAATAAAATTTTATGAACATTTATTAAAATTTCGAGAAAAAAAGGTGCCGGAACGCCGTTCCGCCGCGTTACAAGGTAAAAAAAGCCCTGTATATAAGTATATATGTCTTTCATCTGGTTTCATTTGAAACCATGACAAAATCAATTCAAAATATTAACGTTTTTATTTAGATAATAAAAATATATTAAAAACCGGTTACGAAGTTGAAAAAAAACTGGTTTTAGAATGACGTAAATTTAGAAAAAACCGGTTTCTGAAAACCGACAAGCCCTAATAAGTATTCTGTCATTTTTTACTCGGGGATTAGTAGAACGCATCTACCGTGTGGAAAAAAGCCATTGGATTGTGATATTAAGCTCAAACAGATTAGTGGTGCCTGTTAGAGAAGTGTCTACACGCATCAATCATCATTTTAATATTACGGCAATAAAATTGAGGCCAGAGCTGGAGTAATGCCAATACAAGCCAATAAGTTTCGCTATGTGTACGTGGCACAAATTTACGATAGCGATAAAAAATACGTTATTATATTTAGTGCAAACCTAACTAGCCAGAGCTGGAGCCGTTCGATTTATTCCAAAAGATGCAATGCCAACAATTATTTCAAACACATTTGATAATATTCCTGTAGAATCGAAGCAATTGTAAAAGAAAACTTTTCATTAAATCATCAAATAATTCATAAGTGACTCCCCAAAACTTTGTAGGTATTGATTAATAAACCTGAAATATTAAATATTTAAAATAAATAAATAGAGGTGTGGATATTTTCACTAATATCCAAATCTTAATATAAATAAATGTATCACTAAGTTTAAAGCCATTGCTGGCGAAAAGGATTAACCCATGAGAATGCCTACAGATTTGAATGGTGAGTAATTTTATGAATTATATATTTTTTTTGTTTATCGTAAAAGATTTTATGATTATGTATATTAAATTTACTTACATATAGGGTATAACAGTGAGAAATTCGGCAGATTTACCCGCTCATTCAAAATCGGTAAGCTTTTCAGTTGTGCTCTATTTATTTCTAAAATTTCTTGGATTAATCCTTTTCGCCAGCAATGGCTTTAAGCTTGGTGATATATTTTTTTATTATATAAACACGATACATTCATTTACTAAGTGAAGCTAGCTTACATGCAGGAAAGGGATATAAAGACTTAGTCTGTACCCACCCTAACAAGAACTTTAGTCAGGAAACTAGAAGTCCGCCTCGCGGACACTACATATAGTTTCAGTAGGAAAGTAAAGGTTTATAATGGCTACAGACGTTTTAGTGATTGTAATTGTGTTGATGAAAGTTGTAAGAAGATCGAATTATAGTCATTTTTTATAAAACAGATTATAACTAGTGGGTATGAATGAATAATTGAAATGTGTAACAAACATATTTGGTTTTAGTAGAAGTGGTTTTCCGCCAGGTTGACTTAAGGATAACCGAAACATGCAGTAAATTATATCAAAAAAATAAAACAGAAAGCCTCAAATATTTGACAGAAAAAAAAATTAATGTATTCCAAAAAATATTTTTTTTTATAATAAAATAATTATTCGCAAAAAATAGCAGAACCAAAATCGGATAAAATTATACTGTAATAGCTGTGAGCGATATTGAAAACACAAATATTAGTTTTATATTTTGTTGTTCGGTCGGAAACAAGAATAAAAATATCATGCCCGAGGCCGATTTTGTGTAGACGGAAATAGTGAAACACATTAAGGCATCATTTGAACAGAGAAATCTTACCAAATTATTAAATTTTTTAATGTCAGCGGAAGACAATAATGTTTTATTTTGCAGTGGTCAATGTCGCTGACTTTCGTAACGGATCTCTCGAGTTCATTACCCAGTACTAATACATTTTTTTCAACCGATTTCGGTTTGAAGACAAAGATGTTTGTGAAGCCTAAAAATTCTCTAATATTCCTCCAATGTTAAAATAAAGGGACGTAGTGAAAGAGATCAGCTAACCACTGGTCTTTTTCTAGCTTTATCCTTTCTATCACTATCCTCTCCAAAAAAGAGGTACTTTCAAGAAATTCGCATAAAAAAAACTTCTGTTGAGATACCTCTATTTTCCTTTTTTATGATTTTTTTTATATGTTTACTCTATTAACAACAAAACTTAGATTTTGTACAAAAATCGTTGTTTATTTGTTAATTTTAAAAAAAGTGACCCACGTCAATCAAGCCTGCTTTATTTGTAAATTCTTTTAAACACCAAATGTTTGTTTCATCGTATTTTTTATAACACTGTAATATTAAATTCTCTTATAAAATGATAACGCTCATCTTGAGTGAAACCAATCTTTATCATATTTAATGAAAGTAGACTTAGTACAAATGAGTATTTTTTTTAAATAGAAAGAAGTATAAAGTGTGAAGTGAAAGTGAAAGTGAAAATAGTGAATTTGAACATTAATATACAATTTAAATAACTTTGATTATTCCACGTATTTTGGAATAATCAAAGTTATTTTAAACGTTATTATTTAGTATAACCACAATACGTGGAATAATTAAAGTTATTTTAAATTTTATATTAAAATGAACTTCCACAAAGTTACCGCCGAAACCATCGAAAGTTGAACATTAATTGTAAAATAAAAATAAATACAAATTAAAAAGATTATACATTTTTTTCTGCTAATTCCACTTATACGTAAAATGCTCAGAATCATTAACTTCAGTCATCACTAGCATTGTCAATTGATAAAAATATACATTAATACAATCCTATTTATACAGAAAAATGTGAAATTAAAAAGGTATAACAAATATTTTTTTATATGACTATGGAAGTAATTTACAGATAAAGATACAAGATATGAATAAGTGGCACTAAATTGATTATAGTTAAAATATTTATTACACATAAATTAATAATTTTGCAATCGCATCAAATAAGAATTAAGTTAAAGTAGTTACTAACAATAAATACGACGGTAATTATAATCTGGAAAACATTAACAAAATAATTTAAAATATTACAGTCATATTTATAAAGTTGATAGATACACGACATTTGAGCTACTACAACTTAAAGCAGGGAAAATTCTGAAAAATAATTTACTTCGGAACCCTTATTGCTGTTAGATTTGACAAAGCTCCTTTCCACCAAGTGTTGAAAGTAAATATGAATGTTTAATTTAGATTGGAAAATTTATTAATCAGAATAGTGCTATAAAATTATTTATGACCGCTAAGTACGTACGCTGCCCAAGATGGCACTTACGTTTCATCGATTTCGCACTGAAGAAACACATACTATTTTATTCTATTTTCATAAGAATGAATCAAGAATTCAACACTAGAATGTTTATTTAAAAATGTGCTATATTTGACTTTTCGAACTCATTGAGGGGAAAATATTTCTGCGTTCATTTCTACTTTTGTTATATATACTGGCGTCGTTTTTCAGTCATATGTAATTATTTTGCTTGAAATATTGAAGGGAAACTTACAAAAGTAGTAAATAAAGTGTTGTTTTTTATTACATAAAAAAAACTATGAATGATGAGACTAGTATCATAACATCTATTATCCATAAATCATGTTTTGAAAAATCGCAAAAACCACAGGAGCACAATTTTTCGCAATTATAAAATGAGTCATTAATTACCATTTATTCACCGCAAGTGAAAAATAGCACTTTCTTAATATGCAAAATATACTATTACACCATAAAAATACTGATGTCCAATTCGTTCTTTTTAACTCTTATCATATTATTCATTTAAAAATGGGAGCTTAATAACTCTAGTAGGTTTTGAATAAATAATGCAATCACATAGCTGAGTGAACTTTTGAGTAGCTTGGTTGCACATTTAACTTTCTGTCTATTTGTGGATGTTTTTAGAATTTTCATTTTAGCCTTTTAGAGCATTAAAAATGTTTAATTTTAGAGTAATCTTATCATCTTTTTTCTAAGCTTTAATTCTTAATAATAAACAATTTCTTTCTACATACCCATGGATTTGAGAAGTGCAGGCAACAATGAGGAGTGCAGGCATGTTTGTGGAAGAAAGCAAATATATTGGTGGGAGACAGGAAAACATTTAGATGATATGCTTCATATAAGGAGCGAACATGTTCAAAGAAGAAAGAAGAAGTCCGATTATCCGTATCTGTCTATCATTACTATCTCCAAAAAATGATATAGATATAAGCGGGTGAATAAAAGCTCTCACATAAAATTCATTAATAGTACAGATAAAAGCTATCGAAAGCGGCTTTAGTTTGAGAAAAATGTTTTAAAAATCGATAAAGGCAACAATGACCCATTCCGAAACTTTTCCTCAAAGTTTTCTTTAATGTAACCTTTCTGCCAACGTTTGACTGACATAAGGGTAACTCAGCTTTTTAATACCTTTCCAGATGAGTGCAAAACGGGTTTTCGACTGATGTCGTAAAAAGAGCTACCCTTAAATTGATGCGCTGATTTTTTTTTAGTAAATTTATGTTTAAGCTCTACAGATTGGTATGTTTTAAGATTTTTTAGGTAGGAATGTAGAACCTACTGAATTGAGTGTGGCCTTCTGAATAGACTTGATGAACCAATAATCTATATATTAACAGTCGATAAAAAAATCACTTTTCATTCACTTTTCACAAATATATTCGTAAAACATCCCCGGGTCTTTTTTCTTCTTTTACGAAATATATTTGTAAGCGTAATTGAAATATTAAATTATTCTAAAAATTATATTATATACAATTTAAATACTGCAGGGCAGGGCTGTCGATATATGTCCCGAGGTATATTTCTTCTTCTACGAAATATATTTGTTAGCAAACTTAAACATTTCGACTATTCTAAAAATTATATTATTTACAATTTAAATACTCTAGGGCTGTCGATATACGTCCCTAGGTCTGCTTCTTTTTCTACGAAATATGTTTGTTAGCAAACTTAAACATTTGAATTATTCTAAAAAATATATTATTTACAATTTAAATACTCCAGGGCTGTCGATATATGTCCCGAGGTCTATTTCTTTTTCTACGAAATATATTTGTTAGCAAACTTAAACATTTTCATTATTCTAAAAATTATATTATATACAATTTAAATACTGCAGGGCAGGGCTGTCGATATATGAAATCTAAAATATAAAATCCCCCCGTTGAGGTCAACGGGCTTACAGCTAGTTTAATATTAATTATTAAAATATTAGATATCCACTGTATCTTAGCGCTACGAGCTTAAGAGTACATTAGTAAAATCCAAGTTCATATGCCGACTAGACCAGTGTTTACTAACCATTCGAAAGAATCGCCTCCTTTAGCAGAAATAAATTATCTACCGCCCCCCAAAATGCCATTTGTTGCCGTGTAAGTCATATTAATATTTTAATAATATAACCTCCCAAATTCTGAAAAATTAAAAACGCCCCCTCAGACTTTTAAGCGCCTACCAGGAGGGCGGTACCACCCCCGTTAAGAACTACTGAACTAGACAATCAAATTAAAAAAATATATAAATTTAAAATTTGAGATTTTGTAAATATATACTCATGATGTTTTTTATAGATGATTTGATCTCGAGAAACATTAAAAAGCTTTAAATATTTGACATCTTGGCTTTTGTTAGGTCTACTGCAAAAATAAATGTTTATTTTAAAATCTATATTTACTACCAATGGGAAGAATATGACCTCGGATACTGGATACCTCCATTAGGAGGCCATATGCTCCACATTGGGAGCGGACATGAATAATAATAAAAAAATAGTTGTCGTTGGAGACCGCTACATTAGCCTTTATAAAAATCTAACATACAAATTAATTTAATTAACAATTGAAAATGGTTCTGAACATGTTTTAAAACTAACATAACGATTGGCAAACAACGTTAATTTGTTATCCAACAGTAATCATTATGATGATGTAGAAAAGTAAACTTATAATTTTAATATGGAATTAGAAATGTTCATTGTTATTTTTCGATGTTATCGCTCTCGATTGAGCAGTAACGCAAAGTCATTGGACCCGAAATTACATAGCGTGGGCCGAACAAAATGCGGAGATTTGTGATTTGTGTATTTTAATAGTCCGACTCGATTTTTATAAACGTTAACAAAAGTGAAATATAGCCAGTGAACGATTTCAGTGGCTTTGTGTACATAACTAAATTGAAAATAATATTAGCTGTCCAATCATGAATTTCAACAACAGCGAGTAGCGTTATGATTAACGGCTTCGCATTAAGGTCCGCGTAAAGAGCTTGCAACCCGATTGGGGATCGCTGGAGAGACTTTTAATTCACTGCGGAAAGTCTGGGACTCACGGCTGTACTCAGTCAAAACCAAATGCCTCATGCTTAACGCATGTATTCTGACAGTGCTACTTTACGGTTGCGAGTCATGGCACCTTACAAAAGCGCATAGTAACCGTACACTGTGCTTTGAAAACAGATGCCTGCGCCGAAAACTGGGAGTGCGGTTTGACTTTACCAGAAACACGGAGATAAGGGAACGGACTAAGCAGACGTCAATTACGTCCAAAATAAAAAAAAAGTGACGATGGACCTGGCTTGGACATGTGCTGCGGATGCCACAAGAAAGCCTGAATTCTGCTTGTCTCTTCTGCCAGCCGGATGGATTCCGCTGTCGTGGAAGGCCAATGATCACCGTATCGTGGAAGGCCACTGACGGCCGTAAGGCCGTATCGAGAGCGATTAGTTAACCAATAGTCCTGTCCTAGCCCTATACTTCTATTCCTACTCTCTTTAAAAAAAGAGAGGTTGAGCAACAGAGTAGCTCTCTTCTGAAACACTTCTGTTGAGATAAGCTCTATTAGGAGTCCATATACTCTACACTGGGAGCGGACATGGTAAAAAAATACTAGTGTAACTAATTTCGCTAAGATCTACTTTTCCTAATGAAATTTCATAACGTGCTTAAAAAATAAATTCCAGTAAAAATTATGATTTCAATAAGAAAATTTTGATGAAAAACATTAGTAAATTCATTGTTATCAATATTATTAAATAAAAATCAATTTTACCAAGAAGCTTTTGGTTCAGACGCAGTTCAAGTTAGTTTTAATTCATTTTGTTTGCAAATCAATTGAATTTTTCCGCTTACATAGAATCGTATGATTCTGATACGAAAATAAACAAATAATAACTGTTTATTTTGGATCGCTTGATTCAAAATGTTTTTATTTCATAATTGACCTCAAATATGCTGCCAAAAACGATTTAGATAAAAAAATATAAATTCTTCATACATAAAAACATAGTTAAAGATTTTAAGAGTCGATCAAATCGATTTGAAAAAAATTCGCCATAGACAACAAGTCGGTATACACTTGAATTGTTATTTTTGTGCACATTTAATTGAAAATATTCAAATTTTTCAATTGACGGAGCTTAAAAGCTTGCATAAATAGTGTTTTTTTATTCGCACATAGGAATTCGGTTGAGTTTTATTTCCTTGTACCAAATTTAAATGTGGGTCGGTTTTGAAGTAGATGAAAAAGTATTTTTCTCTCTTGTTTGTCAAGTTATTTTATAACGAATGTAAGCACATTTTATTCAGTGGAAAAATATAAAAAAAATAATGAATTGCTTCAATTATCAAATGGTGAATTTAAATCTTGTTACAATTTTGTCGATATACTTTAAAAGCTACCTGCTAAAGAAAAAACAGAATATTCTTTTGTATATAATTTGCACTTTAATTTATAAATATCAGGACCGGTTTCACTCATGGCGAGTATTTATTTATTGTTTAGAAATTAAATGTAAATGACAGCTGATAAAATTTAGGTGCCAAATCGCAAATAAACAATTTAGTAAGTACGAGCTGTAAGCCCGTTGCCACCAACAGGAGGTTTTTTTTGCAATAGAAAAAATCAGAAATTTTCCGACATGAACAATAAAATGCTTACTTACTTATCAAATTAATCAGAATAAATAAACTTTTTCGTCAAACGGAACTTTTTTTTATGAATATATGAGCTTTTAAGAGGTGAACTGAGCCAAATAGCAAAATGCCGATTAAGTAATTTAAAAAAACACATATATCCTTTAATAAAAAAGTCTAAATCAATAAATAGTTTGTTCAAGAACTAAACATATTTTTTGGTATTATTTAAAGATTTCCTGCATAATTCGTTTTCTTATTACGGTCCCTTGAAAAACGTAAAATCGTGGTTTCACTGTATATCTGTGTCAATATATGTCACGTACTTCAAAGCGTCAGTATTCATAATATACAGCATCTGTTGATATTGTTTCTTTCCAGTGCAAGTTGTATTGTATTGCAGAGCTACTCAAACACCGACCCGCGGCTAAAGAAGTAATTGCATGTACATATTTTAACTCGATCCGCACTAGATTCTCAAAGTATGTGCCAGCAAATGAATTGGGTCACGAGGTAACGCTGAAAATATACTCGAGTCTGCACACTGCAAATTTTTCAGTAGTGCTGTATTGTATTGTACAAAGACCATAGAGAAAATTAAATTACGCATCATAGTCGAATATGAAGGTGTGTTTACCATGAAAAAAAAGTAAAATTGTTAAGTTGAACTTGAAATTGAAAGTTACAGCCCAAAAACTGTGACTCGTTTTTTTATTTATTGGACGTCTATCGGAAAACAATTTTTGACTGACATAATGAAATAATTAATGTCAAAATGGTGGTGAATTTGGCGAAAAATGACATTCACTCAACGGATTTTAAAATGGGTTTCAATTTTCCGTGAATGCTTTTAATTATTTTTTACGGTGGAAGATATAAAAATGTTATTTATTTAATACCGGCCATGGTATTTACTTTTTTTTTTAAATATTATATATTTTTTTTATTACAATTGAGACAGTTTATATCAAAATATGAAAATGAAAATTTTGATATTGCTATTGGTAAAAAAAGTCTCTTTTTAACGTTTGAGTTAAAAGTTATTTAAAACTTGTGTTATACTGAATACTGAATTCTAATCAGTTACTCAATTTATATTCTGGAATCAAGAAAATTTGTAATGATAAAAATACGATATATAATGTTTAATTTAGAAGATTTTTTTACGAAAAAGCAACACTCGCTGTGGCATGTTGCGTCGTCTTGTTGAAACTACAGTTTTCAACATCAATAGCATTTCATGAGGGAACAAAAATGATAGTAATCATGGATCTACAGCGCAGTCGACTGTAACGTTCTGGCTGACATATTTTTTAAAGAAATAAATTTGCACAATTTTTAAGTGTTGTTTTGGCGTAAGTCTATTCATAGTGAAATGGCAAACCAAACTGAGCCCATGTCAGCTGTCAGCTTTCAAATTGGCTGTCATTGGTAAAAGTGATATATTGTTAGTTAATCGCTTTCGCTACATCCAATTTTCAGGAACGGATAGGAGGTGCTTGGGAAAGAATTTAAATTGGCTACTAATGCATAAATCAAACAACAATAATATACAAAAATGACTTCAAGTATCCAAACCTCCGACCAAGCAAAATAATAGAACATATGTCAATTTAGCTACAGGCTTGTCAATAAAAAATATCACTGCTACTAAAATCTAAATTTATCAATAAAAAGTTTCAGTACAAACACTACAAAGATGGTCAAATCTATTGCAACTAATCTGAGAGCATATTGAACGTGTTAATTGATATGTATATTTTTTATTATTATTTATCAAATTTGGTTTTTAAACGCTTTGCTTAATTAATAGACGTTTTTAAAAGCTGACAAAGTTTCTATTTATTTTTCACGTCAGTCAATACACTATTTAAAAAAAAGAAAATTTCAATGAATGCATGTCACTATCATACAGTCTAAGCCTTTCCAAAACAGTCTTAAGTGTATTTTTTTAGACACTGTCAAAATAAATACTGTATAATTTAACTAGCCGTATCATTCAACTAAGACACATTTGAAAAGTTTTTGAACGCTTAAAACTTGACATATATTTTTCCTTAACATATATTAAGCTTTCAAACGCTCTTGAATCGTTCAGTGTTGTTGCCATAGGTAAAAAGAAAAATAAAGCGATTCGTGAAAGAGTAAAATCAAGACGTTGAATTTATGTATGTCGGTAAAAGTTAAGAGCTTTTCGATGCACCACTGTAAGAAGCTTTGTTTTTCTCGGCGCTCGTGTTTATTTTCCTTTCAACAGATGTCGGTATTCTGTTACTGCAAACACTTTGAAAAATGTTTATATTGCAGAAAGATATTTTATTTTTGTTACTTTCCTATTGAGTAAACGAAAAATGTCAGATTTAGGTTAAAATAACCAACTTTAAAATAACCAATTTTAATAAAATATATTTATTAAATCATTTTTTTAAATATATATGCAAACAAGCGGTTGTATTTTTTTATATCACGTTTACTATTATGATATTAAACATATTTGGGAAGGACAATTAATCACAAGAAAATGAATCACAACATTAATTGACCGCCAGGAAAGTTTATCCCGAAGAACAGATTTTCATGAGCAAACATTCAAAAAGTGATTCGTCACAAATTATTGAAAATTCCATTTAATATCAGTGCTGATAATCTATAGTAATAATCTATAAATGGAAAACACAATTTTTGTTCAAAACAGATTTTTGATTGTTAAAAATAAATTATAAAATTGACGCATTCAAGCAAAACCGTGATTTCTCCAACACCCAAATCATCATTTCTCAATCTTTATTTGTGCGACAAATCACTTTTTGAATGTTTCCTCTTCAATTATTTGAACACTTTTAGGGTGTTCACTGTCAATACTTGGTGAAAAGGCATTATGTTAAAAAAATACACATTTGTACTAATCCCTTCTTTTATTTTAAAATACCAGAACCGGTTTCGCTCATGACGTTCATAATTTCACTTTGGCATGTATAAAAAACACTGTAACATTGAATTCTTTTATCAGAGGGAATTAGTAAAAACAAATATTCTTTTTTTTTTTTTACCATGTCCGCTCCCAATATGGAGCATATAGACTCCTAATGGAGTTTATCTCAACAGAAATGTTTCTACGAGAACTGCTTGTTACTCAGTTGTTCAACCTCTCTTTTTTTCAATGAGAGTAGGAATATAAGGAAAGGGCTATGACAGGACTAGTGGATAGCTAATCGATCTCGATACGCCCCGTTCATAGGATAAGATGGGTGGGAAGGGGGAATTCAAGACATCACATACATCCATGCCTTTGAACAGAAATTCATAAATCAATTGAAAAATCAATTTATAAAACTGCCCGTACTGGGATTCGAACCCGTGCCCTCCGTAGCGGTAGCCAACGAACTTGACCACTCGACCACACAGGCGGCGGCATTATGAACGGGGCGTATCGAGAGCGATTAGCTTACTATTTTTTTAGTATAATTATTTGAAGATATTGCGAAAATCTGATGGCCCATATGAGCAATCGTTTAAAAATCAATTCTTGCAAATAATTTTCTTTGAATCTCATATAGATATTATAAGAAAATAAAAAAATATACGTATAATATTTTATATTAAATTTAATACGCTTTGTGAAACTAAATCGCATAGTGCGTGATTTCTGTTATATAAATAATAATGTAATACATTTTATACAATCTCCTTAGGGGAACACATTTCAAAACTTTCAATGCAAACTAGCAGAGTAAATCAAATCTCCGCTGTTCTCTTCTGGTGCATAAAAATGAGAGATTGAAAAAGCTTTCCCCAGATACTTTACAATGGCATAATATAAATTATTTATTTTGACACCTACAATAGAAAAACACGACCTAAATATAAAACATTGTCTACTGAAGTTGTGAGAACGAGTTTTAATTATTGTTATGCTAGAAAATTCTACGAACGTGACAAAAAATTAGGTCAAAGATTAAACAGTATTTTTAATTATCTAAAGCAGCGTTTCCCAATATTTTTCATGCCACGGGTCTCTTGTAGAAAAAAATAATCCAGGAATTCCACGAAAAAAGATATTGTAGTCGCCGGAATCTTTATTTAGCATTAATTATGGCTCGTATATAGCCGGTCTGAATTTTAATACAGTTTCGGTCATAATTTTTATCACATTGGTGTCTGAATTTATATTAAATGGTCATAATAATATTATTATTTAAATGAGATTTAAAAAAAATCTAACCTAACCAAAATAGTTATAAAATCTGACTGTATTATATTTTTATTCTGACCAAAAATTGATTTAAGCTCTGACCATTGTTTTTATCCCTATTAATTATTACTATTAATATTTCCATATATTTTATCACAATAAATTGGAAATAACTTTTTTATCCATGATCTCTCTCAATGTGGCAGGGGTAGGACGTATGTAGATACTTAGTAGTAGGGATAAAAGGATAAGATTAGGACAAGACTAGTAATGAAAAAAGCATTACTAATTAATTCAAATTATATGTGCTACACATTACAGTAAGATATTGTGACTCACAATGAATTCTTCAAATGTGCTGAGAAAACATTTTATCACGTGACTTTTTGTATTCGACGAAGCGTTTCGACCAGTGGAGGAGAACCTGCGGCCTCTTGATTACTCTGATGTGGCCTTTTGACTTGATATAAAAATTATTCGCAAGCGATTGGAAAAAGAGCGTTATCAACCCATTATATGTTCGACAGTCGAAAAAAGGGAGGGGGGTGTCGACGCTTTATTTTCTGCGGCCTTATGATGAATCAGATAAACGAATGTGGCCTTTAGAAATCAAAAGGTTCCCCACGCTGGTTTAGACCGAAGAAGCTGAATTTGCTTCTAAGCGAATTTAAAAAAAAGTATTTGTATAGAATGAAAACAGAATGTAATATTTCCAAAACTCAAACTTTTCAGTAGAGTCAAATACTATAACGAATAACACAAACAAAATAACATTTGCATAAAAATATGATTTCCAATTTGAAGACGACAGTCTTGTATACATTTTATATCACAACTAATAAGATCAGTCGATTCCTTAGGCATGAATTAATTAGCCTATACCTAACTCAATATCGCTCATTTTGGAAATAGTACGTTTTGCATTATAACCCCACAATTATAACTGAAATATCAACTCATAAGCTAAATAATTTTTAGCTCTATGATTCTGTATAAATAGTTTTTTTTTTCTAAAGGTTGCTATCTTTTTTTCTAACTCTATTTCAGTTGTTAAAAATAGCTGTTGGAAAATAAAAAGCTTTATAAATACTGCATCTAATAAGTGTATTTTTAAACGGTAAGCTGGTCGGCGATGTTTCCGATTCTCCCTACACTGTCCACTCATTGGAAACGTGACTTAGAGTAGCATTCAACTGCGCGCATGCACAAGAATAAAAAAAAAAAGAATAAAAGCTGTTTTAAAGCTTTCTGGTTCTCCCGACTCATTTATTTGAACAAGCATCGTTTGAGCCCAGAGTTAGAAAGCTTTCCTATCATGACTTCTATTTGGCCCTGAATCGAATTGGCAACACGAGATCAACTTGCACTTTGACATTTTGATATTCGTTATGAGAATGAGTGTTGGTATTTTTGAAAAAAACTGTTATACTGGAACTCCAAGCGAATGTATTTTTTTTTCGCAGGAATATAAGAAAGTTTGTTGAAACATAATTATTATGTTGCAAAAAGAAATTCATTAATATATCAACTGGGGAGAGGAAAAAGGAAGTAACCCACAGATTTTTTTTTAGATAATCACAATGTATCTAACATGATACATATTCTATCAAAGGGATGTAATCTGCAAATACTGAATTATTATCTAAATTTTGCTTTTAAGTTCAGCCCTGATCAAATCACAATCGTTCCTACATTAAGTATTAATGCTTTTTTAGAAACTTCATATATCGACTGTGGAAAGGAAAAAGGACGTAACCCACAGTTTTTTCAAAACAGCTTCTTTTCGACAATCGCAATGTATCAAACTTGATACACATTCTATCAAAAGGATTTAATCTGCAAATACTAAATAGTATCTAAATTTAGCTTATAAGTTCGAAAAAAAGGATGACCTTGTAAAAAATTGAAACCAAGAAAAAAGACTGAAAAAAAGGTTTTTCCTAGACAATTTCTTAAATTAATATTAGATTATGTCAATTAAACACCAGCTTAAAGTCTCGGAGCACTTCAATGTTGTGTTTATTTCATAATTTGCACATGGCCGAAAATCATCAAAACACGTTTTTTGTGCCTCCTGTAAAATTTGCTATGTTGGGTTACGTTCTTTTTCATTTCCACATTCGATATATAACGCGTAGAGATGAGTCTGACCAACAATGTTAGAAATGATTTTTTGAATACATTTTATGAACACGTACAATTCTAATAATACAATATCAGTGGAGATAATGTACTACGTTTGATGGTGTATTATTCGTAATCAAAGTATTTAAATTCCAGTTCTCAAAGTCGTCATAACTTTACAACGTGACAAGTTAATGCGTTTTAGAAGTCACAATATGTAATATCAATAATGAATATCTTAACTGATACAATACAAAAGGTTGCAGTAAATATACATGCCAAATAACCATAATCAACATAATTATATTGTAAAACATATGTATTTTTAATATACAGTACAAAATCTGTAGGGCAAAGTCTTCAAAGTATATTTTCTCCGTTTGAAATTTTTTGTGTAGTGGCAATATATCTCTTAACTAAATTAAGTTTAAACATATTATAGATCCGATTATCTCTAAACGAATTCAAAGACTTGTTGTAAAATTCAATACTTAACTATTTTGAAATCATCATAATTCATAACGGAGTTATATAAAAGTAATTACCAATTTAATAAATAATATTTAGTTACCATATTAGTCGGGTCCTTGCGCAGTGGTTATCGCCATTGGCTCCCGTGACGGATCTCGCAGATTCATGTCCCAGTAAGAACACTATTTTTTTTTATCGATTTCCGTTTGAAGGCATGGATGTTTATGATGTATAAAAATTCCCTCCCATACTTAAAATAATTAAATTAGACCCTAACCCTCTTTTGGTTTATTTTTTACTCCTATCCTTTCTTTATTTTAATTTCTTTGAAAAATAGAAAGCTTGAGCAATTGTGTAACAAACAGTTTACGTATAAGTTATGTGTTGAGATACCTCCAATAGGAGGCCATTTACTCCACATTGTGAGCAAACCTAGACTAAAAATAAGTTTTGTTTTTATAATATAATAGCCGGTTCCAGACAAGCGTTGCAATGTCACTCAAAGAAAGAGAGTGTTTTAATTGTGTTTATTGAAGTGCATGTTTTCTTTTTCTGTCTGTTTGGCGTTTGCTGCTGATTGTCTATGGTACGACACACGCGCCACCTAATGTAGTTTAATTGTACTACGCCTATAAACTTCGCGCAAGTTGCATGAACGGTATGGCAGACATACAAACATTGTTTTTTTTATATAAGACCTACTGTAAGTTTTACATTAATATGCCTATAACCTTCCCGGAAGTGCAAAAAAAAAGTTTGTAGAAGTTTTATTGCAATCGCATCAGCGGTTTGGCAGCACAAACATTCATTTTTATATATTAGTATATTTAAAAATGTCTACAAAGTAACAGAAGCTGTCGAAGAACTCGTGTATAAATGACGTACCGTATAGATGCACTACTGAGACTAATGCTTAAATGCATTATCGACAATCCGCCATCTTGACTCGAGACTCATGACGCTATCTCCTGTCGAGATGCCTTGCAGGAAATGATGTGACAACTTTGCTTTGCAACTGAATAAATTTACTTGCATTGTATATATATACTAGAAAGAGTTGGATAAACGCAATTTCAATGGAAATTTCTCTATTAATGCTAACGGGCTAAGATAAATAGTCAGTGTGAAATTTTGATATGGTATTAAATTGATTTTTGTTTGGCTTTTACTTCAAACAATTTTTTTCAGAAGACAAATTTAGCGAATGATGACAATTTATCAATGTTTTTAAGCAATTGCAGGTTTCACTGTCAAGGGTAGTAGTTAAACAATGATTATTGATATATTTTTATCGTATTATTAATAGTGTTGTTACAAGTTGCAATGAATGGTAGTGAAGTCTGCACTGGTTTCGAACTTTTGGGTGCCTACTATGAAGTTTTTGTAAAATTATACATTTACAATCACAAATCATGAAAATTTAAAGGTTTTTTTTAATATAAATTATAAATACATAATAATAATACATAAAGAAAAACACAATATTTCTTTGTACTTAATTTCCACTTCTTTTTATCAATATCAGAATCATGATGATTTTTTAATTACATGGCTTGAGTAAAAGCCAAATCCTTCTTTCCCTACTACTCACTTTGAAAAAAAAGGAAGTTGAGCGACTGAGTAACAAATAGTTCTCGTAGAAAAAAACTTCTGTTGAGATATCTCCATCAGGAGGCCATACGCTCCACATTAGGAGCGAACATGAGTAAAAGAAAAATATTGCCTTTTGTTCCATATAAAAATACATTAAGTAACATTTAAATGGATTAATAATAATTGTATAAAAGTGATGAAAAGCTTTAAGATTAAGTGAACCCCTTGTTACCGTATTGGAAGCCTATCGCTGCTTATTATCACATGAAGTGAACTGGAAAATTGAGGAAGAAAATAAAATCTGAGCTTGCAAAATATAGAAGAGGGAATTAAATTAATGTGGAAATTAATTGTTTTACACTTTGATACAAAATTTAGTGTGCAGCGAGCTTTTGTGAAATACAACGAGAGTGTTTTTGACAATTTTTCAGTTTAAAACGAATACTAAAACGCTTAACAACCTCACAGTAAGAAAATATGTTAACAACAGACATTCATGTGTATGTTATTCACAGGAAAATTGGTTCTCTGGGAATTAATTACGTTATTATTGGTATATGTATTCAAAATGGTTCACTGGTAATAATGTGTATTCTTAGAGGCATGATATAATGTCATAATTTGTTGTCTAGCGCAAGGGTGGGATAAAGGGACTCGCGCGAGCCCCTTGTTGAATTTTACTAACGCCGGAGAGCCGCTTGTCAATTTAAGAGAAAACAATATTCTCAGATCAAATGAGTATAACTGAAATTTCTGACTTTTATACTATCTAGAACAGCTTCGGTATACATGTTTGGTACATTGATAAGTTTACGGTAAATTGCATATTGTTAAATACTATAAAAGTGTATTAAGTAAAAATCGATTGCTTATTTAAGTATTGCATATAATTCCATCGAAGTGATAAAAAAAACCTCACCGCTTCCTAAGAAAACTGAGAATTGTTTTGATATAAAGCGAGCCTCTTGTTAACGTTTTGGCAGCCTACCGCTGGTCTAGCGGTACGAACTTTGTCATCGTGATCAGATGAGTCTAGGTCAAGTATTCAAGTTCTGTTAAAGTCAAAGTTAGTCTTATTTAGTTTTTTATTTGAGATCTTGAATTTCTTTATTTGACTTGAGTGATATTATTTTTTTTATAAAAGTTTTTTCATGATACTTTCGATGGATTCGGTGGAAACTTTCTGGAAGTTCATTTTAATAAAAAATAGCTTCAATTATTCCACGTATTGTGCTACAAACTGTAACACGTGTTTCACCTCTTTCAGAGGCATCATCAGATAATCTTACTTCCACAAATGCTCGTTAAAGTACGAATGATTTAATAAGACAGGTTGTTCGCTACTGCTAAATTTATTTCCAATGGTTTAACCCTTCCTAATTGATGCAACTCATTAGTTAATAATTTTGTAACGTAAAAGTCATTTGTAGTATAATTTTTGTTTGTTGGTTTTTATATCATCCCTTCCTTGGCTCCCGTTTTTATTTTATTTTTATTTTTGGTATATATCAGGATAGTAAAATTAAAATAATTCGTACTTAAGCAAGCATTTGTGAAAGTAAGATTATTTGAGGATACCTCTGAATGAGACGTAACACGTTTCCAGTTTATATCACAATATGTGGAATAATCTAAGTTATTCTATCATGAGATTTTTTCACTTTGAAGAAAAAAAATGGACAGAGAGTAAGCAGGAACTTAGAAAGGTACAAAAACATTTAACATATTCATGCGTTTGAAAAAGTTCATAAAAATAAATCAAATATTCATCACAGGATTCAAACTCGTTACTCCGAAATCGAATGGACGTAAGCCTAATCTGTATTGAACATTCGGCTACAGAGTTTACAAAATGAACATCGAGAACATTTTTAATCAGCTTTACCACAAAGTATTGGTCTTGTATTTACATATATTATAAATATACTTACATCGTTACAGCTTAACCAAATAATTCAGTAAGATAAAATCTTAAGAGGTGTACTACTCGGTTATGTCGATAAGCAGTTAGTACTATATTTTTCTTTTCGTTAATGAAAAATGAGCTTTTGATAAATTTTTGGCGTTACTTTATATCAAATTTATATTGTCTGAATGTTGTACTCTTCCATTAATCTTGTCGCTAACGACCCGGGTTTTGCGTTTCGGTATCTTCAAGCTTTTTAAGTACACGAATGTATTTGAACTGACGTGTAACGGACTTTATAACTTTATATCTTTAATTATTTAGTAGTCGAGTGTCAACGTCATAAGCTTGGAACACGGAGGAGTGACGGGTTCGAATCCCAGTACAGACAGATTTTAAAGATTGATTTTTAAATCGACTTATAGATTTCTGTTCAAAGAAATGGATGTATGTGATATCTTGAACTCCCTTCCCCACCCATCTTATCTTAAAAAAACAGGTCGCAGCGAAAGCAATTAGCTAACCACTAGTTTTGTCCTAGCCCTATTCTTATATCCCTACTTTCTAAGAAAGGTTGAATAACTGAGTAATCATCAATTCTCGTAGACACACTTCTGTTGAGATATACTCGAAGAGGAGTACATATTCTCTACATTGAGACATTCGGACATGGTAAACAAAAAATGAAAGCTAAAACCCATTCTAAAAACATGTTTAAAAATACAACAAATAAATTTCGACTGTGGAAAGAAAAAATGACAACCCACAAATAACAAATTTTACAGGAGACACAAAAAGAATTTTTTGATGATTTTAGCCTAAAGGCAAATGATGAAATATACCAAAAATTTTAGTGCTTGGAGACTGAAAAACTGATTTTGAATCGACTTTATCTGATATTGAATGAGATATTAAAAAAAAAATCCCTTTTTTTCAGTCTTTTTTCTTGATCGCAATTTCTACATCCCCTTCTTCTTTAAACTTCAAAGCTAAATTTAGATACTAATTTGGCATTGTCAGCTTGCATCCTTTTGATTAAATGTGTATTAAGTTGTATAGATTGTGAATATCGAAAAAAAGTTATTTTGAAAAAACTGTGGGTTACGTCCTTTTTCATTTCCACAGTCAATTTATTGAAAACTGATTTGCAAAAATTATCTAATCTCATCGAAAGAGATTGTAAAATTAAAGGAATATTATGTATGAGATATTCAATATATAACTGATTTTTATCGATATCCAGATTATTATCTTGTTACGCAATCCGTTTTGTTTCTTTTAGTTTACCAACAATGAAGCACTCCTGAACAAAGAGAAAGAATGTAAAAACTACCCTTTTAACAGAGAAATGGGTTGAAAATTTATTGAATATAAAAACCTCAAGTATAATATATAACTATAAAACAGTGGCACGACAGGGGTAAAAGCATTTAGGGATCTCTTGAGAATTATAACTCTTCGCTTTCTATTGAGTCGTCACCCTACATTTTACTTAGAATATCTCTCCACTGGATGTATAATATTATTATTTAGTATTCTTATTAAAAGTAGTGACTAAATAATATAAATATTTTTTTTTTTTTTGCTAAAGCCATAGATATTTACTTAACAATTTTCCTTAACGGGGTAATACATACATATAATAAAGTTATAATACAGAGATGCCCAACTGAAATTACTTGGTGGGCCAAATAAAATAATGCACGTCTCTCATGGGCCACACATACATTTTTTAAACCTTAATAATAATATGATTTTTTAATATTAATCATAAACAAACAACTCACAATTAAGATAATTTTATTATTATTTTTTAAATGATTGAAACATTTATTTTTTAAAATGTATTTTACCAATAAAACAACGCCAAATTTATAGAAATTTAAAAATCTCTATAGGGCCACACGAAACCTTAAAAAGGCCACATGTGACGAGCTGGCCATGGCTTGGGCATGCCTGGTATAATATATTAGATTTATTTTTATGCCATAATTTTAAAAAGTCAATAATTTTATCACAGCATCATCAATTTATTTCTGTTGATTTTATTCAGTGTTTCATTTAAATGGTTGAATTACATCTCTCCTTTCGGAGAAAGTAAGAATAGACAGGTGTAGTTAAGAAAGGTCTTACAGTTAGCGAATCATTCTCCGTTCGCTCTGTTAGAAATATATATACATATAAATTTTGATAATAAATGTGTTTTTTAAAGAAATAATGACAACTAGCTGTAAGCCCATTGACTTCAACCGGGGGGATTTTTGTTGCATTTTTAAGTAGTCAGAAAATTTTTCTGGCGTGAAAAATAAATTATAAATTTTAAATAATATAATTTTTAGAATATTTGAAAAGTTTAATTTTTCTAACAAACATATTTCGTAGAAGAAGAAATAGATCTCGGGATATACATCGACACCCCTGCTGTATTTAAATTGTATATAATATAATGTTTAGAATATTTGAAATGTTTAAGTTTGTTAACAAATATATTTCGTAGAAGAAGAAATAGATCTCGGGACATATATCGAAACCCCTGCAGTATTTAAATTGTAAATAATATAATTTTTAGAATATTTGAAATGTTTTAGTTTCAAATAACAATGTATTGGAAAAATATGTCTTTAGTATGAATAAAAAAATCACGACAGCGTTGATGGGGAGGGTGAGGGAGAGTGGGAGGGGAAATCAGGGACAATCATACAGACGGACGGACGGACATTATCAACTATTAATATGTAGATTTAATTAAAAAACAAAAGAATGGCTATTGATATTTGAATACAGAATGTAATGGCTACAGAATTTGAACGTACATACTGAGCTATACTCCTTAAAGGGTTAATAGCGATTTTTTTACAACTCTCTAGGTTAAATTGAATGTTTGACAAGTTATTTTAAATAGCAAAGTCTAAGAATAAATCGACACTCTTTTGTCTAAATTAGACATTCATTTAATATTATCAGGAACGGTTTCGCTCAACACGAGCATTTTCAACTGATTATATTAAAGTGACTTGTACATATTCTTATTTATTACTATGAAATTGATTGAATTGTGCAGTTGACTATTTTATAAATGATGTACAATAATAATTTAAATTAGTGTAAGTCCTTTCTTAATCCATGTTCGCTCCCTATGTAGAGTATATGACCTCCTTATGGAGGTATCTCGACAGAAGTTTTTTTTCTACGATAACTGTTTATTAATCAGTTGCTCAACATCTATTTTTAAAGAGATTAGTAGGGAATTTCAATCGTTAAAATTATGAACATTCTCACAAATTTAGTCACTAAAGATCTGGGTTTCGCCTTTCGGCATCTTCAAGCGTTCAAGCGCAAAGACTAATAAATTATAAGTGTTGAATGATGGATTTTTAATTGTATGTTATAGGTGTTAAGCATTTTAATTTTGTGTAATTGTAGAGTCACTTATACTGTAATTTGTACATTATTTTCATTGTCAATTGTTGTTTACACCTTTTATGTCAATTTAATTTTGTATAAATAGCACTGTTTATTTATTTTTCTTATCAGTTGACAATACTCGCAATGAGCGAAACCAGTCCTGACCTTTTTGATAAAGTGGAATAAAGTACAAAGAAATATTGTGTTTTTATTAATATAATGCCTTTCCACCAAGTATTGACAGTGAACACCCTAAAAGTGAAGGCAACGATGTTGACCTGCCACTTACACCAAAACTTAAATCAAAGTAAATTGCATTAATTTCAAGCCACGTAAGAACGAAGAGCAACGAATATGAACGAATCTATTATTGTTTATTTCGGCAAGGTTTCAAAATATTGATACAACGTTAATTAGATCTTTATCGTTGTTTACACTGCGGTTTGCCCATGTTGTATTCGTGATATAAATCAGTTGTGCGCAAATGGCTCAAAGCAGGCCATGTGTGGCACGTTGTATATTTTAAGCCACACAAAAGCTTTAAAGCACATTCAAAAGTTTCATGTGAAGATAGCTTTACAAACATGTATCGCTAATAAAATCTTAAGTATGTAAACCGATTAGGTTATTGTTGAATGAGTCTTTGTCTTTTGGTAGACACAGTTCCAAATTATTTATAAATTTGTTAATAAAAAAAATATTCCTTTGTACTTTATTCCACTTTATTTAATAGGTCAGGGCGGGTTTCTCTCATTGCGAGCATTTTCAACTGATAAGAAAAATATATGAACAGTGCTATTTATACAAAATTAAATTGAAAGTAAAGGTGTAAGCAACAATTAACAATTAAAAGAATTTATAAATAACAGTATAAGTGACAACAATTACACAAAATTAAAATGCTTAAAACCTATAACATAAAATAAAAAATCCATCATTCAACACTTTTTGACCAAAACTTTTTTCAAATTATACACGATTTCACGATGAGTGCCCAATCAGTTTCGGGATTGAAAATGAATAAATCCCGTGATCACAAAAAGGCTCCGGGATTGGATACCCTAATCACGACGTCTTTAATTTCTACAGAAAAAAAATAGCAAAATGACAATTTGTATGTGTTTTTTTTTACCATTTTCGCTTAAATTATATTTACGATTTAATTTTCGCCCCAAGATTCAAAATGATGTGTACCACTGATAAATATATATATTTTACATTACGTACTTTGTGTATAATATATTATGTATCTAGTGTATATTTGAAGGCGGTTTACGATTCGCAAAACGACCGTTGTTTTACCGTGGCCAAAGGACGTTGAATATTTTATATATTCAAAATAAAGACCCTTAGAATGTTGATACAGTTGTCAGAAAAAGGGTTAAAAGTAAAAAAAATCTTTGTAATACATAATATTATAGTCACTATTTAAAAAAAATATAATGTAACGTCAACTATCGATTATTTTTATACAATATAACACTCTTTTGTACAATTATTACTCAATTATTTATTAGGATCAAGAGTGGTTTTACTCAAAAATATACTCTCATATATATCGACTGTGGAAAGGAAAAAGGACGTAACCCACACATATCAAATTTTACAGGAGGCACAAAAAACGTGTTTTGATGGTTTTCAGTCATACGCAAATTATGAAATAAACTCAACCTTGAAGTGCACGGAGACTTCTAAATTGGTGCATTATTGACATAATGTAATATTAATTTAAGAAATTGTCTAGGAAAGATTTTTTTTCAGTCTTTTTTCTTGGTTTCAATTTTCACAAGCCCATCTTTTTTGAAACTTAAAAGCTGAGTTTAGATATTAATTCAGCATTTGCAGCTAACATTCTTTTGATAGAACGTGTATCAAATTGGATACATTTTGATTATCGGAACAAATTGTAGATTACGTCCATTTTCCTTTTCACAGTCTATATGTATACAGAGTTATTAATACAAAACAAGATAGACTAGGGTGTTGGTAATATAATTTTGACTCTGAAATTGAAACTCTGCTCATCAGCTTTTTTGTAATCTGTAATCGAATTATAGCAGGGCTGTGGAGTCGGGTACAAAAAGGAAGACTCCGACTCCAGCTTTAAACAAAAAACCGACTCCGAATTGAATTGTTACTTTAACTACCGTTAAAGTAACATAGCTGTATATCATCAGATCATTCTAGTTAATAAAATAATTTTAGTTAATTTCACCAATCAATATGATGGATAGAATAATAATTTTTCAACATCTTTAAGTTATTTTTCTCCTGCTTTTCCGGCTGTGACTCCACAGCCTTGGTTTATAGTAGATTGACGACTTTTCTCTTCGAGGTAAAGCATAGTTATTTTTTAAAATGAAAATAAACATTCTTTGCATGTACTACAATAGCTGAAAAGCAACTACAATAATAAATACGTGTTAATTTTATTTTTTATTGTTTACTGCATTTAATTAAATTATGAAATTTAATCTAATGAAGTCTATCGAATATTAAGCGAAATATATTACAGATGTTCATTATTTGTATTTGCTTATAAGATACAAGAGTGTTGAACTGTAAAACAATAGTTGTTGAGTCTCGAAATTTTTGAATGTTGTATCGAATAAAAAAATAAAACAATACAATGCAAACGCAAATGACAGGCAAAGAAAAGTTGTGATCGCTAATGTGGGTAAAAAATAATAGAAATATTACAAACATCCATGAGCTGGATTCTGATCCATACAAAAAACTAAACAAGTAGTGTACGAATGGAAAGGATATGATGAAAGACTTTTAGGGGTTAACAAAAACCATGGTAAAGCAGCTAACGTTTTTAAATGGTACACTATTTGCGCTTGATTAAATAGAAAATGATTTCAATAAGTAAATTATTATAATATATTCTTTCTTTATGATTTTAATAAAGGAAAATATTAATATTTCAAGAACTTCTTAGAAAAAGATGTCATGTGTTTTTTTCCGTCGTAGTTAAAAAGTGCTGCCTCGAAAGTTAACAAAAATAAACAAAATTTAATGTTGTCTTTGGTATAACATGCCTAAAGAAAATTCTTGCGAAAAGAAAATATTATAAATCAATTAAAGACATTCTGTTAGCATGGTAACTTAACAATTTAGAAAATTTTAAACATGATATTATTTTCCAAAAATGGTTTACGGTAAATACGTTGTGATTTTTTTGTTGTTGTTTGCTTTTTTAATTAAAATAAAACAATAGTTGTAACCTAATTCTGATAGTTAACTAAATAAAACGGCTGTTGAATAAATAATTATTCTTTTTTAAAAACTGTGCATGATATTGTAAAAGATATTCGCCCACAAATCGGTAAAATTTTCCGAAAAGATTGTTTTTAATTCCAACCACTGAGGAATACATTATTTCTTTTCTTTCGTGTAAAAAAGATATTTCTCGCTTTCATAATAAATCTGTAACAAAATCACGTATTGTTTGCTATGTTATTTTTTTATTATTTCTCTCGCATCGCATTGTATTCGTGGGATCTCAAATCATATATCGAAAACCTACCCACTAAAATGTTTTTATAAAGATATAATAATATCTCTCAGACACAGTACAAAAAAATCGATTTATCATGCTTCGATATTATGATTCTGTGTGTTATTCATGTTATTCTACTACGATATATATTTTATTGTAGAAACGATGTTTTTATAAGATAAGTAAATTTTTGTTTTCGGCGAAATGTGTAAATTGGGTACATCACTACATTTACTACTCAGTACTAATGGGTCCTTTTCAGGGGTTGGCTGGAGGGGGCTCGGAGGGGGGCTCGCGCGAGCCCATTGTTAAATTTCAGCGCGGCCGGCGAGCTCCTTGTTAAGATAAGAAAATCACTCGTCTTAGATCAAATCAGCAATTTATGTAGATGGTTAAATTTTATTATGAAACAAGACCCTTCATTTTTTCATTCAGCGTTGTGGGCTTCCGTGCCGGACCTCATGGGTTCAAGTTAATCGCTTCTCCTGTCTTAGCTTTATCATTCTATCCCTACTACTATCTTTGGAAAAATGAGGTTCAGCGACTAAGTAACAAACAGTTCTCATAGAAAAAAAACTTTTGTTGAGATACTTTCATTAGGATGCCATATGCTCCACATTGGGAGCGAAAATGGATGCAAATAAATATATACGGTTTACCGAGCCCCTCGTTAAGATATTGGCAGCCCATCGCTGGTCCTTTGATAACCTAGATAATAATGTTACACTAATTTTTTATTTTACACAATAGATACGATCCACAAAAAGGTGATAGAATTTAAAAAAAATGAAGATTGCTTCCCAGAATGAAAAAACATGTTATTCGAGAAAAACACTGCAATATATTATAGAACATTGTGTAATAAGGTTAATAATGAAGTAAATAAGTTAAACAAAATATTCTTCATTATATCGACTGTGGAAAGGAAAAAGGACGTAACCCATAGTTCTTCAAAAACGGCTATTTTTCGATAATCACAATGTATACAACTTGACATACTTCTATCAAAAGGATGGAAGCTGAAAATGTAGAATTAGTATCTAAATTTAGATTTTAAGTTTGAAAAAAGAAAGGCTTGTTAAAATTGCAACCAGGAAAAAGGATCTGAAAAAGGTTTTTTTTAAACAATTAATTCAATAAAAATACAGTTTATCAGTCACCGTGCACTTCAGGGTTGTGTATATTTCATAATTTGCTTTTAGCCTAAAATCATCAAAAGACGTTTTTTGTGTCTCCTGTAAAATTTGTTATGTGTGAGTTACGTCCTTTTTCCTTTCAAAAATCGATATAGAAAATTGTGTTAAAAAATGAATAAAAAAATACTATTCATTGCTACTTGATAACATACACGCATGTTTATGAGAGACTGGACATTCATCGAAATATCTAAAGTGCTATAATTTTATGAAGAATTATCGTCATGTGTTGTTGAACTTCGTGTTATTTGTTTGTATATTTTTTCTAAGAATCGTGCTTGACAAGCGATTCGTGTAAAAATAATTATGGAGCGTGTTATTTCAAAACCTTGTTAAAAAAGTTGGGTGTTTGTAATATGAGATACGTTAATGTGTTGAAGCATATACCTGGATATACCGCGATGCTGAAAACGTCTTCTATATTATTAATTTAAGAATCCTTGAAAATCTGAATACCTTGCTATTTTTTAGTCCTATCTTGAAGAGTAATTCTCAGTAAACGTCGATTCAATCAATCAATGCCTTGAACTTTATTGGATAAGCTTTAAAGCTCGATTTTTTCTGATTTGACTTTTGAAAGCAGTTTGCAGAGATTGAATTCACATTTCTAAATGCGAAGTTTACACTTAAAGAAGTAATGGCACAGCCGTCCGGACAGTAAATATAAAAAAACTTTCAAGCTTAATATGTTTACAACGATCATTTTAAGTGTCATAAAAAGTTCGGTAACTTCAAAATGAAAAGGTTTATAGGAAAGCCCAAAAACCCTAGGTAATTTTTTGATTTTATTTTGTAAATTTGAACTAAATAATATTATTTAATTTGTCAGTATATAAAATGAAATTTGGTAAGGAAATAAGGTAAAAAATATCAACTTATTTAGTTCTACATATTTTTATAAGATTAGTTATAGCTGTTTCGGGGTGCGTCATCGTCAGAATTATGTTTAAATATGAATATACTCAGCTATATACATATACTGCATTTTTGTATATAATAGCATTGTTAAATTATATTTCTTATAAGTTGACAATGCTCGCAATGAGCGAAACCGGTCCTAACCTATTAAATAAAGTGGAATGATGTACAAAAGGAATATTGTGTTTTTATTAATATAATGCCTTTCATAAAATAAAAATAATAAAAGATTTTTAGAACTTTTTCCACTTCAAATTTATTTGATCAGGACCGGTTTCGCTCCTCGAAAGCATTATCAACTGATAATAACAATAAATTAAACAGTGCTATTTATACAAGTTAAATTGAAATAAAAAGGTGTAAGCAACTACTAACAATGAAAAGGATTTACAAACTACATTATAATTGCACAAAATTAAAATGCTTAACACCGGATGCCTCTGAAAGAGGCGAAACACGTGTCACAGTTAGTAGCACAATACGTGGAATAATGAAAGTTATTTTAAATTTTATATTAATTTGAGAATTATTCAATTCAACGTTGTGATCGACGACTGGGTGTTTGTGATGTCAATTCACATCATTTCCTCTCCTCCCACCCTTCTGATCCTTTAAGTACTGGGTGTAGCAATAGCGATTAGCCAACCTGTTCTAGCCTTATCTTTCTGTCCTTATGTTATAACATACAATTTAAAAAAAAAAATCATCAATACATATAAGTGGCAAATGATGTCAATTATAAACACAATTAAAATTTGGGAAATTTTAAAACAAAATGAAACTAATGTATAGTTTCGTAGTATAGTAATGTATAGTAATATAAAAATTTGATGCTGTTCCTATTTTGCAAAGCCTCGTTTATCTCAAAATTTCAAATACAGCAGTATTTTTCTAAATGATACGATTTATTCTCGAAGATATTTTATGAAATGCGGTATTTGCATATCTAACTGGGGTTTCTCTTTTAGTAATTCATAGCCAAAGAATGATCGAAGTAAGATAAAAATTCATTTTAAGTTTATGTAATTTAAAATATTGACGTCATTACTTAATAATGCTCAACTAAAATTAAGGAAATTTAATTTAATTTATTTAATTAAAACTGTAAACAAATTAACCGTATTTTATTGATCAAAATATTTCTTATTACTTAAGATATGTCGCCTGCTGTGGCCCAGTTGGTTAGAGCTTGCTCTACCAATCACGCAGGTCTGGGTTCGATTCCCGGTCAGATCACAGTGAATTTGAGAATTAATACTTTCGATGGTTTCGGCGGTTACTTTGTGGAAGTTCATTTTCATATAAAATTTAAAATAACTTTGATTATTCCACGTATTGTGCTTCTAACTGTGACACGTGTTTCGCCTCTTTCAGAGGCATCCTCAGACTGACTATCGCAAAGTTTACTTAAGTAATGAAGCGAGATTGATTCTCCCCCTCCTTGCTTCCCTTAAAAGGAAAAAAACCCAAACTCCATTTTGTAATTTCATAATTTCAAATGTTAGAATCAATCTTGCTTCATTAATTAAGTAAACTTTGCGATAGTAAGTCTGAGAATGCCTCTGAAAGAAGCGAAACACGTGTCACAGTTAGTAGCACAATACAATAATCAAAGTTATTTTAAATTTTATATTAATTTGACAATTATTCAATTCAACGTTGTGATCGAAGACTGGGTGTTTGTGATGTCAATTCACATCATTTCCTCTCCTCCCACCCTTCTGATCCCTTAATAACTGGGTGTAGCAATAGCGATTAGCCAACCTGTTCTAGCCTTATCCTTTCGTCCCTAGTACTCACTTTGAAAAAAGTGAGGTTGAACAACTGAGTAACCAACAGTTCTCGTATAAAAACTTCTTTGAAATACCTCCATTAGGAAGCCATATGCTCCACACTAGGAGCGGACATGGATTTTAAATATATATATTATTGCACAGCTTGAGTATAATAAATAATATACAAAGACGATGATATAAATATAAATAATATAATATATATTTGATTTACATTGTGAAATTATTATACAAATAATATTATGTATTCGATAAAATATCCAAGATGACCTAATATGTAGATAAGTTCGTATTTATCAGCAATAAATGCTCTAAAGCAAAAATATTTGTAAGCGAACATGAACTACACTACATTTATTACAAGTAAACATCAACAATTTATTCTAGTAACTAGTTACAAAAGTTCGTTCGGTACGTAAACACATCGCGTATCAGAAATTTAATAATTCCCATTTAAATGAAAAATACAAAGGATACCGTCGAATAAATAAATCTTACTCTCGATAAATCACAGGTAACTGAGTTAACCGGGGAGGATTCTTGAAATCCGTACGGTGCGGGCAAAATTCATCTGAAAATATGTGCAAAGCTCAAAGCTTCAAACAGAACTACGGAGCTTTTAGTATTTAACCGTCTCTCGAGTTGGGAGGTCGTTTTATCCACGCCGCGCAAAGCCTCAGCTTCGAAACTGAAGTTTCTCGTAAGTTTTCAGGATATTCGAGTACACTCCAAGTATTTTATGATATCAATTAAGACTTGTGGAAGTGAAGGGTTTTTTGAAATTTTGTGACGTGCCTAAAACGAATTTTAAATGGAAAACTTTGAAGACTTTTATTATTTATTTCTTGCCAAGTTACAGCACGATTTTGATTGTAAAGTTTTTTGATTTCAGTTTTGTTGGAAGCTAAAGACTTCTATGTTTTCTTGTTAATTTGTGTAACCTCTCATAACGAATATTTAATTTATAAAGTTTAGTTCAAATAAGGTGACTTTTGGATGTTTGTAGATTTTTTGTACTCTTTAATTAGTACTTAAAACAGTGCCGGACTCTTCAGTCGACTTCTAAGGTAATTTTAATTTAAAACATATTTTCTATCTGATATGAAACATTGTAATATTATTTTATTTTAATTTCATTGTGTTGACAAATGTATTAGTAGATAATTTAACACTGAAATCAAATAATCGCTTATTTCCGAAATAAGCTGGAGATAACAAAAGAGAGTCAATTAAAGTTAACTAACTAAAAGATATTATTATATCAAGATTTTTTTCACAAATAAAGTTTTAGGTATGTTGTTGTTTTGAAAAATTTACAATATAATATTTATCAGACAGTCGCACAAAAAAAATAAGAATATTATAATTGTATTGGTGAATAAAAAAGAATCATTTTTTGCATATTTAAAAAAAAATAGAATAACCTGAAAAAAACTGTAATAAAAAAATATACTTTAAAAAATTCCGTTGATAGAAGAGTTTTGGAGAGAAGTTAATCTGGATTAAATGTAACATATTGTATGTACTTTTCTATATTTTGACAAAAAAAATATTTTGATAAGAAGTTTACAAACTCGAAGTTAAAATAGATATATATAATACAATTGAATTGATATTTAAGACGATGAATTGAAAAAAAAAATAATACAGTTTCTTCTTGTATTATAAAAAACACAAACAAAAAATTATGTGTAATCAAATACTACAAAAGTTAACTAAAGTTATTAGAGATGATTGATTTATGGAAAAACCATTATTAGTTTTATTCAAAAGTATTTTGATTGCAAATAACTCAAGCTTTATTATTACACAGTTTTTTTTTGAGCTTATACCTTACCATCGTGTAAAATGACAAATCCATACATTGTTAAAATTTTAGATAATTTTATTCATAAGATAAGTTGTAAATTGTGTTTTTTCTTTTGGTAGCAGAGAGCATGTTCTAAAAAAAAAACATATTCAACTAATATATTATACAGTATTTTTACAGAATTTTCCTATTATCGTAATGCGTTCTTCCAAATATGTAAATAGATAGCAATCGATAACAAATATTAATGTTTTAAATTATCCATTTGTTTGTAATTATTGTCCAAGTCAAAACGCTAAGGAATATGCATGGATTTTTTCTCAGTTATATCCACAAAAAAAAACCAAGAAGATTTAAATCAATTGTTTATTTCGGTAGCCGGTAAATTGCTCGAATGGAAATTGCTCGAATTACAAATTATTCGAATTGCTTGGTTATTTAAAAGATTTTTCACGACTTTTTCTACGAATTTCATTTTTATCTTGTGCGACACTTGTTTAGAGAGTGAAATATAAAAATAATTTTCGTAAGTATTTATTTTAACCGTGTTCGCTCCAAATGCGGAACATATAATCTTTTAATGGAGTTTATCTCAACAGAAGTGTTTCTACGAGAACTGCTTATTAATTAGTTACTCAAACTGTTTCTATATATTTCCAGAACACATAGAAGACTAGGGCTAAGACAGAACAAACGGACAGAACAAACGGAAACAAATTGATTATCTTGTTATTCGAGCAATTTCCATTCGAGCAATTTACCGGGAACCGTTTATTTTAGTTTCTGTATTGAATTTAGTTAATATTCCTGGATAACATCAGAAACGAAATGTAAAATTTAATCCTCATAAGTCGCGACTTAATTTATTTAATCATAAATCTTTGCGTATTCCGAAAATATTATTTTAAAGTTTTTGGTATTATAAAAGAAAGGAATCAATTTCGATTGTGATTGCCAAATTTTGCAGATCCATCAATTTGATGATGCTACTGCCCAGTGAGCTTGTTTTAGTTTTATTTAACGTGTTTTAATTGTGTACAATAAAGATTTCATAATAGTACAAATATAGATATTTAATAAATGGCTGCTTTAATCCGTAAATTATTTACTAAACGCAATCTTTAAATAAACAATGAAGGATATTTTTTGAATCGTTTTAAACTTTTGCTTATGCAGCAGATGTATAAAGATTCTATTACCACATCCATGTAATTATTGTATTCTTAACTGCTCTGAAAGTTTCTGAAAAAAAAATGAACTTAAAATTAACCAACATATAAAAAGATCTGATGAAGCAGAGATCTCGCAGCAACAACAGCTAATTTTGCATGCGTCGATTACTTATTGTGAGTAAATTACAACTCTGATAGTCACCGTTAATAAAATCAACGATGAAAGAAAGCAAACATAGATAAAATTGAGTTAGACCTTTTTAGTTTAGCAAAACTAATTCGGGTCAAGTAATCACTCCCTTTGTAAACCTATACTTCACACATGATTTGGATGTTTTTATTCTTACCAAGCTTGCACTCGTCTACTTGAATTGAATACAAATCAGTTATTTAAATGCAAAGAAAATATTTCTAAAACAATCAAATTGTTATGTAAAAGCTTTAATTAGCAGGTCCATGTTTGATTATTTGTACCCAAGAAAACAAACAATTTTGATTGCAGATACGAATTGATATACTGAAATGATTCGATATGTGTATTTTTTTAATGTGAGCATTACAGTAATAATTGATTATTACTAATATATTTATATTTTAAATTTAAAATGGTTCAAATAAAATCTAGGCAATCAAATTGTTAACATATTTTGATACGGGTTTATTTTGAAGTCACTACGAATTCAGACACGTTGTACAAAATTACATAACAGAAAGCGAAGAACATGTTAACAAGTGGAGTTTGTTTGATATATGTTATTACAATACTTGTCAATTGAAACATTGTCTTAAATCGTGTCTAAGCCTTGTTACTCACATGCATAATATTTTTATTTCAATCTCGCTACACGAAAGATCATAAGTAAGAATTTCATATTTATGTTAACGTTAAGTAGGTCAGTGAAATTCTGATAAGTGAACTATAATACTATAAATTTGTCATTGATAACCATTATTATAATTAATGCTCGTTCAGTTTTATTGGAATACTATCACGTATAAAGAAAATGCGCCGGGTGAAATCGTTTTAGATAATAAAAAGAAATAACGGTCGTTAAAGAGAAAATATGCATTTCTGCCATTAATATTTAAATGAAGATACATAAAAATTGCAAAGTTTATTGGCTCCATTTTAAATAATATATCTGAATCGAGAACTGACATTAGCCATTATAAGCCAAGCGTCTTTCTTTGGCCATATTCGCTTCTTATGTAAAGCATATGGCTGCAACGCGGCACCTCCATGTTTCCCTGTCTCCCACCAATTGCTTTGCTTCCTCCCATGACATGCCAGCATCCCTCAGTTCCGCCGAGTACATCCTATGGATAGTACCCGACGGACGTCCGAGGCGCCGGAATCCCACAGGTCAAAAGAAGAGGCAGGCAGGATTGAGGCTTTCCGGAAGCATCCGCAGCACGTGACCCAGCCAGTTCCAACGTCTCTCCATAACCACTGACGTGACAGGAAGCTGTCTTGTACGCTCCCTTATCTCTGAATTCCTCACAAAATCAAACCTCCTCACCCCCATTATCCGACGCAGACATCTGTTCTCGAAGCTCAGTATACGGTTTTTATGAGTCTTAGTCAGGTGCCATGATTCGCAACCGTCAATCAGTACCGGCATAATACAAGCGTTGAATGAGTGGCATTTAGTTTTAATCGAGCACAACTGTGTGTCCCAGACAGTCCGCATTGAGTTGAATGTGGCTCCAGCCATTCCTAAATGAATGGCGAGCTCTTTTTTTGTACTACCGTCTTCGGGGATATGTACGCCAAGGTATCTGAAGCTGTCAACCCTCTCGATGATCTGTCCCGCGTTAGTAAGGGTCCTATCAGAGTCATGACAGGTTTGGTTACACATCACATTGGTCTTACTAGTATTAATTTTTAGACCAATGCGACCTGAGCTAGTTCCTAACCCATCAAACTCATTCAGTTTTTTAGTTTTACAAATATTATTTTATATATATTTGATAGGTTTTTCAGCTTAGGCCATCCGAACTATGTTTAAATACATTGTAAAATTATCATGTTACAATATATTTATGCATTTGATTAGAAATAATCACTTAAATTTTAACTAACTTGCTTTGGATAATCCCATATTTTTTATCGTTCCAAGAAACACTAAAGTCAATTTATGGAAAGTAATAAAATATTTCTCAGTATGTATATGTATATAATATTAGGATCTTGAAGTGGTTGAGATGATGTATTGTGTATGTTTTCTAAACCAGTATATATAGCTTAGTTAATATAAGTTTAAAAATATTTAGTTCTGATGAGGGCTTTTAGGGTGTTCATTGTCAATACTTGGTAGGAAAGCACTATATTAATATAAACAAAATATTCCTTTGTAATTTATTCCACTTTATTTAAAAAGGTCAGGACCGATTTCGCTCATTGCAAGCATTTTATATCAATTTGATAAAAAAATCCCAAATTTTAATTATATTTGTAATTACCATCAGTTACCACTTAAAAATCATTAATTTTTAATATTTTTTAAATTATATGTTAGAAGTGTTACACATTTTATTTTTGTGTAATTATAGAATTGTAATTTTTAAATTCTTTTCAATGTCAATTGTAGTTTAAACCTTTTTATTAAAATTTATTTTTATATTAATAGCACTGTTAAATTATTCCTCTTATCAGTTGACAATGCTTGACATGAGCGAAACTGGTCCTGACCTTTTAAATAAAGTACAAAGGAATATTGTGTTTTTATTAAATTGATGAAGGCATACGTCGAAATACCAACTACCAACAATATATAAAATAATATTTGTTGAAATAAAATATTTCATATTTTTTCATCTTACTACAGTGAAGTCCATCAAAATACCAATTCAATAATTTAAAAGTATTATTAAAATAATATTATAAAAAGCTTTCAAAAGATGTTTCTCAAAAGGGTAAAACATGAGTCTCATTTCTAGTGCAACAAAGTATTTTTGAAATCAAACATATATTTTCACGAAGCATTCGCCGTTGCAATCGAAAAGTTCATGTATTATATTAATACAATTGTCGATAATATAAATTTATAGATGATTTAAGTATTCCCGAACATTGTTGGAGAGTTTTTAGAATCTAGCTAGAGTCTAGACTTCAGACCGCTTCATTCAAACAGTTTACCCGATATGTTAAACTGATATTAATATAAAATTATAAATCTAAGAATTAATCCTTGCTCTGTAGATAGTGTTGTTGAACCACTGAGTGGCGGGGTTTGAGTCTATGAAAATAATCTTTGATAATAATAAACATAAAATGTTTTATATTATTTTTAATTACAATATTGATTTTTATCAAAAGTATTAAAATTTACGATGTTTTATTTACTTTCTTATTCCAGTATGAAACCAGTTTACTTTTATTAATTAAAAAAAAACTGAATCTTCTGCGACGATAAATAGCAAGAAACCTTTGCCAAATTCGATTTGGATTGTTCAAAACAATAAACAAAACAATGTAATATTTAAAAAAATGATCAAATCTGCTTTTAATCTTGAGATTTTTAATTTATTGATTTACATTTCTATTAAAAATGATAAATAATAAATATTTGACAAAATGGAACTTCTATACGAAAAATAATATAAAACAACTGAAAATAACTTGAATCCACGAGATCCGACAGGGAAGCCAACAACTCTAATCACTGCGCCATAGAACCAAACAAATTTCATCATTTATGTTTGAAGGCATGTGTGTTTGTGATGTCTAATTTCTTCCTACCCTTCCGGTCTTTCAATAATGAATTAGTTAACCACTAGTTCTGTCTTGTCTCATCCTTTTATCCCTACTACTCTCATTTGAAAAAAGAGATTGAGCGACTGAGTAACTAACAGTTCTATTAGAAAAAGTTGAGATATCTCCATTAGGAAGCCATATACTCCACACGGATTTAAAAAAAATCTTTTGTCTATTAAGTTAAGTCGTTGGTGATTAATTTACCCAGCCTAACTAATCTCCATTTAAAGATATGTATCGGTAATTTTACTTGAGTGATATTGTTGTAGAATCGAAATGAAAGGGAGACAATAAATTATCTGCAAAAAAAAAAGATTAATTAGCTAATGAATTGTTTGAAAAAATGTCAATAATTGCCACTCCAAAATGAAGTTTATCTCATACTATAGAAACTTTGTATCATCAATCACTGTTTTCAAACCCCTAATAGAGTTTGCGCATCTCTGATTAATTTGACATTTTTTTCGGAAGGAGCTTTGGGTGAAGGACGGGCCTTTGATTACCCTTGCGGTTAAGAAAGGTTTTATTTTTATTTTTAAAATTAATTTATAGCTTTAAATTGTATGTTATAAGGACTTAAGTTCGACCTATAAAACTTTATAAATATAAATGAACAAAAACCTCCAAAAACTAAAAACATTTATTCAGAAGCGCTTGACAATATGATGAATATTTACGTAAATGTTTATATGGTGCATTTAACAGATATCTGATATGCAGCGGTGGGCTGCCAATACATTAACAAGGGGCTCGCTTAATCTCCAAGCAATTCTCAGTGTTCCGGGAAAGGAGTATTTTTTGAACACTTCTGTTATTTATTAATTAATTATACCCAATATTTAAATAAGCAATCGATTGTCACTTAATACACGCATAATATGTAAACATATGCAATTTACCGTAAACTTATCAATGTAAATGGCTAAAAATGTACCACTGTGTATACTGAAGCTGTCGTAGATAACATATATGTTAGAAATTGAAGTTTTTTCTAAAATTAACAAGGGGCTCGCCAGCCTTAGTAAAAATTAACAAGAGGCTCGCGCGAGCCCCCCCGAGCCCCCTCCAGCCCACCCCTGCTGATATGCATTCATTTGTTATTACCTAATTGAATTTTGTGGTATATTATTAAATCATACTAAAATCTTTGAAGACACTATATTAGCTACCGTCATTATTAGCCATGCCCACTCCCAATATGGATCATATGGACTTCTTGCGGAGGTATTTCAATGGAAGTTTTACTAAGAAAACTGCCCAACCTCTCTTTTTCGAAGACAGTAGAGATAAAAAAGATAGGGTTAGGTAACGACTAGTGGTTAACTAATCGCTCTTGCTGCGTCCCGTTTTTTTAGAATCGGAAAGTTGAGAGGGAAATTTTATTTGTTACATCACAAAGATCCATTAAATATCGTACTGGAATTTGAACCCGCGAGGTCCGCCACGGAAGCCAACAATGCTTAACAAATTATTTACATTTATTTTTACTGCTGAATTAAAAATGTATTTTGAATGTCGATTTAACGCTATCGTCAAATTTATTGACGATTATTCAAAGCTATCTATCAACTAATTCTTTTAATTTTAATGGAACATAATAATTTGATATTTAAATGTATTTGTAGTGTTTATGAGTCGTCTTGTATCAAAAGCAGAATTGTTCCATATATAATGATACCAGACGACTCACATAGAATTATTTTTCTATATAAAGCACCGAATCCAACAAATATTTTAAAAAAAATGTAATGATCGTTTACCGGGGCTGTCCTGTTAAGGATAATGAAGATGTAAACTATTTTTTATGACATTCATAACAAGCTGCGTGTAAAGAAAGAACAGAAATATTTATTCCACTGTCTTCCTATTATTGCACCAATTGTGTCAAGGGCAAATAGGGTGCATTTCCAATTTTATACAGTAGGCCACTTTTAAAGTGTTCACTGTCAATACTTGGTGGAAAAGCATTATATTTAAAAGTCTCTTTTGTATTAATTCCACTTTTAAAAATGTTTATTTCTAAATTTAAAAATGCTTAGCCTTTATTCATGAAACATATTTTCTTCCTACGTAGCCCATCAAGGCTGTGCTGTTACACGTCAATCGCTTTCCTTCATCCTAGGTCATGTCAGCTTCACTTAGTTTGACCGAATACACCCTATCGATAGAATTTGACGGCGAGGAATTGGAATCTCGTTTTTAAAGAGGGTTGCATGTTTAGATACCAAATGGTAGAAGAGTTCGAAGTTTTTATATTGATAAGAATATAAATTGTTACTTTTGCTGGGACGTGTTTCACTCGTATAATAATACCTCTAATAACTTTAACCATACCTGCTCATAGTGTGGAACATATCGTCGGTAATTTTTTATAACCTCGTATCTCAAAAATTATAAATTTTCAGGAGACAAATAAGCGTATCTTATTCGTTTTATATCGCTATAAAACACTTTTATTTTTTTATATATGTCCGCTCACAATGTGAAGCATATAGATTTTTTATACTAGAACTGTTTGTTACAACCTCTCTTGTTCAAATAAAGTAGAAGGGATAGAAGGCTAGGGCAGGACTAGCGGTTAGCTAATCGCTCTCGCTACACACAATTAGATCTGAAAAGGTAGGAGAGAATTTTTAGACATCACAAACACCCATATCTTCGAACAGACATCGATCGAAAAAATGATATTCGTACTGGGACTCGAGCCGATGAAGTCTGGCACGGAAGCCCAACACGTAAATCTACCTAAAGTAAATTAATAATTTTTCGATTTAGTAGTAAATATCAAGATTAAATACGCTTGGACATTAAACAATTATCCACGAAACTATGTTATGACTGTTGGGATATTCTGTAGACTTCCGTTATCGGTATGACATAATATATTTAACCCATAACATGCCATCCTAAAAAAATACGTTCCCTGCCATGATGGCATCTCAGTTTCACTGTTTATTGACAGTATTTAAACCTATGCTAGAAGCTAAAAAATAATTTTAAAAATGTATATATGCTAAAATACCTAAAATGATAAATACTTATTGAAAATATTAAGAGAAATATTGAATGATTTAATGGCTCAACTATTTACGATTGCATCATGGACATGGAAGTGTTAAGCATGCATACATCCTTCGTATGTATTATTTCGCATTTTAATCTCATGTCACGAGACAGTTTATGTAAATTTGCGGCGAGTTGGCAAAACTGAAAGTTGCCTTGCCAAATTACAAGCAGGGCGCAATACCGAAGCAATTTCGAAAAATGTCAAAAACTTTCGGGGACATTAGTCTTTATTTAGAAACAGGCTTTTTTCGGAAAACGTGTAGACGTTTTACGATTTCGTTTAACATGACTGATATGCTGGTTACAGTTTATATCTACGACCACGTCCTATAATAAATATAAAACGTATTGATAAAAGTTTTATTTGTAGCTTTTCGCCATTACTGATTTATCAAAATAAATTCGAGCAGAATTTAAACTCTCCCTTAGTAAATTCAAATTAAACATATATTTAAATCTTGCTCAAAATTTTAATTTATTTTAAATACATATCGACTGTGGAAAGGAAAAAGTACATAACCCACACATATCAAATTTTACAGGAGGCGCAAAAAATGTGTTTTGATGATTTTGTGACGTATGCAAATTATGAATTATACACAACCTTGAAGTGCACGGAGACTTCTAAGCTGGTGTTTAATTGACATAATCTCATATTAACCAAAGAAATTGTCTAGGAAAAACCTTTATTTCAATATTTTTTCTTTTTCTTAATTTTTTACAAGGTCATCTTTTTCAAACTTAAAAAATAAATTTAAAAACTAATTTGGCATTTGCAGCTTGCATTCTTTTGATAGAACGTGTATCAAGTTTGATACATAGTGATTATCAAAAAAAAGCTGTTTTGTAAAAACTGTGGGTTACGTCCTTTTTTCTTTCCAAAGTCGATATTAACATATAACTAAAAATAAATTGAAATTGTTACGCAGTACCATAACTATTGTTTTATCTGTGTATCTGTGCTAGACATAAAATTTCTCTGTGACAGCGCATGCGCAGAGAAAGAGTGCATGTGTGTGTGTATGAGCGTAACATTTGAGTGCGTTAGAATGAAAAGTTTTTTCTATATCATGTCCGTTCCAATAATGGAACATATGGACTCATAATTTATTTATTTTAGCAGAAATTTCTGTAAAAGGAGATGGCTATCAGTTGCTTAACCTCTATTTTTATTAGAAATTAGCTTGTATCTTCTGATACGCCAGAGAACCATGTAATCAAAACCAACGACGTTGACCACTCGGCTAAAAACCCGGAAACATTACAAATGGCTATATTTAATGTGAAACCCATACAAAAATATTTTTTTAAACTTAATTTTGCACCACGAAAATCAGCCATGACAATCGACGGTCAGAAAAAATACTCCCCCAGACCAATTTATGTTTATTTGCTTTTCGTGTATACGTAACATTATCCTATACAATACATTAAAAGTAATTACCAGTTTAAAGATTATTATCAAAATGCGTATTCAAACATGCTTAATTAACGAATGAGTAATATTTAAAATATGCCTTAATATGATTAATTAAAGGTAGATTAAGCTTACGTGATAAACCAGTAATGATAACATTTTGAATCCTTAATACAGTATTACTTTTGACTGAATGTACGTTTTGGTCACTTGAAATAATGACTTTTTTATTTATTGATTTGGCATTTACTTGGTAGAACTCCATTTTACCAGGGTGAAAATATCTACATATTTTAGTTCTACAGTTTTTTTTATATTTTATGCGTTGATAGCTATTTCGGCTTTTGTCATCGTCAGAACTATACTTAAACGTAAATTTTGCTCAGCTATATATACTGGCTCCGAAGAGATACACAATGCATCATATTATTCACTCTAACATACTAATTAAAATTATAATTACAATATTGCACTTATTAAATGTGATTCTAGTGTTTCAAAGAACGATAAGCAGTCTGGGGTTTTTAAAAACATTAATTAGGATAATTTAAACTGATATTTATTATTAATTATATTACATTAAATTTATTAACTATGGCTTTAGTGTTTCGAAAAACAATAAGCAATATGGGATTTTTCAAGGTAAATTAGAAAAGAATGAATTGATATTTATTATTAATTACATTAGGGGTTTTAACAACGGTGATGGATTAATAATGGTTTGTTCATTTAAGATGTTTTGTTTATGCCTGTTAATTTCAAGTTGTTCTAATAAATTTAGTTTTTGACCCTTATGACAAAGATGCAAAACGGTTGGCGCTAAACTTAAACTCATGTCATGAGACTCGGTCAAAAAATGGTTTTTTATTTTAAAACATACAAAAACAAACTCACAATTCTGACGATGGTGAAAGCCGAAATAGCTATCAACGCATAAAATATAACAATTGAGAACTAAAATACGTAGATATTTTTACCCTATTGAAATAATAACGGTGTATAGCAATAGAGAGGCTTCTGTGTAATAAATGTAATCTAACAAAATATGTGTGTACAAACGCAATATGAAATAAATCTTAACAAAACATGTACATAATGTATAAATCTGCAAACGATGACAACTAACGCAGAATAATTACTCTGGTTACTATCTTAATAACACCCTCAAGTACTTTTAAGCGGTGTACCTTCTGTTTTATTGCTTCTACGCTGCAATTCTCAAAGTTTTAGAAATATATTTTTGCGGTTACTAAGGCACTCAATCCCGGAAACTTTTTGTAATCCCGTGATTGATCATTCAAAATAAAATCGTGGAAAAAGTCGGGATTCGGGATTGAAAGACTGAAGATCGATGGCAGATTTGTAATTTTTTGATAGCCGATTTTGGAATAGTGGGAATTTTCGGATTTTCTTAAATGAAAATATGTTAGCTCTTTCCGAGGTTTGATTTTTTTTTGTCACTGTCCGATTTCAAAAAGTCAGGAATTTTTGAAATCAACAACAATATCAACAATTTTTCACTTATTTATCCTCAATACCAAAATTCCGGGATTTTAGGATAACAAAATTGGAAGGGATCCTGGAATTGGATGCTTTAGTGGTGACGTCAAGCGCCTCCAATCCTGGAATTGGATTGTCTTGATATTGATGTCAGGATTTCAAGATAAACACAATAACATGTGCAAAAATCAAACTAAAATTCATGATTCTCTGCCATATTTAATAGTTAAATAATTCTCAACAGTGTAGTTCCGTTCGTACATTTACATACTTTGTAATAGTGTAAGACAATAAAAGGCATTTTTTTTCATAATTTTGTACAAAATTCAGTATAACCAATTCAATCCTGTCATTGCTTTCATCGCCAAATAATTAAAACTACTGTTAAATAATAATTGAATAGTAAGAATTAAAGCCAATAAAGCATACAACGATCTTGAACTTGATTGTATGTGATATTTCTTCTCTTCTCTTGGACCTAAACTGCATTGCCAGATATTTTTTTTGTATTCAAATTAGGGATACATAAAAAAACATTCCGGGTTTTTAGGATTGAAAATTTTTCGATCCCGAAATTCCCTGTATCGCAAGAAGTAACGTCTTGTAAACAAAATTATTGCACGTCTTTTCATTCTAAGTCAGTTATTTATTATCAGCGTTGTCAGTTTTCTAAATTTGGACAGTCAAATCATTGCAAAATGAAAAAATGTTTTATCTAAATAAAAATTACACTAAAGCAACATGTATAATAAACTCATAAAGTATCGTTCCCATAATTCATTGTTTATCTGATGTATTGATTAGATCACAGGAATAATAGAACAAACTTATGTGTTTATAAAAGGTGGGTTGTTAGTTTGCCGTTCGTTTTAACAACATTACAACAAACATTTACTTAAACCGGGAATTTCGGAAACAGTTTTGAATTTTACGATTAAAATAACGGAACTTTCTCACTAAAATCAAAATCCCCTGCAACCTTTGTCGTATTAAGCCACCAACGTATTAACGTACTTAGAGACATTTACGACTGTTGCGTGGTAAGAATATTTCTTAATTTAAGGAGAAATTCTTATTTCTTAAAAATATATTTTCATCATAATTTTCGCTTGAGTTTATCGGTTTGTATACTATATTTTTCTTACTATTCATCAGTAATTATATATACTTGGACCACAGTTTGAAAGCATTGAATTGAGATGAATAGTAAAGTTCGTATATCTGCCATAATCTAATAACGAACCAATACTGTTTGCTTTCTTGCAATGTAGCCTTAGTTTCAGCTGGCAATTATTTATTAGTCCCATGCCAAATGAATCATTCAGGCAATATGATAATAATTCTAACTATTACTCGAGTATCTGGCAAGTCTTCCTTCACAATAACAAACATAGTACATTCTCTGCTATAATTTATACAGATAACCATAAATATCGAAATAATATCAATCGTTTATTTTCCTCACAGTTTTGCACGTAGTTGAAAATCGTGATCACTTTAACTTTTCCGGTTCTAAGCTCAAGAAATGCGACCCCAATACCCACATTTTCTTAAATATCTATTTTAATATGGGTGATACAATGTTTATAATTAAGGTATTCTTATATCATAGTTTTTTGGACCTTTTGTAGTTTATATAAATACGATAAGATAAGAGATAAGCGCCCGCTTATCAGCGATCGTTCGTAAGATAATAGGCTGAACGCCGCTAAGCAAAGCGCGCCAGTAGCACATTGATATTTGCACTGAAACGACGTATATTTTACGCGCAACTTAAAATATGATTATTTATTAAAAAACCTCGGATTTTTATAAAAAAATGTATGAGGAATGATGCAGAGAGATATTTTAAAGCCCTAAGACTATTTTTTTTTTTGAAATTCATAAGAATAAGGCCAATAATGAGGAAACCACTGGGGTCCCTAAAAGACCCCCATCGGCCGAGAAGTATTTTTCTAGTCTCCGAGCCGCGAGAGTTAAAATGTAATCGACATTGTTTAGAATTCAATTCTGATTCTTGATTATCTAATATATAAAAAATAATATTTGTTTTTCCGTACTTTATGAGTTGCCACACCGCTCATTCAATTGCAATAAAACTTTGGCAAAATTTTTGCTCGCACTTCCGGGAAGGTTATAGGCATAGTCAAATTAATTTACAGTAGGTCTTATATAGACTGTATGTCTGCCATACAGTTCATTTTGACAACGCATGCTTGCACTTGCGCGAAGGTTATAGTAGGCGGCGTGTGTGTCATACCATGGAAAATCGGCAGCAAACGTCAAACAGACAGAAAAATAAAGCATGCACTTCAATAGACTCAATTAAAACACAACCACATTCTTTCTTTGAGTAGCATTGCAACGCTTGCCAGGAATCGGCTAGTTTAATATAAAAAACAAAACGTTTTTTAAAATCAATATTCAAAGCATATGACCACTATGCGGTTCCTCCAAGATTGTCTGTCTTCCACCGTCTCTTTACTTACTTCCATCATCGTCCCAGTCTCCCGTAGTAGATCCACCGAGTGAATGGTCATCAGTGGCTTTCCACGACGTCACAGCTAAAAAAAAAAAAAAAGCTGGTAAAAGAAGCAGGCAAGGTTCAAACACTTCTAGGGTATCGTCAGCACATGCACACACCAGGTCAATACATGAACATCATATAATATTGGTATTAGAGATATTTTTACCATCTCTACTGCTAATGTAACACACTAAGACTTCTAAAATAAAGACAAATTAAACTTTTGAACTTATGAATATATAAATTCATCAAATTGTGTCATATATTTATTACTTGTCAATCTTTGGCCTGCGTTTTATAAAGGTAGAGTATACATTTTGTAGATTTTCGTAAATTATTTATTATATTCATTCAATTTGATCCATATGGATAGCTGATTGCCATAAAGTAATCTCAAAATATAATTAATTTATTGAACAATGTAATAAAATATTATATTGTCGCCCGCTTTGGTCTAGTTGGTAAGAGCTTGCTCTTCCGATCAGGTGGGTCCGGGTTCGATTCCCGGTAAGGTCAATGTCAAAATTGGATTTTTTCAATTTTAATTTGAGATCATACATGGGTGTTTGTGAAGTCAATTCTCCTTGGGTTAATCTCATGTGACTTAAAAAATTCTCATCGAGTATATCTCGTATGATCTTTCAACTTTAAAAATATTTGACGCATTGGCGTAAGCTGTAATGTGAATTATTATTTTTTAAAATTTAATTTTTTTATTTAAAAATATCATTTTTTTTTTTTTAAATTATCGAAAGATAGAGAAAGAATATGCTTGTAACTAAATATAAAATAAGCAGCTTAAGTTATTATAACATAAAGAACAGTGTGACGTCCGTCATCCCTGAAAAAAAAAACTTCAAATCAAATAATTTTATCGTAATTTTACCTTTCACACATGGTATTTAACCATCCGACGATAAATCTTTGAAAAAACGTTTAATTTCATATTTATTGTTTCTAGTAAAGCTGTATAGTGTACATTTCAAAAGACACCACGCCACGTTTGCGTTGACGGACCGCAACGTTCGGCGCGTAAAGGACGCCAACGTGGCGGGCTCGGATTCGAAAGTGTTAACTATGCTAGGAATTTAACCCAGATTACTAGACCACAAAAGCCGATATTGAATTTTTTGTGGCGCCATAGACGTGAGAACTATAATGTTGATAGTATACAATAAATAAGTTAAATATAATTGAGAAAAAGCAGAGAAGTAGAAACAATAAGAATATTGACTGTAAAAAAATATTCAAATGATGAAAACAATGAGAAAAACTCATAACGAGAGCCTATGCTATTTGCGTCTCACATAAACTACGCGAATAAGAAGCTTGAAAAAAGATCATTGTAATGTTTTTGGCAACTGAAATAAAAATAGGAAACGTTTTAATTTATCTTCTTCAGAAATTCTGTAATAAATTAATCTTGGCTTGTATAAAAAAAAAATCAACAAAGAAAACAAAAAAACGATAGATTTCACACAATAAATTGCTTAGTCAGATAATACTTAATTAATAATCTAAACAGAAATATTTAAAAAAGATGTTTAGTAGATTTTTAAAAGGTATGATTATAAAACATAAATTTTACTAACTATTATAATTGAGCCCTGAAAAGTGAAGTGAGCCAAGTGGTATTTTGGGAAAAAAATAGTCTTATGCACGTTTTTTGTAGGTCGTGTAAAAAAGAGTTATGTGTATATTGTCTGATGGTGATGTTTATGTAAAAAAAAGTAAATGTTAATATTATGCGGAAATAAATATTTTTCATCCTCTCATATTTTATGGCTCGTATTTATCGGTCAGAATTTTAATTCAGTTTCGGTCAGAATTTTTAATACATCGGGTCAGAATTTATTTACACTGGTCAGAAATTATATTAAATGTTCATAATGTATCGGTAGAATTACAGAGGGCAGAATTAAATAATTTATGGTCAGAAATTTATATTAAGTGGTCAGATATAATATTAAATGGTCAGTATATAATGGGAGCGGTCAGAATTTAATTAGAATCGGTTATTTATTTTGACCGATGTGTCTGAGTTTGTTTTGATGATATGATGTCTCGTATTGCGTTGCTATTGGTGCAATGTGAAGTTGCTTACAGCAAATCGTCCAATGGGGCGATTGGACGTGCGTTGCTACTAGCGCACGGTCATTGTATGAATTCTTATTGCGCGCCCTAAGGAAGAATTGGACTGTTTCATAGAATAGGTCCACATCCGGGCATTTGATGTTTCGGGTCAAAAATAGTTTTTATTTAAAAAATGTTCACTTATTTCCGCCTAACCGATATTCTTTTGTTTATTAAATAATTTTAAATAATATTAAATTTTTAAATATTTTTTTTTATTTGTACAATTCGATAACATTGTGATCTGCTTGATGAGAGTAAAGTAAAGGATAATTTTTTGGAAAGAACTTTTTAGATAAATTAATTGCTATGGGACATTTCATAGCGACTGGAAGGAAAAAGGAGTAACCATCAATTTTCAAAAACAGCTTTTTTTCGTTAATCACATTGTAGTCAACTTGTCAACATTCTTACAAAGGAGGGAAGTGAAAATGCCGAATTAGTATCTAAATTTAAATTTTATGTTTGAAAAAAGATGACCTTGTAAAAATTAACGAAGAATAAAATACTGTAATTAAGGTTTTTTTTTTCCATATATAATTTCTTTGTTTAGAAGTCTCCGTGCACTTCAAGGTTTTGTATTTATTATTAATTTGCATATGGCCCAAAATCAGCAAAAACACGTTTTTGCGCCCCCCCCCCATTTGTAATTTTGATAGGTGTGTGTTACGTCCTTTTTCCTTTCTACAGTCGAATATAATACAATTATTGTAAGGATATCACTATTTTTTTTTTAATTGAAAGAGTGTGTAGTTTTTATTTGAATTTAAAATAGTGAAAACTAACAACATTCATCATAAAGCCTTGGTTCCTCTTGAATCCTACTTCCCATGCACTTCGGTGGATCCCTACCTTTATTATAAACAATAACGAGTGGTATGTAATCCAGATGATGCGTTATTTGTAATTAATGGAATCATTTATAAGAGTCTGCTTTTCCTCACATAAAAATGAATGTTGAAAAAAAAGGATATTAATTTCATTTTTTTTTTATTCTGACCGTAATATTTATGAAATTTGATCGTACTTTAGATTTTATTCTTGACGTTTATTATTTTTATTAGACCGTTATTAATTTTTTCTGACCGTTTATAATTTTATTTGAACGTTTATTAATTTTATTCTGACGTGATTTTTTTATTCTGACCGTTGTATTTTTATTCTGACCGTTAAATTTTTATTTGACCTAAAATTGAATTTTATTCTGACCAATAGTTTGAATTTAAATTCTGACCTGATAAATTGATTTAAATTCTGACCATTTATTTTGTTGCCATATTTTATTGGTATTTGCTGGTGTATAAATAATACATTAAATTTGAATCGTTGAAGCTACACACGCCTCACAAGCTGGATCTCCACTTTTATATCATATATAAACATAATTAGGGCATCCAATCCCGGGATCCCGTTCAATTTTCTGATCCCGAAATCCCGGGATTGACATGGCCGCGATCCCGGGATTTCGGGATTGAGAAATTTGGAGTAAATCTCGAAAAGTGAGATGAAATTGGCAAATTGTCGATTGAAATTCCTCGGTGAGCTAAAAAAAAAAAAAAAAAACGAGGTTTTGTGAGAATTCGGGGAAAAAGTATACCAAATCGGAGATTTCAAATTCCTCGGTAAATTTATCTCAATCCCGGGATTGAAAATTTATCAATCCCGAAATCCCGGGATTGGAAAAAGGCTCCGGGATTGGATACCCTAAACATAATCATATAACCTTTTCCGACAAACAAAAATAAATATAATTCTTAAAACTACTCATAATTCAAATCTGTGGGCATTCCCATGGGATAATACTTTTCGCCAGCAATGGCTTTAAGCTCAATGATACATTTTTTTATATAAACACGAAACATTCATTTATTAAGCGTCAGTTCAAGTTCATCCGTGCACTTGAACGCCTGAAGATGCCGAAAGGCGAAACCCGGGTCGTTAGTGACAAAATTTGTGTGAATGTACATAATTTGAACGATTCAAATTTAATATTGAAATTCCACCAAGCAACTTCAATCGAAATCTTAAAATAATACATTGTTAAAATTATGACAAATATTTACATTATTAATACATTACATTGTGCTAACTAATTTGGTTTTGATTATTATCAGATGTCACATTTACACATTAAACGTAATATCATGGATAAGATAATGAACAAGTTAATGTAAACACGTATTTTGTAATCAAAGACTCCCCATTTCAAGTGTTTCTATCATCACATTATATAATTATAGCTTATATAAATTATTGTTTCCATCTGGTATTAATGATCGTTTCTGTTTTCAATTTGTTGTCTAAGTAAACATTTTTTAAATCTGTTGAGTGTTGTCTGTCAAGCATTGAAAGAAAAGATTCATAAATATTAAAAAATAAATTGTATGTAATACAGTGGAACCTCTCATAACGAGCACCTCTTATAACGAGTAATTTTCAAGACGAGCAAAACAGATTGTGAAAAAAATGCTCCCTTAACGAGCGATATTTTGCATAACGAATGACACAGATTTTTGGAAAGATCACTTTCACATCGTTCCTTGTCTAAGGATGATTGACAAGGCGTGGGAAGGAGTTACCAAAAAAACCCTCACTTCAACTTGAAAGAAGCTTTGCCAAGGAGCGTTGTTGAATGTGATTTTGAGGGGGGTTGAAACAGCACCTGTGAAGTCTACAGTTAACGAGATTGTATCTTTGGCCAATACCATGGGAATGAAGGTGGATAACAACAATATTGATGAGGTTGTGAAAGAGTACAGTCAAGAGCTGACCACCGAAAAGCTTATAGAGTTGCATTGTTTTTCACAGCAAGAAGTTATGGATGAAAGTTTGTTAGTGGAGAAGGAAGAAGTAGCAGATCAACAATCTTCTGGCGCAGTAAGAGAAATGGTGAAAGCATGGAAAGCTGTTACAGCGTACATTAAGAACCATCACATTAATAAGGAGGTGGCTATGCGTTTTCCAAATTTATTCAATGATAATGCTGTCACATTTTCACCAAATTTTGAAGCGTCGGAAAAAACAAATGTCTGCTAGTAAAAAAAATAAAAATATTTGTCATAAGTAATAAACTAGTCGATTTTTATTAGTTTTTTGCAAATCGAAATCGCATTCCAGGTTGTTAGGCTGCTTAACAATTTATGAGGTTATGTAATTTTACTTGAATACACGTTCAAAATATAAAAATTGTTTTTTTTTCGGCATGGAACGCATTATTGTATTTTAAATTATTTCACACAATGAGTAAGATTCTGGAACAAATTAAACTCGTTATGAGGTTCTGTGAAAAAACTTTGGGAAAAGTATTTTTTTTACACAAATATAATTATTTTTATTTTTAAAAGTGAGTTAGCTTACAGCGACACCTATAATTAAGACAAATATTTATTACAAGACCTATTTACAAACATTCGCGTAATTGATAAAGGCTCGTATTTTTCCTGTCAGAATTTTTATTAAATGGTCATAATCAACGTTCCCTCTAATTTTTTTATCGTGTGTGCGGACCATCAACTTCTGTGAGCAGTAAATTTTCAACAAAATAAAAAGTGTACGCAAATATAAAAATTTGGTGATAACAAACTTATTTTTACAATAATTCTGTGTGCGGCCTTGTGCAGGATGGAAAAATGTGTGCGGGAACATTGGTCATAATATATCGGTTACTGTAAATAGTCATAATTTAAATGAAATTTTAAAAAAACCTAACCTAACCAAAATGGTTATAAAATATTCTGGGCGTATAATATTTTTATTCTGACCAAAAATTGATTTATATTCTGACCATTTAATTTGTTCCCATTGATTAAAGCTAGCTTAATAGAATTTTCAAAACATCACAATTGAGTTAAGCCATGGGTGTCCAACCGGTAGATCGCGATCGACCGGTCGATCACAAAGCAAAATTTGGTCGATCCCGAAAGTTTCCGTGAATTTCGAAAAAATATATAATTTAAATATAAAATATAAAAAATACTAAAATTGAATTATTTTGTAAGCACATACCTATCTAAAGATATGTATTTCGCATTTAAAATAAACATTTCTAAGTTTTAAGAAAAAAAAAACCATAGTAAATAAAAAGTCAATCACGAGAAAACTTAAGATTGAAAAGTCGATCCCAGGGCAAAAAAGGTTGGGTACCCTTTTAAGCACTCTTGCTAGTCACCACTGTTATATAAGTCACATTTAAAACTTCTTTTTACTAAGAATTTGACTACAACGACAACAAAATGTAAAGTCAACACATTATTAATATTGCTCACAGTAAAAAAACATTATTTCAAATTGAAAACTATCTTTATCATTCATCGATGAAAAATTAAAAGCTTCCGTTGAAAGAAACTGTAAATATTATCTGAAAAAAGCTCTGAAAGCATTTATTTCGGATGATTAGGATAAAAGTTTTCATTTATCTGCCAACGTATTACGTGGAACGCCGTAAACAAAGTAAGATCAAAGTATGAATCGTATGTTAACTGCCTCTTTAACATTACAAAAAATCTTTCGTGGAATTTTATTGTCTATCTCCATTGTATTATGAAAAAATATTTTAATTACATAATTCTATAATACCGTTGCGTATAACATATAATATTATTCGATTGCATATTTTGTTATTTAAAAAAAAAAATCAATCACAAGTTTTAGAGCATATTTTCCGTGGCCTCCTTTTGAGTTTCATTTTTTTCCGTGGTCGAGCAGAGAAGGTAAAAAAATAAATATTTAAAATGAGCGTTTACATACAATTATAATCATTTAAATTTCAACCGTTCAAATTATGTACATAACCACATGTTTTATCATTAACGACACGGGTTTTGCCTTTCGGCATCTTAAGACGTTTAGGTGCACAGATGAACTTGAACGTATAGTAAATAAATGTGCCGTATGTAAGTAAATATAATTATAATTTTTTCAGCCAACAAAATAAATATGATTCTTGAAATTACTCACCATTCAAATCTGTAGGCATTACAATGAGTTAATCCATTTCGCCAGCAATGACTTTAGATTTAGTGATACATAACGTCAGTTCAAGTTCATCCGTGCACTTGAAAGCGTGAAGATGCCGAAAGGCGAAATCCGGGTTGTTAATGACAAAATCTGTGAGAATGTACATAATTTGAACGATTAAAATTTAATATTGAAATTCCATCAAGCGCCTTCAGTCGAAATCCTAAGTTATAATTATAAATATTATATATAACAAAAAAACTTAATAAATATTAAATAAAAAGCACAATAAATACATGCAAAATTAACTTCAGTGTCATCTTTATGATATATTTAATTTATTAGCAAGTATTTTATTGTCTGGTTGAAATGTTGTTAGCGACAAAGAAGATCACACTATCAAAGCAAATACGTGCTTTTGAGAGCAAATGAATCACCTGAATGAATCCAAGCTCAACAGATAAGTTGCGTGAAATGTTATCCATGACTTTGATCTCAAGTCCACACCTTGATTAATTTGAATTCGTAGACATGTTATGTCGGAACCTCAATAGCGTTGTCAATCACTCGGCTAAAAAACCAGAAGTGTAAATATCTTTTTCAAATAAACAAAACAATAGTATCTTTTGGTTTAACCCATTACCGCCCACCGTACTCGCTTGAGTACACCTATTCCAAGCGTGGTATGGTGTATTATTTCTTTGTTTATTTCAAAAGTAATAGCCTATTATGAAACTATATGATAGTAATAAACTGTAAAAAAATACAATTTGGAAAAAATGCGTATAATAAATGTCAAGAGTTTATCATCGAAATATTCGTTTAAAACAAGATGATTTAGGTTAGATATTTGAATTATTTCTTGGTATAAATAATAATACGTTTTTAATTGTTTCTCATTACTATGTATACTTAGGCTCTACTTAAACATAATATACTTTTAGTATGACAATATTTTTCATCTACCGTGTGCTATGTTGCATTTTATTGCACTGTACTCAAGCGAGTACAGTGGGCGTTTAGCCGTCAAAACTGCGCTAGTCTTTCCGTTTTGATTTTGATGTAGTGCGCGAAAAGTGTAATAATTCAGTTCTTACAAAGACTACAATGGCAACCCATCACGTTTTTACGAATAATTTTTACAAAATAACTATAAGCCTTTGTATCGATTATGTCCGATGAAAATTGTTTTTTTTCTCTAGTGTTTGTATTTTCTCATAAACTCTCAATAAATATCATAAAAAAATAGTTTTTGCACGTGATTTTCTTTTGGGAGTTAATGGGTTAAATTTTTGGTTAATTGTTTTGATATAAAATATGTTGTATATGTAAATAAAACAACTTGATATAATATTTCATCGGGTGAAAAACCGTTATTTTTAATCATCGTGCAAGAATTCCCAAATAAGATTTTTCTTTATATTCAAAAATGTCTAAGATGTTATGATCTCTATTATACAATTTTGAGATGTGAAACTTTTAAATCATGCCTGTTTTTGATGCAACAAAGCATATGAGTTTCTTTAAAAAAATTTAACAGAAGCTGGATACAAAATACAAATAATTACTTTTGTAAATAAAGATAAACGGGTTTTTTTTATGACTTTATAAAAAACTATTGTATTCTTATACTCTTTATTGTTGCTTTTATGGTATTTATTATAAATGCACCCTAAAAGTTTTATTTAAGTCATTTGATATTTTTTATAATCAAAAAGAAAGTTTGTCGAATAAAAAAGTTAGAAAAAAGGTTTTTATATTACTTTGTATTTGTGAAAAAAAATTATACGTAATATACGAGCCTGTAAAAAAAAAGAAGCTCAAAACCAAAGCCTGGCAAAGAGCCAGAGAATTTTCTTTATATATTCGATGAATCGATTTGTAATCAACTATTTCCAAAATGCCGTCTTTTGAAAAGCTTTAGTAAGAGTACAAAATATTATTATACCCTTCCGATCCTTCAATAACTGGGCGTAGCGAGAGCGATTAGTCAACCACTAGTTCTGTTCTAGCCTAATAAACAGTTCTCGTAGAAAAACTTCCATTGAAATACCTATATTAAGAAGCCGTATGCTCCACATTGGGAGCGGATATGAATTAAAAAAAATGTTTTACAGTGAAAGCGGTTGTGTCCTTATAACACTATGAAAGTGAATCTGTTGGGATAGAAGCTATAGATGTTGACATTGGTTTACAACAATTCCTCTCCTACCGATGATATTCTTTCCAAAATCTTTAAATAAAAATAACACTGTAAATGTAAGTGATAACATGTAGAAAACGTACTATTTATATGTTTAGTTATTTATTCGAAGTCCAATAGTAGATAAAAAGTTTTCTCGTTTATGGAAGACCATAAAACAATTTTATCCATTTTAGATAAGAGACTTATCTATTTCAAAATTTAATTGGATCTTATATCATGAAGATGAGCAGTCTGAATGTAGGCCCTAGCCCGAATATAAACGGATATCCGATTTGTTAAATATCCTTATATTGTATTGTATCAGATGGAGTTGGAGACGTCACTGGTGTGAGTATCATTCTGGATTATGAAATTAATAATTATTATATAATTAATTGATTTAATTAATATATATATATATATATATATATATATATATGTATGTAAAGGGTTTTTCAAAAAGAACGCTCGCTCGTGCAGAATGTCCATCGTGTCATGTGCTGTGTGACACGTAGCGCCGTCCTGTTGGAACCAAACGTTATCGGTATTCATATCATCTAGTTTAGATCAGAAGAAGTTGCTTATCATCGATATGTAGCGCTCGTTGTTGACGGTTATGGCAATGCCAGTTTCGTTTTGGAAGAAGTACGGACCGATGATTCCGCCAGACCGAAATTCGCACCAAAAAGTGACTTTCTCGGTATGCATTTGGTGCTGGTGTATGGATTAGTATAGCCCCAAATCTGACAATTATGCTTATTCACATGGGTCTCATCGCCAAAGATGATTTTTTTGGCAAAATTTGAGTCAATTTTTGTAAATACACCTAATTGTCTTTTCGCACTGTTTCAAAATAACACGGTCAAATGTAATGACACCTCTCATTAATTTATCAATCATCATTTTAACATGGTATTTTTGCGTGTATTTTTTACAAGGTAACGTATCCCCTGTGCCAATTGTGTGGTCGAGTAGTCTACGTCGTTGGCTTCGGTTACGAAGGGCACGGGTTCAAATCCCGGTGCGGACAGATTTATGAATTTGATGTATGTGATGTCTTCAATTCCCCACTCCCACCCATCTTATCCTATGAACGGGCGTATCGAGAGCGATTAGCTTACCACTAGTCCTGTCCTAGCCTTCTATCCCTACTCTCTTTGGAAAAAGAGAGGTTGAGCAACTGAGTAACAAGCAGTTCTCTTAGAAACACTTCTGTTGAGATAAACTCCATTTGGAGTCCATATGCTCCACATTGGGAGCGGACATAATTTAAAAAAATGTATCTCCTGCGTAAACGAGAATTGAGTGTACTTTTAATTTATTTTTCCCTTGCGACCCAACTTTATCATAATTTATTTTTATGCGGCCCATTAGAAGAAAAAAGTTGTGCATGCTCCATCTATGTATGTAAACATTAACTCACTCGATAAATAGAAGAAAATTATTTTAATTAATTTGATTCTCCAAACAGTACCAAAAATACAATATTTTTCCGTTGAATTTTCAACGGGTATTCTTAGAAAATAATAAAAAAATACACTACTCGACAAAAAAATGTTTCCGCCCGGGATCGAACCGGGGGCCTTCCGCGTGTTAGGCGGATGTGATAACCACTACACCACGGAAACAGCTGCCAATTACGAAATTTTGAGCAAACTTATATATAACTTTATCAACAATGACACATTAGAAAGTAAAATAGATTAATTATATATTTAAATGAATTCACGAAACTGGTTCGTTTGATTACGCAGTGTACACGTATTTGATCTAAGAATTGAGAATTACTATTTTATAATCATTATCGGGCTGTACATACACAGGCGCTTTCACATGCAAATAAAGAGATTACGTATGCTTTAAAATTAGTATGTAAACGACGCGTTTAAAGCGATGGCCTACAATTTACGCATTTTTTAAAAAAAATATTAAACAAACAAAATCAAATACATTAATAATTACATTGAGTTTTTTTTTCGGCTTTCATTGGACATTCATACCTCATTAAATGTTGAAATATTATCAGATGTCAAATGGAGTATTTTTATTTTTACCGTTGCGAAGAATATAGACAAGTGTGCTACACTTATTTTAAAGTTAATAAATATTATATTGCCTGGAAGAGCGGCAGTCATGGCAACTTGAAATAGCATTTTTAAATTGAATGTATACAATGTTGCCATTTTACAGACCTTAAATGGTTATACGTGGATACATGAGCTTGCCACTATGTCATTATGAAAATGTACTTGCGACGTGCACGAGAAAATAGCATCGTAAAACCCTGCTGCAATATATGTGCACATAATGTATTTTTCTATTTGCAATGCGACATACTCTTTTAGAATAAGGTATTTGAATGATTCCAAATACGCCTCGTTAAAAAGAAAAAAAATATCTGTGACATAAAGTTTATGAACATACTGTTATACTACTACTAAAGTGAGTCACTCTCAAAGAATTAACGTAGTTTTTTTTTAAAAATAGTTGTGGTGATAAGTCCAGGGGTGGGCCATAAGTCCAAATCAAAATGGTATACATCTGCAATTACTGACTTATATATTGTATTATCTTCAACAGCTTCCGTATTCATATACATCTGAAGCCATTAACATTGATAAGTTTACAGTAAATTGAATATTGTTACTATTATAAGTTTATTGATTAACAATCGATTGCTTATTTAAATATTGCATATAATTTCATAGGATAAAAAAATCACTCCTTCTCCAGAACACCGAGAATTGCTTTGAGATTAAGCGAGCCCTTTGTTAATGTATTGGATAAGTCTCATCTTTCGAGAATAGATGTGTAGAAACTTTGTACTTCTCGATCAAGTAGTTATGTCAGGCTAGCTTCTAATTTGTTAAAATCAAATTTATTTATAATAAGTAAAATGATTTGACTATGTTACTTCTATTTGTTAAGTAGATGAATAGACGTAGAATTGAGTGCGTTACATCTACCCAAGCCATCCTCTCCTTCATGAAAAGCATATCATAACTAGGCCACATTATTTGTTTGTGTTTTTGCATTAGTTTAAGATTTTGACTAAAGGTGCTTGGTGAAATTTCAATATTAAATTTGTATCGTTCAAATTATGTACATTTACACAAGCATTGCCACCGACGACCCGGGTTTTGTTTTCCGGCATATTCAGGCGTTCAGACATTGACTTGTGTATATAAAATCTACTGTAAGTTAATTTTACTATGTCTATAACCTTCCCGGAAGTACAAGAAAAAAGTTTGTCAAAGTTTTATTGCAATCGAGTGAGCGGTGTGGCAACGCATAAAATAGGTATAAAAAAACATTCATTTTTATATATTAGGTGATGCTATTAGACCGACGATTGTCAATGAACGCATAAAAGTTATTTGAACAATTACATACATAGTGACTCTGCAAATATTTAGCCATTTACTGTAAAATGATACAGTACACAATAATAAATAGTAGAATATTGTCGTACTATTGTTTTTGGTTCAAGAATTCAATATCTATTCGTCGCAAAACATTTTTTCACACAATTTTCCCGGGGCTGTTGTAGGCTATCTGTTGTGAAGACATGCAACGTCTACTTTTTACTCGCTGGAAAATTCAATTTCAAACAATTCAATCGCACGGAATATACTTGCGTCTTGTATTTCCTCTGTATTAACTCACTGAAGAGATCTTATTGCAACATCTGCACAGAATTTATACTTGACTGAACAATAAGGAATACAATACCAGTTTAGAAACTTGATATGAGCAGTCAAACAAAAGTTTAGCTTTTAAAGTTTTGTTGAGTTTCATCTTTATTTTTAAAACTATGCAAACCGTTTGAAAGAAGTTTAATGTATATATATCGACTGTGGAAAGGAAAAAAGACCCCCAGTAACCCACAGTTTTTTCCAATTATTATAATTCCAATAATTATTATATTATATTAAAACTTGATACACGTTCTATCCAAAAACTTTATCGATGAAGGAGACTAGAAAAACCTTGACACTAGCGAGTCCTGGTACTTAAAGCTCCATAAATTTGGAAAAAAAAGATTGCATACGGTTGGAAAGGGCTTCTCAAGAGCAATCGAATGGTACCATTTAAACACCATACGACCGAGTCAAGCAGTGCCGGCAACTTAAAAATGGGGCGTAATGTCACCTATTACGAGACGTATTTACGTACAACACACGGCCGTGTCCATGACACAGCCACACCCCATTTTTTCCCCTCTATCTTTTACTACATACTAGAATAATGAATATTTTAAAGATCAGCAACACTAGCTATGCGTCGAACCAATAACATACGTAAATTTGATTACTTTTACTATCTTTATTGCGTTATAGAATGCGGCTGAATGCACATAACGGGTGGCGGTGGAACAATCAACTTACAAAATAAATATGTTATGGTAAACTTAAATGCTTGGTGGGATTCGTTAAATAATAACTTTGAAACAAAACCGTACTTTATCAAAATTGGTGTGGTTAAATATAATGGGATGCCACTTCAAGTTCAATTCAGAATATTCAACACGGACGTAAATTCTCATTGTTTTCCGAGTTTTCATAACGATATATGGTGTAAAGTTTTATGTTAAAAGTTTCAAAGTTAAGTGATAAAACGTTTGTTTGCATGTATCATAAATTATATTTTGAGATAAATGTATAGACTTGTAAAATAACAAACTGCTGTATTTTTACAATATATATTCTATGACATCAAGTACAAATATGTCAATAGTCTTGAAACATTTAAGATTTCGACTTAAGGTGCTTGTTGAAATTTCAATATTAATTTTGAAATGTTCAAATTATATACAAGTTTTGTCACTGACGACTCGGGTTTCACCTTTCAGCATAAATATAAGTTTTATTGTATTTACGTTAAATATTACAAATTTGTTACTTTATCATACGCTATACTTAATTTAATTTCGAAATTTTCTATAATTACTGTATTTTTACTAAGCAGGGTAGTATACTCATTTACCTTGAATAATCCCATACTAGTTATTGTACTTAGATGTCATTTTTAATAAATGTAATTTTAATATAAATTAGGATGCTGGAGTAAATAACAAGATGTATTGTGTATCTCTTCTAGGGCAGTGTATATAGCTGAATATATGTAAGTTTATTCATAGTTCTGACGATGGCGTACGCCAAAATAGCTATGAACTCATTTTATTTAAAAAATGTAGAACTAAATACGTTGATATTTTTTACCTAATTACAATGGAGTTCTACCAAGTAAAAATATGTGCACAGTTATGAGACAGTTAATGGGAATTTAGTCCCTGTACTTTAACTTATGCTTATATCAACAATCACTATAAATCAGTAGCTTCAAAACTTTAAAAAATTAGAGGGAAATAATATATTGACACCTTACATATATTTTTTAACTGTTTAAAATTAGCAAATTTTATATACGTATCAACAAAGAAATAAGAACATTTTTTTTGTGCTGTCTAGCAATTTGTTGGATATGTAATTTTTGCGCATTTCATGCCGTTGGTGCAAACATATCGATTATTCAAATCGAAAAATAAGATTATTTATCGGTGAATTATTTACGACTTCCATTTTGATTCCAACTCCACATCTCTGCTTTTAGAACACGTGGAGTAATTGTGCGATAAATTATTATTTTATACATCGAATTTCCACCGACTTATAATAATTATTGCAATTAGCGGATTTAATATCAGCTCTAAGATAATTAGCATTAGACTAATCCGCAATATCCGGTTTGAGGTTCATGTTTTAGTCTCCACCAGGGAATCGCAAGTCTCGGCTTTTTTCTTTTTAACAACTTTTTTTAGCTCTTCCGTGCTTCATTTTCTCAATCCCCATATCCCTGGATTGGTAATCTCGCAATCCCGGTATTTAGGGATCACAGAATTGAACGGGGTCCCGGGATTGGATACCCTACACGTAGTACTGCAGCCATTCTTTTTCTGAACAAATATTTGTACGAATACAGTTGACCGCTTTATCGCGTAGAGCATTGGACTACTTTATGAGAATACCACGTTCTTGGACAGTGGTCCGCGAAAAAACATTTATAGTCTGCAAAGAAATCTGACATTATTTTATGAACTTGGTGCATTTTTAGACGCATTTGATCACTTTTATTTCAATATGTACTATTTAACACAAAATTCCAGTTTGTGGTCCGCTGGATTAAAACTGTGAATTTAGTGGTCCGTGAGCCTAAAAAAATTGAGATAAAGTTCTTTCAATTGATTTTTTTTAATTGAACGAAATCAACCATTTTTCTTGTCACAGAATACGTCTAACAAAGTCAAAGGACAAACAGTTATTGAGAAATTTTTCAATGCACGTAAATAAAATATGTATTTAAAATATAATAATTTTTTGAAAATTTTAATTTTTCCTTGAAATTTTTTTGTTTTATAAAAAAACTACGCTTTAGAAGAGGCCGCTATAGGAAGGACTGTCGCATATATTGACTGGGAATACCCAAAAAGTGATTATGGTTATTAATGCAAACAAGCATCTGCCACACGCACGTACAGTGGTCATATTATTTTTATGTATTAAAGTAGAATACTATTTTTTATGCATTAAAGTAGAGTTCGTCGGAGCTTACTCAGTTGACTTATTTGCCATTTTTTTTCTACTGATTTTATTATTAAATTGTACTATTTTTTTTTCTCCATTGTAAAAGTTTTAAATTTATAATTTATCAACCTTTTGCAATGTTAATTAAATAAATAAATAAATAAATTATATTTTATTAAATAAATGGTACGTTTTGAAAATGTCATTTTATGCCTTCCACAATGAATAAAAGTTCTCAAGGTATTAAGATTCTCAAACAATATTATTATTGAATGAATAAATTCATTTTATTAGAAAAAAATAACAAGTCTCAGATGGTAGTTTTATTGAAATATCCCGAGAACCGAGACTGGTAAAAGGCGTCGATTTACCGGGAATTTATTCTCGGGTTGTCTCGACATAGAGTCCCTAGTCTACGCAGATCGTGAAGCTTAAACGAAAGTATTTGTTCATTGATTCGAATAAACAAAATCGTATTAGAAATTCCTAATTGCGCTCTTAGACGTGAAACATCAAAGGGTGCGGTATTAGAAGCAATTACCTATTCCTACACGAAATTCTCAGATACGTACTCGGATTTACAATATATAATATTGTGTGAATTTGCATGTAATTGGATTAAGCTCTATGTAACCTTCTGTGGGGGGCTTTTGGTTAAGATTAAGCTGCGGGAAGTTTATTAGAGGTTTAATTGTTTCTACTTTTACTTCAGTGACAATAAATCAAATTTTAAAATGATTATTCAGGTGTTCACTGTTGTAAGCAGGGCTGTAGAGCAATGTTCTCTCTAAGACAAAAGGTTCGGTGCGTGGAAAATCCAATTTGTTGCAGGCCAATTCAACAAATGCGCGGTATAATTTATTTGATTTGCATAATATATATTTTTTTATCATTTGATATTCTATGAATAAGTTTTTAATAATAGGTGTATTAAATAAAACATAATAAATAACAGAACACATGTAAAATAAAATCATGGTCAGTCACAAATGGTCAGTTGCTGGTAATAATAAACTTATTAACATGTTTTATGAATTAATTTTTTTTTTTTTAGTTTTTCACGTCGTTTGTAGTATCTATACTACATTTAAATAAATTTCTTGTTCTGATAATATATAAGAATGTAATTCTAGTTAAGTTATCTGATTGTTCAATTTATTTCGGTCAATTCATGTTATTCCAATTTAAATAGTTGTATTGGAGTGCGCGCCAACTCGAATTAAGTGCGCGGAAGTTTTATAAATTGTTGCGCGGCCGCGCGCGCGCACCTTAGCATATTGCTGTGAAGTCATCATAAAAAATACAGCTCCGACTCCAAAGAAATTTTTCAATCTTTATTTTTTTTTAATCCATGTCCGCTCCCAATGTGGATCATATGGCCTCCTAATGAAGGTATTTCTACGAGAAATGTTTGTTACTCAGTCGCTCAACCTCACTTGTTTAAAAGTGAGTTGTAGGGAAAGAAGGATAAGACTAGAACAAGACTAGTGATTGGCTAATAGCTATTGCTACACCCAGAAGGAAGAGAGGAGAGGAAAATAGTGTGAATTGAAATCACAAACACCCAGTCTTCGATCACAACTTTGAATTGAATAATTCTCAAATTCACTGTGATCTGACCGGGAATCTTACCCAGACCTGCGTGATCGGTAGAGGAAGCTCTAACTAACTGGGCTACATTAGGCAACAAAAAATAATTGGTCGAATAAAAAAATAAAAACAAATAACGGCATTAAAATTAACCAAATATAATAAAAAAAATAGTTTTTGTTATTCGCAGCGGCAGAAACGTAACGCGAATTCCAATGTCGTAGACCCTGACGACATAGATACTATAAAGATTAAAAGCTCTGAAATTTTGTGCTGGGGTTTGATTATGAGGTTTGAACAACAGATTTAAGCTTGAATTGAGGTTTTCATCCGAATTTAATAACGCGCAAAACGATTGTACAATTCCCAAAAATTCTATCGCAGTTTTCAATTAGTGATAAATATAATTTGCTCATAATGTAAACACTGAAAAGAGCAACGCTCATTAGATATCGCGTAGCAAATTTATCTGAATTGTGTGTTTCTCATTAAAACAAGTAGATTTCTGACATCAGCTAGATTTTCCATTAGAAACAAATTTGATTTCCGCGTAAAGTATAGTAAGGAAGTAGTAAGTAAAATGTTTAAATAATTATGCATACATACCGAATGAATATACATGTTAACTTAATATTATATTAATGAAATAGAAATTCTAGAACTGCTGAACGGAATAAATTCACTGCAGACTTGTGACACTAAATTTATACTGAAAACTCATTTCCGCTATCGAGTGTTTGCATTATTTCCAAAACGTTAAATTTACCACTGAAACATTTTCAATTAGTAGTAAATATAATTTCTATGTAACTTAAAACATAACTATCAGGTTCGTGCAAAATAGTTAGATTGAATACTTTTTTTAAAATTATTTTTCTTATATGTTCCTTAACTTTCAAGAATACGCGTCAATCTAATTGATTTTATTTCTCCCATGACATGATTGCATCCCTTATATACGCCGGGTGCACCCTATTGGGTGGTGTCCAACCTACCGGTTGGAAAAAGGAGTAGTACGTATTGTGAATTTGTGAACCTTTTTAAAAAATCAATTTATATGAATAAAATTACAAATAAAACTGTCACATGTGAATTTTTAAATGGTTTTGCTAATCAACTTTTTTTTCAATACATAGTAAACACATTTTTTAATGTTTTTAGTGTCAATTTCGATAAGAAAGACTTTTCTACTACTTCCACATTTTTTGAACAATGATCAGAACTGGTTCCATTCACAAATATTTTAACGTGATGAATAGCATATTAAATTTGTAACAGAAAATATTTTTATTCAGACATTAGCATGTTACAACTAGGGCTGTGAAGAAGTTAAAAAGCCGTAACTTACTACTAAATTCCAGCGTTTACAAAAGGTCCTACTTCAATTTAAAAAAAAAATGCACAATTTTATAAAAAAAAATGTATATATTTAAATATTTACTAAGCTCCTTAACCTTTCGTATTTCGATATAATTAAAAAAAACATCGGATTCATTTGTTTTTACGATTCTAATTTCGACTCGAGGCAATGAGTGCCCCTTGGGAATAAATGAACAACAGATGTACTTTTTTTATCATTTCTATCTTTAAAATATTACGAATTAAAGTTAAAAGACAAGGCTTAATTTTATCTTTCTGCGGTAAATTAAATTAACTCTGGGACCATCAGAGTAATTTTCACAAAAAAATAAAAGACAACGATTCTTCTCGCTTTGAAACAAAACAATTACTAATTAAGAATGACGCGACACTTGCCAAGTAATTTATGAAAGAGAGTTTTAAAGAGCCTTACCATAGACAAAAAGCTGGACAATAAAATGAAATTGGACAAAGAGAATGATTAGAGACATTACTCTTCTCGAAGTATATTTCGTCATAAATATTATTTTTTCTCCTCTTTTGTCGCGTATTTATTCGGTCCGAAAAAATCTAATCATGTATTTTTGGATTGGTGCTTTTTTTTCTGTGCGTAATTTCTTTGTGAAAACTTGTGGACATAATCGTATTATCTGGTAATTTTCGGCTCGAGAAAAAATAACTTTTTTTAAAACATTTAATGTGGTCTAAAATTGTCTCTTGAAAATTTTACCGTTGACAAAGAGAGTTTGTTAAAATTATATATCTTCATTAATATCGATATATAAAAAAGAATATATCTTCACCGTATTGCCAGAAGCTGACAAGTAGCTTAATTGAAAAAAGTGAGTTAGGTATATTAATTATATAAAGAGATTCTAGTATATTATTTTTTTTATGCAATTACTCAGTTAGTGCAGGGTTTTAAGCTTATTATGCAATGGAACACTTCGCAAATTTTGAAATGTTACCAGAACACAGCTTGTTTTTTTTAAGTCTGGTAATTTATAATAGTAAACATATTAATGAAAATAAATGTTATTAAATCACTTATTATTTATTGATTAATTATTTTCAAAACATGTTACATAGAAATATGAGTAAACAAAGCTTTTAGTGATCAAAAATCTCCGCCTGTATCCAAATATTTGACGTTTTAAACATCAGTGGAGAGATTTTCCATTACTCGATTTTTAATTTAAAGTAGAAGATGCTTAAATATGAAGCAGCGCCCATTTAGGTACCACGGAACACCAGTGTTCCGCGGAAAATAGTTTAGGAAACCCTGAGTTAGTGCATTTATTGGATTGGTTAAGTAAAAACAGCATTTTTTATCGGTGATTATTATTAATGCTGATGCTAATGCAGTCAATTGTCTCGATCTATAAATTTTTAACTCCATTTGCGTCAAATCTGCATAACTGTGTACTTTTTGATATAACAATTATCTGTATAACATAACATATCAGTGCTAGAAACGTAAAAACTAAAAGTTGAACATTTTCAATTGCTCTTTACTCAGAAGTAAAATCTGTTACTTACTTACATACACTGATATGATACAAAAAAATAGTTGAAATTTGATTAAGTGTTCGACGGGAAATCTTCAAATTTATACTTTTTGCCTCGTCACCGTGTAGGCCTCGTACTACACTTTTAAAACATGTGCGCCCTCTCAAATAACAAAAAAGATTTTTTGAATTTGTGCGCAGTCATCAACCGAGTCTGCACACTCACAAATCATGCATAAAAAATATTTCTCTGGGGTAATAAATATTAGACACTACCCCGTCGACGGTCCTCCCCAAGGACTGCGTATAAAGAATATCCTAGAAAAGCTGGTCATAATTTTGAAATATGGCCTATGTCAGGACTTCTCAAACATTGCAAATTCAATTTCTCTGTGATCGTTTCGCGTTCGTTTCGTGTTCGTTTCGAAACACGAAACATTCATTTACTGAGCGTCAGTTAAAGTTCATCCGTGCACTTGAACGCCTGAAGACGCCGAAAGGTGAAACCCGGGTCGATAGTGACGAAATCTGTGGGAGTGTACATAATTTGAACGATTCAAATTTAAGTTGTTTATTGTCCTACTTCCACCCTTTATGTGCTTGGGCCTTACATCCAATCGCATTGTTGCATTGGTCTAAAAAATAATACAAGTAAGACCAATGTGACGTGTAATCAAACTTGCGAAGAATCTGATAGGACCCTGACCAGTGTGGGACAGATCATCAAAAGGTTCGACAGCTTTAGATACCTCGGCGTACATAGTACGAAAGATAAAAGTACAGAAAAGGAGCTCAGAAATAATTTAGGAATGGCTGAAGCCACATGCTGTGTACACAAGTTATTGTCTACACGATAGACACACAGCAGTACACGATTAAAACCAAATGCCATTTGTTCAACGCTTTAATTCTAACAGTACTGCTTTACGGTAGCGAATCATGGCACCTAACGAAGATATAAAAAAAAAACCGTATATTGAACATCGAGAACATATGCTTGTGTTGGATAATAGGGGTGAGGTGGTTTGATTCTGTGAGGAATTCGTAGATTAAGAACGTACAAGATAGTGCCCCTTCACGTCAGTGGTTCCGAAGAGACGCTGGAACTGGCTGTGTAACTTGCTGCGGATGTCTCCGAAAAGCCTTAGCCTCGCCTGCTTCTTCTTAAGACCGGTGGGATTCCAGCGTTTTGGACGACCGTTGGGTACTATCTATAGGATGTACTCGGTGGAACTGAAGGATGCTGGCACGTCATGGGAAGAAGCAAAGCAATAAGCGGGGGACAGGAAAAGTGACAGGAAAGACAGGAGACAGGAGACAGGAAAGTGCCACGTGGCGGCCATATGCTTCACATACGGAGTGACTATGGTCAAAGACATACAATCTAAATGGGCCGCAGAGTTTTATCGCTGGACAAGACGATAAAGTTACAATTATCCAAGTAATACAAAATACAATGATATGAAAGCACGAGACCAGAAAGATTAAGCTAACTGGTAAATTGTAAATAAAATATATCATTTATGCCAATTTAACAATTGAGAAAGACTGGTTTAAATATTATTTAAGGATCTATGCTCGAACGGACGATTACATCATAATCAATCAAAGATACTGGGACGTCGAAATTGCTACTTATGTTTGAATTGGCTCAATTTTTCCCAAAACCAAAAGATTGTCAAATATAATGAGCCTATTTCAACCATTTATTTAAAATTATTCTGCCTCTCTATCTTGATTTTAATTTAACTTTGAAATTCACCGTGCTTCAAATTTGCTACCAACTTTAAAAATAAAAGGGTTTGCGATTGATAAAGTATTCCTGTCTTCATTTATAAATAATGTTTTAAGTAAGATGAATAAATGTAAAAAATAATTATTTAAATTATTAAAAATTGAAGATATTTATTCATTGATGGCTATATTTTCTATATTAAAATATTTACACATTCGGAGTTAGAACAAGTGAATGCCAACAAAAAATGCATGTTATATAGTAAATTTATTAAGTCATTTAAACTTTTGGGTATAAACAATTTTCTCATATAATACATATAAAACCACCCTTTTCTAATATAATCAAACATAAATGTATAATCGGGGTTTGAACATACCCCAAAGAAGAAGTTTCAAGCTAAAACGAAGACAAGGTGTTGTTTTATTATATCTATATGACCTAATTATGACAAAAAAAATTAAAATAATTTTTCGACAGTATAAACATTTTAGGATACGTTATAGTCATTCATACACGTCCCCCGTACTCGTAATTAAAATATTCAAAAGTAGAGCGAATTCCCTGAAGAGGGTCCCGCGGTAATTGAGGTCGCAATATAATACAAACATTCCCCAAAACTCAAACTATTTGAGGATCCCTATTTAGCCATTATGAGAATAATAATATCTCCTATTGTTTTGCATTTTCGCACAAAATTCTTTGGCAAAGGTAAATGAAAACAACTGACTATTGTTTGAATAACTTAATAATTATTGTGTGCTTCAAATGGTGCGATATTATTTCAATTCAAACACAAGAGTGTAATCAATTATATGGCAGTAAGTAATTACAGTTGTAATTATACGATAAGACATTTTCAACTATTTATATGAACCAATATTGTAAGCAACGGGTTACGAAAAGAAAAAAAGTAATAAGCAACTGAAAGAATAGTGAACACTTCACAATCACACAGGACAGAGGTGGGTTATTTGAAAATAATAATACACAAAAGTCTTTTTTTACGCGGGGGATGCGTTCCACAGATAACTGTGTAAAAAAGTGAATGAATTTATATTATACGAAAAAAGAGCACCATTGTTATATAAGAAATCGTGTAAAAACACCCAATAAATAATATATTATTTATAAAATATATATTTAAAATAATACTATTCATTGCTATTTGATTACATACTTTTTATGAGAGACTTGAGATTAATCTCTAGAAACTTATGCCACGTGTAATGTGTTGGGATCCAATAAAGCTTTTTGTTGTGTTGTTGAGTTAATTGTAATTAGAAAATACGTTATCCACTACAGTGTATTTTGTGTCTGGGATTCATGTTAAAACAAATAATTTGTGTAAAAATATAATATTTTTTTTCTTTTTAGTGGACTGTGTTTTTTCAAGATCGTGAAAAAATAAAATAACGTTCGTTTGAACGCAGCACAGCTGTCTGACACCTTGTGTGTTCAAGCAGAATGTTTTGTTAGATTGTTCCCAAGATGTCAACGTAGATGTTGGACGAGATGTCCCGAGACATTTTTTCCCAAGCGTATCTCAGCCTTAAAGCTGTCACATTCTGAGTTAAGAGGTTCCAGCGCTGCTTTTACTATAATCTCCTGCTGTGGTCTAGTTTTTAAGCATTTCTTCAACCGATCTGGCAGGTTCTGGGTTCGATTCCCGGTAAGGTCCATTTCAAATTGAGATTTTTAAAAATTTGAATTTGAGACTTAAGAGGTAAGTCTTTGTGATATCAACTGTCTTTGAGATAATCTCAAATGAATAACATTAAACATCTAGTAATATCAAATAGTGAACCGTTTTTAATTACGGATTCCACTCGACGTAAAAGCGACTGGCTTAGACATTTGCTGAGGATGCCACGAGAAAGCCTGAATTCTGCTTGTCTTTTCTACCAACCAGATGAATTCCGCCATCGTGGAAAGCCACTGATGACCATCTTTATGACGTACTCGGTGGAGCTATGACACGCTGGAATGACATGGGAGGAAGCAAGAAGACTGGCGGGGGACAGAGAATCTTGTAGTGGCCATATGCTTCGACTAGGGAGCGGATATGGACAAAAAAAATCTACTCGAATAAAATGGTCATATCATGCTTTATACTGTGAAAAAACGGAGAAAAAAGAATCATACCAAGTATACGATGTTATGAAATGATTAAAAAAACTTGCTGTATAGTTTTAAAAAATGTAATATGGTATTTATTTATGTTCAGTATGTCGGAAGATTGGATGATGATATTAATTCTTAGAAATAGATTCTCGCTAACATTTTGACAAATCTGCAAGGATTTAAAGCCTTGACATTATTATATAAAAAAATATTAACATCGGTATCTGCGAATGAGGCCAAACTGTTCTGAAAAACAATTCCTCGAAAAATAATAATTTGTCGAAAAATATCAAGGACTGAGAGACAAATTATGATTGGAAGAAATTCATTTAAAGTTTTTCTAGAGTGAGTATTGACTGAATTTTTATATTTCTTCCTCTCATGTTTTTTTATAAGGTCTTATAAAAGATTCTTGAATTAGCTTCTTAAACATATTAAAACTGATTGAAGATTTTCAGGAAATAAAAACTTTCTTCCTTTAGTCAATACTTGGTGGGAATACATTATGACGAAGAGAAATTTACCTGACCATATATTTCTTTCGGTTTATAAAAGGCCAAATGAGAATTCCACCATTCTTGAGAATGTGAATCTAAATGTTCTTGATTATTTTTTGAGAAATCGTGAACATGAATTGTTTGTTCTCCTAAGGTTCAGAACTAACCTGCCAATGGAGATGTCACTGAGGAGAGCTTTAACGGTGTTGAACAATATTGCTTCGAATGTTGACATATTCCACGTAGACGTGAGTGAGTTCCAACGAATGCTATTTTTTATGTATTAAAGTAGAGTTCGTCGAAGCTTACTCAGTTGACTTCCTTGCCATTTTTTCTACTGCTTTTAAAATATTGTATTACGCTTTGTTTAAGTTCCAAATTTATAATTTGTCAACTTTAGGCAATGTTAATAAAATAAACAAATTATATTAAGAAAAACACAACATTCATTTGAACTTATTTTCACTTTTATTTACAACCGCTTTCGCTTATTTATACGAAACAAATTGAAATAAAAAGGTGTAAATTTTCTTTGTAAATTATTTTTATTGCCAATTGTTTTTTTATAGATAAGTTTTAAGAAAGAGTTCGGAGGCTGTATGCTCCACAATGGGAGCGGAAAGGATAAAAAAATAATAAAAACAAATCATGACAATAAATATTTTATCGCGTAAAACAGTCACTGATTGAAGCGATTCGTGTACAGTGGAAAATCAATTCTACGTTTTTCAATGGACCGTAATAAATAAACGAATAATGCAGGAAACCGACAATGCGCGAAGTCTTCAAATAATACTAAAAAAAATGTTTAATTTGTAGAAAGTGATTAATGCGGTATTATTTGAAATTGATAATTGATAATAAATAACTCAATGCGGAATGTCTGGGACTCACGGCTGTACTCGGTCAGAATCAAGTGCCTCCTGTCCAACGCATGTATCGTAACAGTGCTGCTTTACGGTTGCGAATCATTGCACCTTACGAAAGCGCAGAGTAACCGTATACTGTGTTTCTAAAACAGATGCCTGCGGCTAATGCTAGGAGTGAAATGGTCTGACTTTGTCAGGAATACGGAGATTAGAGAGCGGACTAACCAGCTTCTTATTACGTCCAAAATAAAGAAGAGACGGTGGACCTGGCTTGGACACGTGTTAAGGATCAAGAGAGCCTGAACCCTGCCTGTCTCTTCTTCCGACCGGATGGATACCGGTGTCGTGGAAGGCCACTGATGACCATCCACAGGATGTACTCGCCGTGGACGCTGGGATGACCTGGGAGGAAGCAAAGAGACTGGCTGGGGATAGAGAGTCATGGAGGAACTTCGTGGTGACCATATGCTCCGTATAGGGAGCAGATATGGAATAAAAAAATAAATTTGAAATTGTTCTTATTTGACATTGTGTTTGGCCAGAACTATGAAAAATAAACGATACATGCGGAAAAACGAACAAAGCGAGAACGGTAGATCGGGGTTCTACTGTACCAATACTTGTATTTTTTTTATTGAATTGATAAAACCATACTGCGTACACAAAACGAAATTAATACAATGATATACACTTTTTTTAAATAACCGTACTTAATTTAGTGCAAGAACACATTGTCGCTGAATAAAACATATTGTTTAGTGTGACAATTACAAAAATTCACAGTTAAACCGCTACGCCGGACAAAGCTGATGTTTACTTATCTGAAATCGTGCTTAATAGTACCGCCACTTGATAGAATACATTATGCAAATATTGTTGGATGTTTAACAGACCCTATAACTCCCAACCTACATACTGTTATATATATATATATATAACGCGGTAGGCTTTAACATATTTGTGAGGGACTGATTCTCAAATGTTTAATATAAAATTACAGGCGGACCTCTACTTTCGCACATTCTACTTTCGCACAATTCGCTATTTCGCACAAATGAAAGTGAGGAAGAAGAACCAGAAAAGTCACCAAGACTTAAACAATAAAACATATGAACGAAGCTTGTATTAATCTCGATACATTTTTTAATATAATGGAAGAATTTGATCCCAATGGAGAACGCATATCTCAAGTGCGTAGAGCGATCCATAAAAGCACTGCATATTTGATAGCTATTTCGGTTTCACGCCATCGTAAGAACTATGTCTAAACTTACAATAAATAATCTATAGCTATAACCAGGGCTGTGGAGTCGGAGTCGCAGTCGTAGAGTCGCGGTATTTTGGCCGGAGTCGGAGTCGTGAAAAATGAGCGGTTCGATTTTTTTCGAAAAATATATTTAATGATGTGTATTTAAACAAAATAGTCAAAAGTGTTAACATTTCATGCTTGGCTGACTAGAATGATGAAGATGATCTGATGGTATACATATATATAATTTAAAATAAAATTATTGAAAAAATTCCTCGGAGTCGTTAATTATTTTAAAGCTGGAGTCGGAGTCGGAGTCGTTTTAATCGGAGGATTATAACATGCTTTAAAATCTATATTAAAAATTACTGTTTAAAACAATAAATTGACATTATGTTTTTCCAGAAACTGTCACAGATTTGAGATTATTAAGTTGTATCATATGTTATGATAATAATTGAATTTGAAAGTTTGAGAAAGTATTTCTGTATACACATCGCAAAATGACACTACGTCGCTGATACGGGTCTTTTCCGAAGCCTAAATTATTCATCCGGCCCTCGACAGAGAGTTTTGCTGTAGTCTTCCGAAAATTTACAGGACCGAACGAGAATAATGTCAGAGGTGATTAGATGTTGTCAAGGATAACAGGAGAAACCTTTCAGCACTGTCTTATTTCGTATATTACTCTTATTAAAAGTTTAATTTGGAAATAATAAAGTGTTGAATAATAGTATAAATACATAATCTGTAAATATTATGAAAACTTGTTACTTTACTACATGCTACTGATAATGTATTTTAGAAATGCTTGGAAAAGAAAATAAACAGAAATATTCATTTCATTATCATCATTAAGAATAATAAAGTAGACGGCTGAGAGAGTAAACTCGGCCGAATATAAAACAAACGCAATGCATAGAATTTGGCCGAGTGATCCGTCGAGTGATTCAAGTGAGCGAGTGAGTAGAAACCATTTATATTTCCTCTACCTGGAGGAAGCCCTACCGCCTGTACCACCACGCTCTTGCTCATGTCCTCGATGTGTCTGAATAGGAGTATTGTTGAATCGAACTAAAAACACATAAAAATTAACTAAATCGTTAAAAAAACTTATACATACGCGTTTAGACGCTTATTCAGTTAATACTTTTGATCGGTCGCGTACTTGGTTTGGTCTAAATGAGGTTAAGAAGCATGGTATTAATGAGGGGGTATTTTCTGCTTTTAATAGCTTGGTGACGTCATTTGGAGAACTGGTAGATTTTAATACATATAAGTCAACCGATCCATGACGCGATTATTTTAACCTTTTGGCTGCCGTAGAAAAAAAGTACGTCTTTACCTAGCACGGCGACTATAATATGCAATTATTAATTTAATTAGTTTTTGTCGAGTTAACTCGTCTCTGACGTGTTGAGCACGAAAGAATTTACTAGATATCTCGTCTGTGGCAGCCATCGAGTTGAAATTATCTTTTATACTGAATTAAAAAAAAAAAACGGTAAAATTTTCAATAAATCGGGTGTTTGAAATTTGTATAATCGTTTTTGATAAAAGTCCATGTAACTAAAAATTAAATTGTGGAGAAAAAACAAGCGTTCAACCAAAATATCTCAAATGACAAACTAATAAAAAACAACACTTAATATTAACAACTTTAAATTGGAGTTCTTGTCTCAAGGTTTCAAATACCGACTACATGAAAACTAATTCTTGAGTAATTATTCAATCATTTTATGAAAATACATAAGTTAGTTCATTGCGCGATGCACCTAGTGTAATCGACTGTAAAAGTGAAGCGGATGATGTCGAGTAAAAAGTTAAGAACCACCAAGAAGCCATTTAAAAGTATTTTTTTCTTTGAATTGAAAATCGTCTGTTTTTTTATTCGTAATAATTCTTAAATCCCCGTTTAACCCGACGTTGAAGATATCTTTGTTGAGTAAACTTGTATTCTCAATTGTAAAACATGATAATGTTTTATAGTTTAAAGTTGTTTAGTGAAGTTTAATATGTTTTTTTTTTATTTACTTTTGCTTCCAATATGAAGCATTTGAAACCATAATAGTGCTTATTGTTCAAACTCTCGGAAAGAATATACATAAAAAGATGAAGCTGTCTAAGAAAAGATTAGTTAGTTGACTTATCTCTCACAACATGTAGAATTTGAAGACTATATTTTTGAACAGAAATATATCAATCAGTAGAGTAATTAATTCATAAAGTATCCGTATTGGAGTTCCAATCTTGATCACCACTACCAAATAAGGTGAACATTAAGCGTCGACCAATCGACTAAATTAAAAAAAAAAAACACCATTTTCACTCTCAATATAGTGCATATGGCCTTCTTATGGAAATATGTCAACAGATGTATTTTCTATTAAAACTGTACGTTACTCAGTTGCTCAACTTTTATTTTTCGAAGATAGTACGAAATAAAAAGATAATGCTAGGACAGGAGTTGTGGTTACTTAATTGCTGTCGCCACACTCCGTTATTTTATGATTGGAAGGGTGAGAGGGAAATTTTAGACATCACAGAATCAATTGAAAAAATGCTGTTTTTAATAGGAGTCAAAGTCGTGAGACTTTTGTCTACATAACAGGCATTTTAATAAGTATTACAATATAATTTCTGTTTTTTTTATATCTTAAATGTCGCCTGCTGTGGCCCAGTTGGTTAGAGATTGCTCTACCATTTGATTTCCGGTAAGATCACAGTGAATTTGAGAATTATTAAATTCAAAATTGTGATCGAAGACTGGGTGTTTGTGATTTCAATTCACATGATTGTCCTCTCCTCCCATCCTTCTGATCCTTTTATAAATGGGTGTAGCAATAGCGATTAGTCAACCACTAGTCCTGTTCTAGCCGTATCCTTCTTTCCCTACTACTCACTTTGAAAAAAAGTGAGGTTGAGTAACAGTAACAGTTCTCGTAGAAATAACTTCGGTTGAGATACTTTCATTAGGAGGCCATATGGTCCACATTGTGAACGGACATGGATACATGACGAACATAAATCTTCTAGTAGTAAATAAATAAATTTTCAACTAAATTTCGTTGATGTTTTCCAGCAAGTCATTTTATAAAATACTTTGCATTTTCATTGTTGTCATATTAAATATGTCAGTTGCAATTCTCATAACCGACCCTGACGGAGTACTTCCTCCGATAAGAGGTTAGCTTTTTGCTCGAAGCGACATGTTTACTTAGATATACGAGGAAACCTTCCAACCAACAACCTTTTACTGTACGTCCATAAAGTATATAGCATAAGGCTAGACGTAAATATCCCTAAGCCGGTGATAAAACTAAAATCCACCCACCGAGTCGACTTCCTGCGTACCTCACTTAAATGAACGTTAAGTCTTTTGTATTCGGTTTTCGCCTTTGTCATCATCAGGTGCTTACTGCGTGTTTGATATTTCTAAGGGAAACTCTTTATTAAATATTTTTTTTCTTTCGGAAAGATTTCACAGGCTTAAAAACAAATAAAAACAGTCAAGTTTATGGCTACAGAAAACGGTTGAATAAATTTATAATAAATCCCGGGATCCCGTCCAATTCTTTTTTTTTTTGTAGATACGTAAAAAGAGCTAAAAGAAACTCTCGCGCTGGTACTTTTGGGATATTTCTGGATTTTTGAAATTTAAATGAAATCGTTTGAAAAATCACCGACCTCAATTTTTTTCAATTCCGAATCCCAATTTAAACACGTTTTTATTTTGAGTGGTGAATCCCGGGATTGAATAATTGTCAATCCCAAAATCCCGGGATCACAAAAAGCGTCCGGGATTGGATACTCTAGTTGGTAGTGATGAATTATTAAAACGATTTAAATTTAATATTAGAATTCATGCACGCTAATTTTAAATTATTTAATTATAACTGTTAAGAAAACAAAAATAATTAAAAGAAAAATGATGTTTATTATTATCTCAGTTCTCTAGGAAATTAAACTAAGAATCATAGCGGAATGATTTAAAACGATATATTGGATGCGTTGAGATATCTCCGGGATATCACGGTAAAATGGAATTTATTAAAATGTTATCAGTTGAAATTTTACATATCGATTTGCCGTGCCTAGATATTTTAATTATGTTATTTAAATAAAGTATTTATGATATGAAGATTTGGACAATTAAATAAATAATAATCGTAAATTCAGCTGTGATAGGAAACCTTAATTTAAAACTCAATATCTTTGATGGATTTTATTTATATTTAAGTTTCTACCTGTCTGGCCTACATAATCAACTTGACAGTCTTGACAAGTCAGGCGATAGATGCCGCTCTAAAAAAAACATTATTAATTCTCTTAACTGTTTTCTTTAGAATATGTTTTTTTTGTTTCTTCCTAAGTCTTACGATGTTATGTCTGACGATGCTTGTCGTCGATACGATAGTCGTGTCGACATTTGTAGCACTGCAAATGGAATAACAAAGTAAATTTTATATTCTTAATATTCTATTCAACTTTACTTTTATGAAAGATTTTTAAATTTATTACATTATAATACAAACATTGTAATACAAGCAATGTGTGTTTTATCTATGGCTTAATGCAAATGTGGGCGAATAACCAAATTTAAATGCTTTTTATGCGTCTGAATTTATTCTGAAAAAATAAAAAATGGCATTTTTTTTGGGTGTCTGGTTAACGCACAAATTAACGTCTGCTATTTTTAAACGGATAAGTAATGTCTACATTTTATAATTGAGATTAAATTTCAGATATATTTTTAAATCCAAGAGAAAAATTGTAATAAATTTTGTTAGATGTAAATAAATAAACGGATGGTGAAATATTTATCGTAAATTTCTTGAATTTCTTTTGGTTCATTGTGCTTTGGTGTTTTCTGTTTTCTTTATATTATATAAACAAACATTACATTTATTTCACTTCAAATAATAACAATTTACATAATTATAAATAAATAACGTTTGCAATGACGTATGCTACGTTTAAATATATCTAAAATTTAAAATTATTTAATTTAAATAACTAAGTAGGAGTACACATCCCGGAAACGGTAGCAAAAAGAAAAAGCTCGTTATTCGATATAAGTAAAAAGCTGTAGATAAATTTGAATCAATTCAGATTGTCTTAGATACACATTAGTATACGATAAAAATACAATGTCCTGTTACATCAATGGTAAGGATTCTGAAGTCTCCGGTTTTTTCATGTCCAAGAAAACGAGAATTAAAATTGTCATGTCCTAGAAAAATTTTGCCTTCGGACAGCGTCAAACTGTAGTATTTATTAAAACTGATTATTCCAATTATTTTCCCCACCTGTTTTATTAAACGTATCTAGGTTCATTCTCTTTTCATTTCCTTTTTAAAATAGAGGTTGAGAGATAGAATTTCAAGCAGCTTTTGTTAAACAAACTACTGAATAAATAATCAATCATCAGTTTTCGTAAAAATAACTTTTATTGAGATACTCTATTTGGAGTCCTAAATAAATAAAGAACACGCGAATCGTTTCGATATTGTCCTCAATCTTATGATCATATACATCTTCTTCAAACCTTTTTAAGACATTTTGAAAAGGATATCAGATGAAAAACTGTTGCGGGAAAATATTTTCTTCCAGAGAAAAGTTTTTTTATAGTGTCGACTTAATCCGCGGGTATTATCAGCCAAAATTTATGGCCACTGCTTAATGGCAGTAGCTCGCCGAGATAAAAATGTAAGCCTACTATCAAAAAAAAGGATTATTTAGCAAGTTGAAAGTTAATTAAGTTGATAGCGTACTGGAACATAGTTATCCAAACAGCTGCCAATAATCGATATTTTCCTATGATACAACAAACAAAGATTTATTACATTGTTAATTGTAATACAGTATTTAGTTCAAAAATAATTATTTGATACAGTCATCACGCCGTTGGCAGAACTGTCAGTATTTTAACTTTTTTTTATAAAAAAAGGTTTCAAGTCAAACAATGTTGCGTGTGACACTGCGGTTAAGTGTGTCACTTATTTTACTTATCACTTTTAAGGTGTTCACTGTCAATACTTGGTGGAATGGCATTATAATAAAAATAATAAAACATTCTTTTTAGTACTTTTCCCACATAAAATTTATTGGACCAGGACCAGTTTCGCTCATCGCGAGCATTATCAACTGATAAGAAATATATATATATATATATATATATATATATATATATATATATAAACAGTGCTATTTATACAAATTTAAATTGAAATAAAAGGTGTAACCAACTATTAACAATGAAAAGGATTTAAAAATTACATTATAATTAAACAAAATTAAAATGCTTAACACCTATAACATACAATTTATAATAACTTAATTTTTAATTGAGTTTATAATTGACATCATTTGCCACTTATATTTATTAGTCTGATGATTTTTTAATTGTATGTTATAGGTGTTAAGCATTTTAATTTTGTATAATTATAATGTAATTTGTAAATCCTTTTCATTGTTAATAGTTGCTTACACCTTTTATTTTAATTTAAATTTGTATAAATAGCACTGTTTGTATATATTTTTCATATCAATTGATAATGCTCGCTGTGGGCGAAACCGGTCCTGATCCAATAAAAAAAAATGGAAAAAGTATTAAAAAAAAATGTTTTATTATTTATATTATTTTACTTATTATTTATATATAGTTTTTGCCTCTTTGTGTCGCAAAAATATTGCTTCTTCTTCGCTCCTTATACTTAAAAAAATAAGGATTTTGAATAAATGCAGAACATTTAAAGTGAAGATTTTTCTCAAAGAAAAGAAGCACGTGTCATATAGGTAAAACAATAAAAATCGAATATTGAACATTATATGTATGAGAGTTTTACAAACAATTACGGCAGTATCTGTGTTTTTTAGAAAAATGAGTTAGATGTGTCACCGTATAGACCAGGGTTTCCCAAACAATGTTCCGCAGAACCCGAAGTGGTGTGAACACACATATAACTTAATAATCACTGTTTTTCAATATTTTCCGAAAACTAGCAATTATGATTCATTGGTTCAGAAGCTATTTTTAGCGACAGCAAAACCAGCATGCATGCAGGGATTATGAAAATCTGATTGATTTTATCAGTGTTTCCGATATGAATGACATTTATTTTTTTCTTGGCGAGTTTGTCAAAAGAATCCCCCAATGTGTCAAAGCTATTATTCTATTACTTCCGTTTTATACAAAATAATATTTATGTAAAGCAAGATGTCACAACGAAGTCAAAGTGCAGGAACAGACTTGACACCGCACCATTTTTTGTTTTTTTTAATAAATTGTTAATATTTTTTTTTGTATTTGTGTTATGGACATATTTTTACCAAAACACTTATTCAATATTGGTTCAAATTTATTTCATATATACTTTACACTTTAAATAAATCACTTAATCTTATTAATCAAAATGATAACGACGTGAGTATCGAGAAGTTTTTACTGAGCCGTCGGCCTTTCAATTTGAACTCTCGATTGTAGCTGAAGAGATTTGATTTAACATAGCATATAGGTAGATGTTGTGTATCCATAACATTTGTACTCTTAGTTCATAATAGTGACCTAAATATTTTAGAATATTTAGCATTACTAGAAAAAAAAACGTTTTAGTTTATTTTCCAAAATTTTAGGGTAACGAAAACTGCCGCCTTTGTTTCCCTAACCCTCAAATATACCTTGTATTATGGTCAATAACATTTTTTGCAATCAATATTTATGCATTTTTAACAAGTTGCTTTTTTGTTGATTGATTAGCTTTTAACTTGTTTATGCATATGCTGGAGGATAAGAATCAGAAAATAAGTCTTAAAAAAATAAAACACGTGTCACACTAAGTAAAAGAACACGTGGATTGAAAATGTAAACAATTTTAACTTGATATTCATGCAGCATTTCTTTTACATGAACATATGTACAGTGTTATAGAAAGTCGTGATATAGAATTTACGATGTAAACATTTTATTTACGCAATTAGTACGTTTTTTCATTGGTGCTTTTTTCGTGGTAGCGTACGTGAAGCACGCTTAATGTTCAACTGGCTTCTGAAAAATATGAATATGTCAATCCAAATAAGTGCATTAAAATTATGCCATAAATTATCGAAATAAATGGGATTATGTTATAGACAAATGAGTAATAGAAATACATGGCATAAAAGAGTTAACTGCATTCTAACCTTATCGCACATAGCTTATCGTGTGCCGCCTGTGTGGCCGAGTTGTCAACGTCGTTGGCTTCGGTTACGGAGGTCACGGGTTCGAATCCCAGTACTGACAATATTATAAAATGATTTTTCAATCGATTTATGAATTTCTATTCGAAGGCATGGATGTGTGTGATGTCTTAAATTCCACCTCCCACCCATCCTATTCTATGAACGGGGCGTATCGAATGCGATTATCTAATCATTAGTCCTGTCCTAGCCCTATCATTCTATTCCTACTCTCTTTGAAAAAAAAAGAGGTTGAGCAACTGAGTAACAAGCAGTTCTCGTAGAAATACTTCTGTTGAGATAAACTCCATTAGGAGTCCATATGCTCCATATTGGGAGCGGACATGGTAATAAAAATCTTATCGCATAAAAAATAATTTATAATTCTATATCTCAGTTCAATTAAATTGTAATATTTTTTTACTGCATTTGTATCACAGCCGCAACGTTATCTCTCTCACGATTATTTTTTTGCAAATTCATAATCAGCGTGATAAACATTAATTACGACATTAATTTTGCCATAAATTATCGAAATGAATTTCTGCGAAACGACAGTTTTTGATTGGTGTTGCGGCTCTTTGTGAATTTACATCAAATAATAATCAGTATGTTAGGATTATCAAAGTAATTAGGGAATTTAATTACTTTTGTTTATAACCTAAATATGGCGCGCAATAAACAGATGTCGCTAATAACTACGGTACAACTAATTATAAAAGCAGTACATAATAAAACATTATAAACTTATTTAAAATCAAAATTTGTATCATATACGCATAAAAATCATTTATTACTGTTGTAACTTTTATTACATTTTTGCATAGTATCATGTATAGCAGTGCGCCAAAAATGATTCATATTTCAAGAATGTAACATAATTTCACATTTTTTAAGTGCAAATTAATACTTTATATATACAGTGGAACTCCCAATTACACTATTCCCAATTGTGCGCTGGCTTGAAATATTTGAGGTAAATCCACCAATTGAACGGTCGCATTCCATTACCGTTGTTACGAGACGGCCGTCTGTGCAGTGCATACAGCCAAATGTTGGCTAGCGTCTGTGAATTCAACACGTGCCAAGATATACACGCATATCTGGGTGACTGTCTGTGTGCTGAATTTTATCAATTAATAACTAAATATTTCGTACATATTTTTTTTGCAAAACTAAAAGAAATCTTAGTTTTGCATTTCTCGCGGAAAAAACAAAATCCCTAATTTTTTTATGAGATTCACTCCCCTAATTATACTATTCCAAATTACACGGTCCTGACTTTAGTGTAAATGTAAATGTGCATGTGACGAGCACTTTTTTTTGGTAAATTGTTTTTTTTTAAAATTATTGATTGTGTACAAATTTGGGCCCCCTTTTTCCTGGGCCCTCGTGCATTGCAGGACTCTGCTATGAGATAGTTAAGCCACTGTTTACGTTATGACGACACGAGAGACGTCTGGTAAAACCAAATGTGCGGCCATTTCGATGGGTGGCAAATAGTTCAGTACTACAATATTATATCTACTTTGGAAAGAAATTTCTATTCACCCATCCGATCGAGAGGTAACTTACCACTAGAACTGTATCAACCCTATACTTTTGTTCCCTACTCTCTATGAAAAAAAAGAAAGCTTGAGCAACTGAGTAACAAACGATTCTCTTGGCAAACACTTTTGTTGGGATTGCATTAGGATACCATATCGACTGTGGAAAGGAAAAAGTTCGTAACCCACACATAGCAAATTTTACAGGAGGCATGAAAAACGTGTTTTGATAATTTTTGGCCATATGAAAATTATGAAATATACACAACCTTGAAGTACACGGAGACTTCTAAGATGGTGTTTAATTGACATAATCTAATATTAATTTAATACATTGTCAAGGAAAAACCGTTTTTTCAGTCTTTTTTCTTGGTTTCAATGTTCACAAGCCCATCTTTTTCAAACTTAAAAGCTAAATTTAGATACTAATTAGGCATTTGCAGCTTACATCCTTTTGATAGAACGTGTATCAAGTTAAATACATTTTGATTATTGAACAAAACTATGGGTTACATAATTTTTCTTTTCTACAGTCGATATTGACACAGTGGCTGGTTAAAAATGTCAATTTATTTAACAACAAAACAACTCTTAACACGTATTGATGTCTATTAAATTTAAAAGTAATTGATGATGACACTAAGAAGTATAAATAAATCCCATTTAATTGCGGTTCATGGCAATGTTGAATGTTTTCTCAAGGGAAAAGACAAATTCGTTTTGTCTTGTAGTTTCTATTGATAAATGGGCTTTTTAAATGGTAAAATCACACAGCCTTACCGTGCGAGACATATCGAGTGTTTGACGCGTGGGATGTGAAAAACAACAATGCTTCAAGTTAAGGGTAGAATTTTAGGGTGATGGAGTTTTCAACTGTTTTAATAATAAACGGTTAAGTATAAATAAAAGACTACGGCAGTGATGGCAAACTGAATTATAGAACGTTTCGTTCAGTTTCACAACGAGGCGAACTACTTTTTGTTGTTGGCACAGTAAATTATAATAAACATTATTGAAGAATATTTTTCAGTCATAATTGCATCAATATAATGTGTAGTAAACGGAAAAATATATTAATAAAAAGAAAAAAAAACGAGGTTTTGAAATAATCCAGGGAAAAAGTATAGGGAATTAAAGATTTCCAATTCCTCGGTGAGCTAATCCCAATCCCGGGATTGAAAATTAATCAATTTCGAAATCCAGGGATTGGAAAAAGACTCCGGGATTGGATACCCTAGTTACTACGCCTTCCTTTGAAGAAAAAATATCTTCGGGTCTCCCCGTTCTTTATTTCATATAGTAATAAAGACACGTTTTAAAGTGTAAATAAATATTTTGGACTGTTCACGCCTCCCAGATTGGAAATCGCTGGAATAATGTAATAATATATGATACTATGTAGATTTATTTCTTTAAATTTATATATTAGCTTCCAAACTTTTTCTTTATTGACTTCGACTTAGGCTGTCTGGTGAAAATGACAGTTTTTTTACGAACCATGAAAGTAATTGAAATGTCATTTGGTAGGTGACAGTATAAAAGAAATAAACAGTAAATGGCTTTTAAATCATAGACAAAAGAAGCTCAGAAGTGTCTGAACGGCATCCGGCAGAGAAATGGCGTACCTGTTTTTGTTTTATAAGAAATAATAATAAGTATTTTGTACACATTCAAATATTTATTTTCCTCTTATAATGAGGATTATATTTTTTTTCTGTTTATTGTGAATAAGCTTTCATTGATCAAGACGATACGATTAACTGTCGGATCTGTCGGCCCTGTCGGTCATGCCAACTTGGTTGCATCTAAGGCAAATTATAGGGGATTTAAAGAATTCTCCGCGTCGTTTGGAAAAAGAGTTGAGTTGAAGAGATAAAATCTAATATTTTCAACCGCACTTATTTATTTATTAACTTTTAATTTTTGCACACTGTAGTGCATGCAACCAAGTCTCGAGGAATTTCTTCTCGGGACATTTCTGGCAAAATTTTGAACACGACTAACGTTGTTACGCTACGGAATACACCCTATACGAAGAGTGTGAAACCGTAGCGGGTGGTGGTGATTACAGCGTTGAGTAACATAAGGAATTTAAAAAAAACATATGGGGGACGGAATATTATTGATTCCTCTTTAAATTCAATGAGGAGTAGATTTAACTCTACCTCTACACTCAATATACAGATACGCAAGATAATTAATATCCCTAAAACTAAATGGCTGAGAAAGTCAAATTATCTTTTCTTTTCTTTCTATCTTTATTTTTTTAACCACAACAATGTATTGTTAAAAGATAGGTCCCGTGCAGCTCTGTATCAGTCCCAGAATATGAGGAGTAGTATAATTTATTTTCTTGATCTTATTGCGTTATGGAAGGCGACCGTGAAACAGCAGCTGGGTACACATAACATGTGGTGGTGAGATAATCAATAATCAACTTATATCAAATCAGTATTAAAATCAATTAATTCCAGGGCTGTGAAGTCGTGTAAAAATAAGACGACTTCGACTCCGAGGAATTAGTATTAGTGCTTTTTTAGAAGCTTCATATATCGATTGTGGATAGGAAAAAGGATGTAACCCACAGTTTTTTCAAACAGCTTTTTTTTTTCGACAATCACAATGTATTAAACTTGATACACGTTCTATCAAAAGGATGTAAGCTGCAAATGTCGAATTAGTATCTAAATTTTGGTTTTAAATTTGAAAAAAGATGAGCTTGTGATAATTAAAACCACGAAAAAAGACTGATAAAAAAGTTTTTCCTTGAAAATTTCTTTAATTAATATTAGATTATGTCAATTAAACACCAGTTTAGTAGTCTCCGTGTACTTCAAGGCTGTGTATACTTCATAATTTGCATATGGCCCAAAATCATCAAAACACGTTTTTTGTGCCTCCTGTAAAATATTTTTTGCTGTGTGTGGGTTACGTCCTTTTTCCTTTCCACAGTCGATATTTAAACGATATAAGCCATTAACATGCTGCCAGTTTGAGTTCATCCGTACACTTCAATGACGTTGACGCTTCACCGTTTAAGTATAATATTAACGTTACAAAAAAAAATTAAACTTTCTTTTAATAAAAGTTACATGCATTTTATAAAAGTCTATTTTTCATACTTTTAGCGATACACAATTCTTAATGCAAGTGTTATAAAACTTTCATAAGCTACAGAGATAATGGCAAATACAATTATTCATTCGAATGTTTAACCATCGTCCGTCACTGACTTATTGCGGTTTTCCCGGAAAGCTTTGCAATAATCGCTCGGAGTGAAAAGTTAACTTCAAAGAAGGTATTTTTTACAGCGGAATTAATGTCTTGAAACGGACACTTGGCGAAGTAGCTGGGTCACTTACTTCAATGTGAAGGTAAAGTTGTTGAGATATTAAGATATAGATAATATACGCCACTCTCGCAAACTTTTCGAAATAAATTAACCGACTTTAAAATAATTGCCGTCAAGTATTTATAATGTTTCCAAACTAAGCAGTTTTAATTAGTTTTTTTACTCTGTGTTTTTAAAAGGGTCGATAATGATTATCATCATCATATTTTTTCGTTTCCTTTAGCGAGTATTTTTTTCTCAAAAAACAATTCATAATCAAAATCGAGAGACAATTAATCCTACAGCTTTTGAGTATAATTGTCATTTTCTTTACCATGTCCGCTTCCAATGTGTATAAAATGAACTCCGTATAGAGTTTTTACGAGAACTCATTGTTATTCAGTTGCTTAACCTCTCTTTTTTCCGAAGAGAGTAAGGTTAAAAGAATAGGTTTATGACACGATTAGTGGCTAGCTAATCGCTTTCTCTTAAACCTAAGAATATGATGTGTGGAAGAGGGCAATTCAAGTCATCACATAAATCCATGCATTCAAACTGAAATTCATAAATCGATTGAAAAATCAATTAATAAAAAATGTAAAATACTTGGATTCGAATCTACTACCTCGGCAACTGAAGCCAACGACCTTGACCACTCGACTACGCAGCCGGCCGTTTGTTATTTTTTTTAGTTATTTTTAACTTTTGACTAACATATTATGTCATAGTGCAGAATAGTTTATAAATAATAATATAATATAAATTTGCAAAAATGATTTATTTTCGATTGATTTGTATAACTATAAAATTCAATGGTGCAATATTTTTGTATATTGATTTGTGTATTAGTAAAAAAATATTGGTTTTAAATAAATATTTCATAAAGAAACTATTGTATTACAAATAAAAATAATTCTAGCATTCGAAGTCGTATCCGTATAATATTTGACTTAAAAAAAATATAATTATTTTTATTATAATATATTAAACTTAACTTTTATCTTTTCGATAATTCTAACAAATTTTGAGATAAAAAAACCGTTTGTTAATTGTTGAGGTTTAGTATTTTTAACATTTTAAACCAAGATAGTATAAAAGCCTCTGATTGGCTTAAAAGTATATTTAGTTATCAAGCGAGTTCCCTTCCAATAACCAATAAAGGTTTATTTTGGGTACCATCGAACTTGCACAATATGTATTTGACAAATCCAAAAATACAAGCAGAATAACAAAACTCAAGATGTTCAACGATGGGCAGAGAAAAAATAACGAATAAAATAATACTCTTGCCTAGGTTTATATTAGTAATCTGTGTGAAAGCACCGGTAAGGGGAATTCAAAGAAATTCATTTAGGTCTTTTTGTAAGAAGCCAGATGACAATTTTGTGTAAGTGGCAACCCTTAATGTAATCTCTTTGGACTGAGTATATTCTTTTAACATTTGCTTCACTTGACTACCTATGACTGTCTTTATGTTATTACAAAAGAAAAGATTGCTTTGACAAAGTTCTATATTAAGTTATTAATTATATAATTTAATTTTTGGTACGAGGTAAAACATTTTTTTATTCATTATTGTAAATTCATATCGTTGTGTTCTTGAAACCATTTTCTAAGGGTTCGCGAAAATAATTTTTGTTTCTTTTTTCAGAGTGTAAAATAATATACCATTGAGAAAGGTTAAAAAATAATGCTTTGGATATCGACATTTTTGGCGTAGACGTGATAGTTCGCCTTGTTTTAAATGTTTTACAATAAAGTTTCTTGGAATTTACTCTGACTAAGTTTTTGTCATTCGTAGAATTGTAAAAGAACAAAATAAAACCGACTTTTTGTACTAATTTCACATAATCAATTGAATCTATAATGATCGTTTTGAGTGCAACCGGATCTGATCATTATTAAAAATGTATAATGAGAAAAAAAATACTTCGTTTTGAATAAACAGATGTTCGCCATATTTATTTATTGATTTGGCATTTACTTGGTAGAACTCCATTTTAATAGAGTAAAAGTATCAAAGTATTTCAGTTCTACAGTTTTTTATATTTTATGCGTTGATAGCTATTTCGGCTTTCGCCATTGTCAGAACTATGCTTAAACGTAAATTTTGATCAGCTATATATTACTGGCTAAGAAGAGATACACAATGCATCATATTATTCACTCTAACATACTAATTCAAATTAATATAAATATTCGTATGTTAGAGTGAAAAAAATTACGTTTAAGCATAGTTCTGACGATGGCGAAAGCCGAAATAGCTATCAACGCATAAAATATAAAAAAACTGTAGAACTGAAATACTTTGATATTTTTACTCTATTCGCCATATTTGATTGTGGTGCCCAAAGACTTGAATCATAAAACACTGCACAGAAAATTCCACAAATTGATTCTTCGAATGTGATCAAAGGCGTTGATGTTTAAATTTAAAAACATACTTATACAAAAATAAAATCTGTACGCAGCTTAAACCATAAGCTAACACTTAGTCCTTGCCGAAAACTATCATTACTGTATTTGAAAAATTAGAAACAAAATTTTTGCCAGCTGTCGTAAAAACAGTAAAAAGGACGTGGTTGCCATACTTTTAATAACTCGGTAGTTTATGTTCTGGAAGAAAATCATTAAAATTTCACGCATTTGCAACGTCATTTGATTTCGTTATACCATTTTCAACATAATGTCACTACTACTCAAGAATGACGTGTAGTAACATAAATTCTGACTTAGAAATATAATATGTTTAATCCCGTGAAAGCTTTTTGGGAAAATGGGAAAATTAATGCTGGGGGAACAGTGACTCAACTGGTCAAAGAAACAAACAGAAGTGATCCAAAAGTAACATGTGTTTGGTACAAATGGATAACCTCAAAGATATCAAATGAAAGTCAACGTTGTATTAAGATTTTATTTATTTAGTCTGATAATAGTATTACATTGATGATGTGAAGTTAAAACGTGCTTGAAAATTGTTTGTACATCATTATTTAAATTAAATACATAATGTGGGCACTTTGAATTGAAAAACATCAGATTGACGTTTTATAGTACTAAATTTTACCACTAGGTGCAATAATAAAAAATGATTTATTACTCAATAATTGATTATTTAAATAGCAAATAACATTAAATTCAACTGTTGGCTGTCTACAATTAATTTATTTTCAAATACAATTTTCCCACGCACGTAATGATAAGTATTTGTTTGCCCTCCACCTCCCTCGTGTTTTATTTTTTGATTGTCCAATATTGCGGCATGTTTCCTCCCAACGTATAAATCGTAGGGTCAAAGTATCGCCATACACGTTGTTTAATGAGAACCGGTTGTAATTCAGTCATTCAACAATTCATTTTCGGAGAAGGAAAAAGAATTAATAGTTTTTGAATAATTTAAAATTTCGACTAAAGGTGCTTGGTGGAATTTCAATATTAATTTAAATTCTTCAAATTATGTAAATTCACACATGTTTTGTCACCCTACCAAGAAATTTATGAATTTATGATCTTAGGTTATTAGGTTTCTTTTTTTTTGCACTTCCTAATATGTTTTGTCACCAGCCGCCACTGCTGCACCCAGTATACATATACAGTAAAACCCCCCATTTACATTAAAGTCGGGACAGTGTAATTCGGGGTAGTGTAATTGGTGGTGTGAATCTCATACAAAATTATGGATTTGGTTTTTTCCGCAAAAAATGCAAAGCTAATATTTCCCTTAGTTTTGCAAAAAAAAAATATTGACGAAATATTTAGTGATAAAATGCAAAGGACGCCAAAATCTCACACATAGACAGTCGCCTGTTATACGTGTATAGCCTGGCACGTGTTGAATACACAGACGCATTAACGACAATGTGACCGTGCAATTGGGGGATTTGCGGCGAATATTTCAAGCCAGCGCGTAATTCAGTGTAGGGTTCCACTGTATACAGGGCCGGCGCGACCATACAGGCGAAATAGGCAACCGCCTAGGGCGCAAGCCATCAGAGGGCGCCTAAATAGAGTATTAAAACTATTTTTATATACTCAAATAATAATAAATAATAGTACATTTTATTTTATTTTGATGCTTGTATTAATCGTTTGTTGTAATTATGTATCGTATTCTATATGATTCGAAAAAGACATGTTAAGCAACTGAGTAACAAACAGTTCACGTAGAAAAGCTTTTGTTGAGATACCTCTATTAGGAGGCCATATTCTCCACATTGGGAGTAGATATACACATATAAAAAGAAATCTAATGGTCGTGAATTGTCCTTCTTTCATTATTTCGAAAAAAAAATGGAAGATTTGTTAAATAGGGGGCGAGCCAATAATCGTTGCCTAGGGCGCCAAATAATCTCGCACTGGCACTGACTGTATATTATATAATTGATTGTTTTATTTTCGGTCTGACTTGAGACTCGAGGTGTTTTAGAGAAGTGTCGTAAGTAAGTAATAACAGTTGTGCGTCTGTACGAATGGGTTGCGGGGAAAACAACTAAAAGTTTTTGTACGTTTGCGAATGACAAGTTCCACAGCAAAAAACAGCTCGAAAGTTTTAAATAAAGTAGAAAATGGAAAAAGTAAATGTAGTGAATATAATTCGCTTTGAAAATTTATGTAGGCGTAATGGTTTGAAAAATCTACAATAATAATCAACTAGAACGAAAATTTATAAAATATTATAGTTTTTTAAGCCGACAAGGTGTATATAGATATATTTTTTTATTAGTTTCCCACGTTTTCTCTTTGTAGAGAGTAATGAAAGAGGTTTACAAAAAAAAAATATACCAAATGGTAGATATAAATATCTCTGTCATAAACATGATAACATCATAACATACATATCTACTGTGGAAAAGAAAAACAACTTAACCCACACACAGCAAATTTTACAGGAGGCACAAAAAACTTGTGATGATTTTCGGCCATATTCAAATTATGAAATAAACACAACTTTGAAGTGCACGGAGACTTCTAAGCTGGTGTTAAGTTGACATATTCTAATATTATTTAAAGAAATTTTCTAGGAAAACTTTTTTTTTCAGTCTTTTTTCTTGGTTTCAATTTTCACAAGCCCATATTTTTAAAACTTAAAAGCTAAATTTAGATACTAATTTGGCATTTGCAGCTTACATCCTTTTGATAAAACGTTTATCAAGTTGGATACATTGTGATTGTAAATAGCAAATATCTTCGAAAATCATCTACAAATTATTGACGGCTCAGAAATAACGACGACAGTTTTCATAATCCTAAAATTTTGGCAAATAATTTTAAATGTTTATTTTCTTTTATAAATGAAATATCTGAAAAAATAATGTTAATTTATATTCTTGTTAGTATTATCTGTCTATTTTAATATAATTTACATTGTTTTTTAAGTCTGTTTAATAACTGCCGTGTTTGATATTAAGAACGACTTAAATTATCGCTTTTGTTACTATGTGAGATTAAAATTTTTCAAAAATGTATACATTCGAAGCATATTTTTTGAAAAAATCTCTACAAAATCAAAATTGAATCTTTCAAATTATATAAATTCACACAAATTTTGTCACTAACGACCCGGGTTTTGCCTTTTGGCATCTTCAGGCGTTCAAGTGCACGGATGAACTTGAACTGACGATTAGTAAATGAATGTATCGTGTTTAAATAATAAATAAATGTATCATTGAGCTTTAAGCCTTTGCTGATGAAAAAGATTAGCCCATGGAAAATTATAAATTTGAACGATTAAAATTTAATATTGAAATTCCACCAAGTACCATCAGTCGAAATTTTAAATTTATGAAATAGAAAAGTTATATTCAATTTTATATTAAAGAAGAACTTCTACAAGGTTACTACCGAATCCATGAACAATAAAAAAGCCGTTAACAAAATAAACATCATTCAATTAAGTGTTTATGTGATTAGAACATATGTATGTTGACAAAAAAAAGATTGTACTTTCTGAAATAATAGAAATTTAATAAAAACGCGAAGAAGAGGTTATTGTTTATTTAATATAGCATTTTTAAACCACTTTGTATTTTTTACATACTAAATAAAGACATTTCAAAAAAAAGCTCACCGCGCTTGAGCTGTTTAAATGACCTTTAGGCTCAGACTGCAACGGACTGTATTTAATAATTTCTGAAGAGTTTTTAATATAAAAAGTAATTTTATCGAAAAAATCAATTTGTTTACGCTTAGATAAACATGTTTTCGTTTTGTAAAGCATTTCTTTTGATAAAGAAAATCTTTCTACAAGCAAAATTGATAGATACAATTTTCGAAAACGAATATTTTCATTTTGAAAATATTTATACAAACCCTGAGCCTTAAATGTTTTGAAAATAGTTCTTGGGTAGTAGTTTTGAATATTTTTGTTTGAGTATCTACTTGATTGAACATTGTATTCTATATATCAGATAATGTTTTTGTTGTGAAGACGGTTTTTTTTTTTCACAAAATATTTCCGTAAAGTTCTACATCGTGGAAAACGATAACACAAATTAGGTTTCTGTTATTCACTTAGTAATAGCTGAAGCCATATTTTCCAAGTTCAATTGTCATTTGTAACAAAATATTATAATGCACCTGTACTGCTTTACGGTTGTGAATCATATAAGATGACAAAAGACCGTTTAATGAGCTTTAAAATAGTTGCTTGTGTCAAATGTGTAAGGTTAGATTGATTGCCGTCGTAAAGTTAGTAGAGGATTGAAAAGGGTAGAAGGGAACTTTTAGACATCACAAACATCCATGCCTTTGAACAGAAATCAATAAATCGATCGAGAAAATGCTGTATGTACTGGGGATTTAGCCCGTGAGATCCGACAAGAAGCACACACCGCTAATTGTTACGCCATAGGACACTTTAAGACATAAAAAAAACATCTTCAGACACCGTTAAATGTAATATGTCTTAAACATAAAATAACTAAGACAAAAATTGTATTTGATCTTTTTTCTAAAACATTGTTTTATAGTTTCACCCTTGTCATCCTAAGCTCACAATTTATTATCTAAATGTGTACTACAAAAAAATTAAGAAAAATTAAGTCGTGGATGAAAAGCATTCATCGCAATATCGTAATAGAACGAGATACGCGGCAACTACTTATTGAATGATGGACCAGCGTGTGTGTACTTATAGAACCGATATCATGGTCATCGTCCACTTTCATACGCCATCTTCAGCAAGTAAACCCATTACACCGAAGCCCATCGTGAAAACGTTTCATACCATTTCAAATATTAAGCCAATCATAATTTTTCGGAAATCATCGTACCTTATATAATATTAACTTATATAACCCATCTGTGTTTCGCACGCTTTATGTTTCTTTGGTCTTAAGTAAGCTTGAATATGGATCCATCATTTGGAGTCCATATGAAAGTTCATACAAGTTGCAATTGGAGAGAGTCCATAAGAAATTTCTAAAATATTATTATTTCAAAAAATTTAAATTCTTTCCCTTTGATAATTCCTTAAATGAATACTACCCCACCAAATTTCTTTTAGGAATGTTATCATTTCACTCTCTTGAAGCTCGAAGATCGTTTTCAAGCTTAAAGCATTTTTCTCTTCTCCTTCGGGGCCGAGTTAATAATCCTGAAATTCTCATGACTATTAATTTACATGCTCCCAATTTATTTTCACGTGGGCGAAATTATGAGCGAAAACTTTTATTTCTAAAAACTTATACCTCGCTTAGGAGGTATGAGTCACCAGTTCCTATGGCCGTTCGATTGATCAACTCATTGCCTAGTGAAGTGGATATTTTTGGTGATAGTATTTGTGAACTGTTTGTGAAATTTTACTATTTTATTTCTTGATTTTTTGTGTTGATTTTTATGTATTATGTAATTTTATTTTATATTCTGTGTCTTTGTCAAGTACATGGCGAATTGGCGTAAGCTGTTATGTCATGTACCATACTTTTAATTTTAAACAATAAATAAAAATATTATAAAATTGGTTTTGATATCTGAAAATATTTCCCATTAAAAAATATTTGTTATAATGTAATATTTTGATTGAGCCAGACTATTAATCTTTTTACTATTTACAAACAACCATCGGTTTATTATTAAATCAGACGCTAATTAATTTAATAAGAAGTATTGATTAAATTTGATTAGTTTTTAGTTGATTTATTAAGTTGAACTGAAAACACATCAAAGCACTTTGGTTTGACTTTCAAACATTGTTGAGTCTCAAATTCATTTAACTTGACATTGAAATGTAATTAATTATTGTGTTTTCGTTATAGAAACTAATCTCGATTATCCAATCAAATTAATACAATCTTTGTGATTCGAAATGATATTATAAAAAAATATAAGCCATGAGAATTAAAATATATTTCTATTGAAAAAACACCCGCTCTCAAAGGGAATTATGTCGTGTCTTTATTTAGCATTTAGAAATAATTTTTTGTATGTCGGTTGCTCAAACTCTTTTTTTGGCGAGGGAAAGAAAAAAGGGATGGAGCTAGAAATGGATAGTAGTAAAGTAATTGCTTTTATATGCATAATTTTCATGATGTAATAAGAAGAGAAAGTACAGTATGAGACCATCCAAAACCCATAAATCGATCAAGTGATCTATAAGTAATGAAAGTGACAGTACTGGGGTTGGGTCCCGTGGAAACTACAGCCGAATCGGATAAACGCTTAAAAGTGTTGACAACTCTCATGTATATCGACTGTGGAAAGAAAAAGGACGTAACCTACAATTTTTTCAAAAGGATTTTTTTTTCGATAATCATAATGTACCAAACTTGATACACGTTCTATCAAAAGGATGTATGATGAAAATGCCGAACTAGTATCTAAATTTAGCTTTTAAGTTTGAAAAAAGATGAGCTTGTGAAAATTGAAACCAAGAATAAAGACTGATTTTTTTTTCCTTAGACAATTTCTTTAATTAGATTTTGTCAATTAAACACCAGTTTAGAAGTCTCCGTCCACTTCTAGGTTGTGTATATTTCATAAATTGTATATGGCCCAAAATCATCAAAACACGTTTTTTATGCCTCCTGTAAAATTTGCTATGTGTGTGTTACGTCCTTTTTACTTTCCACAGTTGTTATAGTTCCGTTCGAAAACAGTTTACCTTATACTAATACGAAACGATGTATTAAACAATCAGCTAATCTGGTCGTTTTTGTCAGTTGTATAATATATGCATTATAATTTTACCAATGTTGACATTTTGAATAACTACGAGAGATAATTATTGTTAATTAAACGACAATATTATACATTTATATTTAAGTAATTAAAATTAAAAGACTGTTATCTTCCTTAGATATTTGCATAATGTTTACGGAATATAAATTAATAGCATTAGCTGAATCCCAAATGTGTCGTTATATTAAAAAAATAACTTAATTAAATTTTGCGAATGGTTGTTGTTAACTGACATACCTTTAACAGTTATAATTAAATGAGGTTTTGTAATTAGTTTGACCAGCCTTTTTCTAATTACTGTATAGCAACACACTAGTGACTCAGTTTTATTATTTGTGACGAGTGATTTGGTAATAAAATACTTAAAAATAGTAAATAATACAATTATTCGAATGTATGATAAATCAGATAGCCGCCACGTTGATGTTGACTTTATAGAACTATTTTAACTGTCTTTAAAATTGTTTTAAACATATGCAAATGGTGTAAAAGAAGGATGTATAAATTATTTACGAGTAGGGCCAGTTTATCATTTTTTTTAATTTATAAGATTTGCGTTATATGATATTGTTTCTCCAGAATTTAAGCACATATTAAAATATGAGTACCACACTATCGCGTAGTAATATTCTGCATTGCGTGCTTTTACTATGTTAGCAAAAGAAATTTAATTTAATCAGGTGACAATATCAGCATATTTTATTTTTTAAATGTTTGATAACTATTTCTGATGATGGCATGGTTGTGATGAGAGCATACGCCGAAATAACTATGAATGAATGACATTTAAATATTAAAAAAACTGATGTGATTCAATGACTATTTTTTTCCTCTGAAATTGTATCTCATTCATTGCTGATGAGTTCAGAGCTCAAATATTTATTCAGAAATTATACATATTATAGGTATGTCGTCACTAAGCAAAGGTGTGCACCATCCCTGCCATATTCAAAAAGCAGTGTCCATCTCTAGCCTCAAAAGTGGCTCAACTATCATATTAAACATTAAATTTAATATCGCCAGTCTGTACTATGTTTTTTTGTGTAGATAATGCTTTTTACATGTCTCTTTGTACATTTATTCTTGAAAATCCATGTTAACATTGTATTATGTTCTTAAGAATTGAGTTCTAAAAAAACCTTTATCACAATTATTATTATTGATGAAAAGAAATATCCATCTAGAATGGGGTTAATAGAAAAAAATACATAAAAGTGATGCTGTAGAAGCAGCACAAAGAAACAACCCCAGGCGAGTAAAAATACATAGGTACTTTTTATGTTTTCCTTTTAACTTGAGAATATCGGATTTCTCAGAATAATGTGATATTTACGACAAATTATTGTCATCTAGTATGCGACTATAGTAAATATATTATTTTTCTTTAATTTCAGATCGAGAGTATTCCAGTTGCATTGGAGTAGTGGTTACAATTTTGACGTTAATTGAAAATAATTATTCAACAATGTTTTTGACTTGTCAAAGCTAAGTGTAACAAAAAAAACATTCATAAAAATGTGATAGATTTTTAAAAACAGTGAAAGCTTAATATTAACCATGACAGCTAAAAAAAGCTTGGAGTAGTAAAAGTTTTAAATAAATAATTAAAGAAATTTGTCACCAACAATTAAAAATGACCCATTTTATTAAAGTGATTTCATTAATTTAGTTTTACAAGTTTGAAAAAAATCAATTAGTTGTATGTGTAGTAAGTGTAAAAAAATCATTGACAACAGCCGAAATAAATACTTTTGACTTTAAATAAATAAATTAAAAATGGCTACTCCGTCTCCTTCAGATTTATATTCCTGGTGTCAAAACCTTACTGGAACAATCGCTCCAGGTAGTGAAAGAGCGGTAACAGTAGGACCAGGTGTCGCTGGATGGGCAGAACTCTGTACCAACAATCTAACATGGCTGCAAGAGTACAATGGAACCAGTGGAGAGGAAGGGAATCTGGAAAGAATCGTTTCAGCTGTAGTGCCAGTTTTCTTTGGAGTGATAGGCCTCGCTGGGCTTATAGGGAATGCTTTGGTTGTACTGGTGGTGGCAGCTAATCCTGGAATGAGATCCACAACGAATTTGTTGATAATCAACTTGGCTGTCGCTGACTTGCTGTTTGTGATATTCTGCGTACCGTTCACGGCTACTGATTACGTGCTGACTAGATGGCCATTTGGCGACGCCTGGTGCAAGTTAGTTCAGTATCTGATTGTGGTAACGGCGCATGCTTCAGTTTATACTTTGGTCCTGATGTCGCTGGACAGGTTTTTGGCAGTTGTTCACCCTGTTGCATCCATGGCAGTCCGTACTGAAAGGAATGCTTTAAGAGCAATCATCCTGGTGTGGGCTTTAATTCTCAGTTCTGCCGCTCCAGTCGCCGTTTGTCATGGAGAGCAGCAGTATTGGCATAGAGGCAGATCGCAGTCCTCTTGCGTGTTTTTAGAGAGAGGTTTTTGCCAGAAGCCAGCGTTTTATGTGGCATTTTTGGCCTCGTCGTATGCTGTACCATTGGCGCTGATCTGCGGGCTGTACGTAAGGCTTTTGGCAAGGCTGTGGCGCACAGCTCCAGGAGGGCGGCTTTCTGCTGAAGGCCGTCGAGGGAAGCGGCGCGTCACGAGGATGGTGCTGGTTGTTGTGGCAGCATTTGCTTTCTGTTGGTGCCCCATACATGTAAGTAAAATCTGAACTAAAAACTATTATTATGTAAAAATAAGGTACCAAACTGAACAGTTAACTATTCTATATTACCTTATATTTTTTTACGATATAAGTATTACCTTAATCGACTTTGGAAAGGAAAATGGACGTTATCCACAAATAAGATTATTAAAAACGTTTTTTGACGATTTTGGGCAGTTTTGACATTTTTTTTTTAATTAATTTATTTATTGATTTAACATTTACTTGGTAGAACTCCATTTTAATAGGGTACAAATATCAACGTATTTATTGACATTATATGATATAAATTTAATATATGTATATTAAAAAATTAAAGTCTTTTTTCCTGATCGCAGCTTCCACAGGCCTTTTTTTAAAATCTTAAAAGCTAAATTTAGATACTCATTCGACATTTCGAGCTTTAACCCTTTTTATAGAACGTGTATCAAGTTGTATACATTGCGATTATCGAAAAAAAACAAGTTCTTTTTTCTTTCCACAGTCGAAAGTAATAACATTATTAAACTAAAATATAACTAATTGTTTGATTGATAAAAATCAGCATATAAAACCGTTTGATCTACACATCTGTGTAACGCACTACTTGAAAGGAAACTTCCCCTGCAAAATTTTCAAATTGAATTAATGTCGATATAGAATAAAATAAGGTTAAAAAGATCGTATCGTTTCATTACGCTTTGTTCTTTTGCGTCAAGCTCCGTTTGTAAGACATGTAAACACTTTTCTTGAGAGGCGAAATAGAAAATGGCTTTTAAGCGGTTCTCGGAAGATCACAAGAAAAAGTTTTCGGGAAACTCGGAAAAAGAGTACGCCAAAAGAATGATGTCACAAGACTGTTTTTATGAACAGATAAAGTTTTTTCGGTGTATCCAATGAACAAGTTAACACAACGAGAAATGTCTTGTATTTTTAAAACTTTACTTGGTAGATATCCTATTCGTCTCAACAAAAAAGTTTTTTTGCTGTTTTAGAAAGCTTTGAAATATGTAACAATAAAACAAGAAAAAAAATTGTATCCCTTATAACATACATCTAAATTTTTGCATTTACATGCAAGACCATTCACTCTTCAGTGAGTTCTGTAAACGTTAAATGGAAATTGAGAGCATTCACACGTTTATATTTTAAACATATTTAATAACTAAGACACGGTAAAAATTCGCATACTTAGTAAAAAATACATACGATTTTCGTAATTTCACTTAAATGTACATTATTGGAGACAGACAAAGATTGTTGCTACATGTATGTCAAAAAAAAAACTATATTCTCAACAATTCTTGCCTCCAAAGATGTACAAACATTTCAGTAACTAATAAAAATACTGGCACGTCCTGTGTTATTTACATACGATATATCAAAGTTTTTAGTTTTATAAGAATTATATAAATTAGTTGAGAGATATTTCGCGAATGACCATAAACTATTTTTTTAAGAAATTTTTGAAATAAATAGGGCTACAGCTAAATAAATGAGCAGGTAAATCTGCCAAAATCCCCTCGTTTGTATCCTATATGTAAGTAAATATAATACATAAATATTCCAGCAAACAAAATAAATATAATTCTTGAAATTACTCATAATTGAAATCAATAGGCATTCTTATGGGTTAATTCATTTCGGCAGGAATGGTTTTAAATTAGTGATAAATTTATTTCTTATATAAACATGATACATTTATTTACTAAACGTCAGTTCAAGTTCATCCGTGCACTTGAACGCCTGAAGAAACCGAAGTGCGTAGCCCGGGTCGTTAGTGACAAAACTTGTGTGAATTTACATAATTTAAACGATTCAAATTTAGATATTTCACCTTCACGTCATCGTCATAACTGATAGATTATAGACATTTAATGTTCTTCCTTCAGACTATGCATTCATTTACTTTTTAAGAAAATATTGTAATAGTCTGGATTGTGATAAAAAACACACTTTTTCAACAGTCTTTATTTCAAAGACATCTTGCGTAGGAACTGATTTTAAATATCTTCGATAAATTCTGATTGCAAAGTTCTGCAGTAGAGAAATCGGTTCAGTAAAAAGGTTCACAGTAAGTTACAACTTAGTTCTCTCCACAACTCATCTGGTCAGAAAGTAAATGCATCTGTGACGTTTACAATATTTTGTATTCCACATGGCGACAAATGATTGGCTTCTAACTTAATAGACTTTTAAGACTGTTATTGATACTAAAATGAACAAAAAATACATAACAAGTGGGCCATATAACGTAGTACGAAGCATTAGTCTTCAAATGAATACATTTTAGTGTTTATCAATGCGAAACAGTAATTTATTTGTAGTTTTTTAATTATAACGTGAGATGAAATATTTGTTTTTAGTAATTAATCATTGAAACACTCTTACTATTTTGAGTGCACGTTTGTCTATGGCAGTTTGTCGACTACACTGAGGAATCGTTGTAATGTAAGTGAATCACTAGTAAGGTTCTCGAGTTGTAGAAATTGGGTTCATTTTGGAAAGGGAAAGTTTTTTATGAACGCTTTTAAGTGTCGCCTCTTGGAAAAACTGTCCTCGCTGCGGGTAAAATTTCCTCGCTGTCCCGCTTTCGCCACTTCGTTTTATTTATGTCCCTTCTTGAAATAGCCCGTGTTTGCGATACTCTGAATAGAGATGTCTGATTAATACCATTGTTTTGAGTAGAGTAATAATGTAATGAGTACATTTCAAATGAAAATACAGAACGAAGATAACATTCAATACAAAGCTATTATTAATTAACAAAGCAATAGAATAATTATTTATTTTTACTTTTGTCGTTTTTGTGAGACTGTATTGCTGATTAACTTTTCTGGTTTTAAGCTCAAGAAATGCGACCCCAATACCCACATTTTCTTAAATATCTATTTTAATATGGGTGATACAATGTTTATAATTTAGGTATTTTTATATCATAGTTTTTGGACCCTTTGTAGTATATATATAAATACGCGATAACGAGATAAGCGCCCGCTTATCAGCGATCGTTCGCAAGATAGCTGAGCTAAACGCGTCAGTTTTAAATTCATATTTGTGCTGGGATAACGTCTTTTTTACGCGCAACTTAAAATATGAATGTTTATTAAAAAACCACGGATTTTTATAAAAAAAATATATAGGAATGATGCAGAGAGATATTTTAAAACCCTTAGACTATTTTTTTTTTGAAATTCATAATAAGGCCAATAATGAGGAAACCACTGGGGTCCCTAAACTATCGTTAAAAAAGTAACCGTTAGAATTTAAGGTAAATACTTATTTATAACTAGCGAGTACCTGGCGTACGTTTCAATGCCACTTAAAGAAAGAAAATGTTCTTAATTTAATTATTTTTACTATAGTGCTTTTGCATACACAATATAGTATTGCATATAATTGGATAGGAGTGATAAAAAAAACTCACTGCTTCCCCAGAACACTGATAATTGCTTTGATATAAAGCGAGCCCCATTGCTAACGTATTGGCAGCCCATCGCTAGCTCTACTAATTCATAAACCTTTGCGGGCATCCGCACAACGACTCATTAAAGTTTTATCGCAATTGGATGAACGGTATAGGAACGCATACGTGACAAACAAACAAACAAACATTCATGCTTTTGTAATAATTTTTGTATTTCTAACAGCACGATTATCGTAAACTATAATTATTAAAAAATCGTTAAATGAAAGTAAAATTCGTACATATTATACAAAAGAAAAAATCTTCCTACTACAGTTGATTTTATTTAGCTAATAGAATATTTTCTAACGGATACTGTATAAAATTATTCATGTTAAAATGAAGTGATAGCAACACAAAATGATTTTTAATATGTATAATTTCGGTATGCCAGTATGTATTGAAAAACCGTAAAAAATATTTGATCATTCAACGAAATATTCCCAACAGGCGAGTACTCGTAATCCTACCAGATATAGCGGATACCCGGGTACCTAATATTTCTCTCTGATGACATCCTTAATCCCAACGAATTTTTAATCGTGCTCTCAAATATGTTAGAGCAATTTATTCCAGGAAAATGAAGAATTACACGATATTACAAAATATTTGCTATTTTCATATTTTTCCCTTGCTTCATATTACTTATATATAAGTATAATATACGTATTGTAGAGTTAACAATTACATATAAGGTAATTTCGGCTTCAAGTATGGAGCAGCAAAAGTTGTTTTTACGAGAGCTGACTGTAATTTACTCGCACGGATAAGAAAGTACGCACAATCGAAAAAGATGAAAGTAAGTTATGACAGTCATCGTCTTACAAGATCTAATTACAGTCTTATTGATTCATTTCAAAATATTCAAATTTCACTTTGAAAAAAAGTCAAGTCGCATTTTTGATTTAATCTGAATTTTATGTTATTTATAGTGACAACTAATAATCATTAGGTAAATAAAATTAAAAAAATACTTTTAGAAGGAAAAGCATGTAAAAATCAAGCAATGTGGTATTAGAAAAAATATCTCGCTATCAATAAACATGTGTACAATATAATTTAAGATTTCGACTGAAGGTGCTTGGTGGAATTTCAATATTTAATTTGAATCATTCAAATTATGTACACTCCCACAGATTTTGTCACTAACGACCCGGGTTTCGCCTTTCGGCATCTTCAGGCGTTCAAGCGCACGGGTGAACTTGAACTGTCAGTTTTAATGTGTCAAATTTAATGTGTACAAAAAATGTTTAAATATGTCAATCTTTGATTATTTAACATTAATATACTAATATGAAATAAAAAAAATGTGAAAGCACTTACAAAAAAAAATGTTTCCGCCCGGGATCGAACCGGGGGCCTTCCGCGTGTTAGGCGGATGTGATAACCACTACACCACGGAAACAGCTGACTTAAGTGATATAATAAGCAAAGAAGTTTTGATTAACTATATCGACGGCAAAGTATAAATAAAAGTAGAACAGATTAAGAGATTATTATTATCAAATCAATAAAACTGGTTACATTTGGATCGTAAACGATTCAACGATAATAAAATTATTCAAATACAATCAACTTACTTTCTAGTTTGCAGTGGTTAGTTTAATGAATTAGAATTTGAAAAGAAGGTTTTAAGCCTTAGGTTTCAAGCAATCACAAGAAAAGAAGGCTTTACTAATCGCACGTATCTACAAACTTAAAGCTTGTTGCACCTCCACCACGCGCTGTGCACATTATTGCCTTTTTTAGCATTCATAAAATGTATAGAAAAATGCCATATTTTAAACTACCAAACGAAAGATGTTTTTTTACTTGATAAGTACACTCTAAACTAGGGTATCCAATCCCGGACCCTTTTGTAATCCCGGGATTGACAATATTTCAATCCCGGGATTGAACACTCAACATAAAATCGTGTATGAATTGGGATTCGGGATTGAGAAAATTTTCCCAGCTCTTCCCAAAAATTTTCTTTCGTGCTTACTTTTCTCTATCCTGGGATTGGTACTATTTCGATCCTGAGCTGTCGGGATCACAGAATTGTACGGGATTGGATACCTTACTCTCAACGTGAATCATAATATGAGGAGCTTACTTTCAAAACCTTCCTGACGACATTTTTTTTTTTTTCAAAATTTGATGGCAATTTATTCTCTTTTTCATTATCTAATCAATAAATAATCGTTCAGTTTGAAAATTTTTCTAAATACAGAGAAAATGTGTTTAGTTTTAAAACCTACTCAAATACAAAATTATTCAGATTCAAAATAAGTTCACAGCCCAAATGAAATGAGTGAGAAAAATCTCTATTCGTCCAGTTTGGGCTATAGAAAGAAGTGTCATTAAAAAAATAAAATAATGTACTTTTATTATTGAATACGCCCCTGGTATAAACCATATTTTGAACCACTTCAATTGCTTTCTAAGGAGGGTAACTTCTTATGATTCACTTTTAAAACCTATTCAAATCAATCGTTGTGTTGCAAAAACTTTCTAAGTACATCTTTAAACAATAAATTATTTTTAAAATATTGCTTTCACATTAAAATCCCGGCAAGCTATTATTTATATCTTCATTTAAACATTTCATTTTTTTATTATTATTATTATTTAAGCCCGCAGCAGTTTTTTGCACTAAGCCATTAATTTGGTTTGTGTAACCAGGTAGTTTTTGATAATATGGCGTTCATATGTATATAAACTAGTTATGGAGATTTTCGTATGGTGTTTAACGAGAGTTGGTTTGAGGGAATCGTGCTTTAAATCAAGGGCTGCCGGGTCATGAAAAAACCGTGACATCAAATAAACTATTCTAATCCGAAAAATATGCAAAATTGTATTTATTTGAGTATTTTTTAATATCTATTTAAATATAAAACATTTTATATTTCAATGTATGTAATTTAAAAGAAGTCGGAGTCATTCGTTTTATTATTATTCCACATATATTCGACACGTGTATTTAATTAAATTCTTTGCTGTATAATATAAAACAGGGATTCACATTTTTTTTCAGTAAAAATATTTGGCAGGCATTTGTAAATATTTCCTGTTTTTAGAAAACAAAGCAAATTTTTTTTCATTGTGTATATTTATATTTTAAGCTAAATATTCAATATGTTTACTCTTTCTTATAAACTAAAAACTAATATCAAAATTTTTCATTGTTAGTACACAATAGTTTTCCTGAAACTAATTCTTCCAATTATGATTCAAATTTTGTGGAATGGATACACAAAACACACGATATACTTAAAAATTTCGACTGAAGGTGCTTGGTGGATTTTTAATATTAAATTTGAATCGTTCAAATTATGTACATTCACACAAGTTTTGTCATTTACGACCCGAGTTTCGCTTTTCGGCATCTTCAGGCGTTAAGGGCACGGATGAACTTGAACTGTCGCTCAGTAAATAAACGTATCGTGTTTAAATAAGAATTAAATGTATCACTAACCTTAAAGCCATTGCTGGCGAAATGAATTGACTCATGGTAATGCCTATAAATTTGAATGGTGAGTAATTTAAAAAATTGTATTTATTTTTGTTTGCTGGAAGATTTATGATTATATTTTTTTTTTGCTGGAAGACTTATATAGATAATTGTGTTTACTTACCTAAAGGATACAAGTGTGGGGAATTTGGCAGATTTACCTGGTCATTCAAAATAGGTAGACTTTTTTAACTGGGCCCGATTTATTTTTAAATAATAACAATAATATGTAGATTTAGAACACAAATCTCGCGGGTCCCACTATGTGATCCCCTGATATAATATAATATTTTCGAGTGTAATACGAAATACGTTTGTGGTTGTACATATTTACATAAATTGGAAATTCTCTCAAAGTCAATACGTCGGTTTTACTAAGTCACATAAACGAAGTCACTCACACACGAGTGTACCTTGGAATAATAATTATTTACAAAGATTGAAATTTAATAATAAATTAACGAGGTAAACATTGATTTTGTGTTGGTACACCTCAGGCCCTACGGCAAGATGGAGAACATATTCGTTTTAGAAAGCCTCATTCATTTATGTGTTAATCTCATATTGCGTAACTCAGAAGAAACAAATAAAGACTTCAATAAAATGATTGAATAATTAACAGTTGGTTTTTATAAAAAGGTGGCATGTAAATATCTAAAAAGCCACAGGTTTTCAAACCGTATGTATATTTTTCTGAAACTGTTTCATGGCAGAAATAGAGTAAATATTTTTTATTGACGAAATATTAATGAGCTTGTGTGTAATCTACTTTTTTTTGTTACCATGACCGCTCCCAATGTGAAGCATATGGAATCCTAATGGAGTTTATCTCAACAGAAGTGTTTCTACGAGTACTGCTTGTTACTCAGTTTTGCTCAACCTCTCTTTTTCCAAAGAGAGTAGGAATAGAAGGATTGTGCTAGGACATAACTAGTGGTAAGCTTATCGCTTTCGATACGCCCAGTTCATAGGATAGGATGGGTGGGAGGAGGGAGTTCAAGACATCACATACATCCATATCTTCGAGCAGAAATTCATAAATCGATTGAAAAATCAATTTATAAAACTGTCCGTACTGGGATTCGAACCCATGACCTTCGTAACCGAAGCCAACGAAGTTGACCACTTGACCACACAGGCGGCAAATTCTATTCAAGAAAAATTCGTACGTTAAAAAATATATTCTTTAAGTATATTACTAAATTTTAGCAATGAAAAATGTAATCGAAGACATATTATAAAACCAAAATTTTAACACTTTAAAAGTGACATAAATATTTTTATCGTTAAAAAAACCTAAGGCAATGCTCACACAGTTGTATTTATTATGATATTTAAATAAATCTTTTATTTATTTTATATGATTGACTAAAAAAATTCTTCTTGAGATGTCAGGATTATTAACTTGGCCCTGAAGAAGTAGAGAAAATTATATAATTAAAAATAAATACACAATTATTTCACAGTCAGCACTTACTAATGAGCACTTTATATTACCAGAGTCGCAGCAAAAGTGAGGAGGTAGATAACAGCAAAGCGCCTGTAATTTTTTCGCGCAGGTTTTTAATGAGTAATGGCTACGGGTACCGTGTTGGTAAAAATCGCATTTTTTAATATGAATTATTAATATTTATATTCCAGCCTATCTAGCGCTATCGTAAAGGGAAAACTCCAATGAAAATGTCGTTTAAACACGAATATTTTTTAATAAATTGTGAGTAATTTTCCCTAGAGATGATAATTTATGATATAACATACCTTTTCGGCTTAGAAAGCTCTTTAAAAAGAAGTTACCGATGTCTTTTATAGTTTGAAAAAATGTTTAAAATATAACAGTGTATATTTGTCAAAATGTATTTGTCTATCACAGTGTCTGCCAAACTGTGTGCCGCAAGAAGTCTCAGGTGTGCCGCGGAAGAAAACGCCTAAAACTTTTTCATATTAAATAATGCATATTTTAAATTTTATTAAATTTGATTTAAATTTAATAAAAATTAATTTTAACATCTACAAATTCAAATAAATATTTGTCGCGTTTGCATATATATATTACAGTAGTCGACTCGACACATTGTCCACGTTTCCTTTTTTAACGCATTTTTATTTGGTGTGCCGCGGAACAAATCCCATTCACCAGTGTGCCGCGAAGTCAAAAAGTTTGGCAGACACAGGTAGAACTCCATTGTAATGGGGTGAAAATAGCAACGTATTTAGTTTTACAGTTTTTATAATCATAGTTAATAGCTATTTTGGCGTGCACCATCGTCAGAACCATGTTAAACTTACATTTGCTCAGGTATATATAATGTCTCAGAAGAAATACACTATACTCACATCCTAATTATTATTACAATTATAGTATAGCATTTCTTAAATATGACTTTAGTGTTTCGAAGAGCGATAAGCAATATTTGATTTTAAAGGTAAATTAGGATAAATTAAACTTTTATTTGATTGATTTCATGATTTAATTAATTTAAAAACAGCGATGAGTTTCCTGGAATTTAATTGTAGGTGCGTAATGTAGCTGTAAAGGAAACGGAAAATTATTATCAAAACTGTTCAGCTGAATAGCTTGGTCAGATAGTTAGTACTCATTAACGCAACTATTTACGTTATTCATCACAAAAACCAAAATAAATTACAAATTTAACATCTTGAAGATTTTAATTTGCTAAGTACACAATACCTTAGGCGACACACTAGTGTGTCGTTTTTCGATGCTAAGTGTGCCGCAGCGCATTACTTCAGTGAAGAAAATAAGAGTTGTTTAGTTGTAGTACTGAGGTGGCAATATATAATACACAATTGAGAACGATGTCTAATGTTATTTTTGCATATAACCTTATGTGTATATATATATATATATATATATGCATATTTGAAATGGACTAGGAAAATCTGGACAAAAATTCGGTTTGCCGTGGTAGAGAAAAGGCTGCGAAGCACTTTCTTAGATGACCAAACAAAAAACATGGCAACCACGTGATTTCTCCAAGATTTTGTGTGGTGGTAATAAGCTCTGAATATGAAGTAGATATATGAAGAAGTCTGAATATTGAAAAAGATTTAATGCACTCTATTTTTGTCTATGAAGCAATATTCTATTACCCTAAATAATGTAAGTATGGAATGGTTTATTGTTAATATTTGTTTAAGAAATGTTTGTAAACACAATATTTAATATACGCATCATATTAAATATTCTTTTTATTTCTAACTCTCGTAATAAATCGTAAGTTAAGCTTTTAATTCTGCAAAACTGTTAAAATATGTTCACCAAAGAGCGCAGAGGGTGACATAAAAAGATTTTTTTAAGGCTTTAATTACCTTACTCAAATATAACTGTTTTAAGCCTATTCATTAAAGTATACCATTTCAAAAAGGGAGCAGTTACAAAAAAGCATTCGCAAAAGATTGAGGATAGATGTCAAAAGACATCTAATTATGCCCAAATTTGAATAATTCCTACATAAAAATCGCCCGAGTTGTTCTTGAAATTCTACGAATTTTTATAGAATGTAATGCTGGTATTACTTATTTTTTTAGTGTTGTTTTTTTTATTGAATCAATTTTATTGCAAAAACATGCTCGGGTTCTATACGTAAAATTTTATTTTATATTTTATTATTGTTTTGATTTGAAATTATGATACGCGAAATATTTTTAGATCCAAATTGTTTGAAAACAAATACTTGTTTATTTACGTTGCAAGATAACTTTATTGTTTCCGCGTATAAAGGATTTTAATTATGTTTTGCTGAGTAGACAATGCGGCTGTTTTGCCAGTTGCTACGCTCTTGGACTGACGTCTTTCTTGGCAACAGTCAAATTCAAAGTTAAGCTAAAATTCAAATTAAAAATCAGTCGATTTGTCATTCAGATAAAAATGTCAATAGCCTAGTTTCATAGAACGATAAGTGAACATTTTCATAATTTGAGTCTTATTTATTGGCGGGTTACGCACATGGGAGGCCCCAGGTGCAATAAAATTAGGAGAACATGATGTTAAAATAACATAAAATCACTGCAAAAGTTTACGTAAAATAGGAAGAAATATTGACAACTGAATGATTTTATATGTTATATGAGTTTTTTGAGGGCCCTAAGATTTGGAAGCCCCAAACGGATTACCTTATAAGCGCCTCTTGCGCTTATAAGGTAATCCGTCACTGGTCTTATTACCCATTATAATTCAATACCTCTGTTATATAGGTCCACAAAATAACAACTAGAAACAAAACACTAGCTTTATCTCGGTGGATGTTTGCATATGATATAAATGATTTAGCAAAAAGATAAGACTTGTAGTAATGATCATATTTTTACAACTCGGTTAAGATGCGTTAAAACTTATTTGTAGCACTATGAAACTAAGTCATCGATGAATTATTAGTTTAACTCTGAATAAAGTGGGCTTTGTTTAAATTCAGTATTCAATATTTAGTCTTTGACAGAGTAATCCAGAATCTAGATTAGGTTTCTATATAAAATACATTACAGAGGAAAAAATTGTGGTGAGAATTTATTATTTTGTTTTATGCATAAAATCATTTATTCACAAATCTTATACAACATTTAAATAGATATTTAAAAAAAGATGATTGGTTCAATTAGGAGGTAGAAGGAAGTTATTTGATTTGTATGATGAAGGAAACATCGTCAAATTGAATTATAATATAAATTCTTAATCAGGGATGATCAACTTAAATATAAAATAGCAAATATTTATAATTGTACGATATTTTGAAGAAATCAAGAAAATTTTATAAATAGTAAAATTTTATATATAGTAAAATTAACTTACAGTAGGCCTTATACATAAAAATCAATGTTTGTATGTCTGCCATACAGTTCATTTTGACAACGTATGCTTGCACTTGCGCGAACGTTATAGTACAATTAACTTACAATATTTGGCGCGTGTTTCGTACCATGAATAATCGGCAGCAAACGTCAAACAGAAAGAAAAAGATAGCATGCACTTCAATAAACACAATTTAAACAAAAACACTTTCTTTCTTTGAGTGGCGTTGCAACGCTTGCCGGGAACCGGCTAGTTCGATAAAAAGAATAATGTAAGAATAATATTATATTATTTTTTTATGTACTGTGTGTGTGTGTAAAAATGCTATTTTAATGTATTTAATTCATTAATAATTGTTAAACTACTATATTAACCGTCAGCGGATAAATTGTTTTTAAAACTAAGCATAAGAATGTTTAAAAAAAGCTCAACTTATCTTATTTAATCAGTATTGAAATGGTTGCGAATTTCTGCCGTAAATAATTTCAGCAATTTATTTATTCAAAATAATCTCCCCAAATTTATCAACCAAATTCAAGGTACTAATTGGAATTACAGCAAAGTTCATTCGGATCGTAAATTTTGTCTAAAGTGATGAATAATTTACATACCTGAGGGAAGAAATCAGAATTAACTCCTTGTTTGTATACAATCTACTCAACATAGTCTTAAAACCTTCAACTCTTGATTTCTAAGGAGTTGATAAGGTGGGAGAATAGATTTGGGATATGTTCAAATATTGAAATCCTTTTGGGTATTCAATAACATAATTATTTTCAGAGAAGTGTTATACAGTAGGGCTTATACAAAAACCGACTTTAAAGGGGCGTAGAGGCACGAAATTTGGGTGTTTTTTCGAGCTCTGTAAAATAAACAAAGACAATTTTGAGTGTCCAATTTTTTACCATTCGTTTATTTATATTTTAAAAATATATATAAGAATTAAAAAAAAAAAAAAAAACAAAACTCGAAAAGTAATCGGCTGGTAAAGGGAGGGGGCCAAAAAAAGGTGGTGCCCTGACGTACACGATTCTAACATTTCTGGTAATTTGAAAAAAATATTTTTAACGTATACTTAATAAATAAAAATGTCGCTATTGCCCCTATCTCGAAGAAGTAAAACAATTTTTTTTTCAGAAAATGGCAACCGTTTGAAAAAAATGAATTTTAAAAATAGTAAAAATTAATATTTTGACCTAAATCTGCTACGGGCTTATAGAAAATGTATATGTAAAGTTCACACAAAATTTCAAATAAATCGGTTTGGTAGAACTTGAGATATGATGTACGTAAGCTTGAAAAAAGTAGTTTCGAGAAAAACGCGTTTAAAGTTTTGAGTTTCGATCTGTTCCGGTCGGACCAGCTTAGTTGCTGTGTCACCAAAATCACTGTAACTCGGTAAATAATTACAATTTTGAAAAACTCTTTTGTGGACATACTCTCAATGTTTCAATTTTGCCATGAATCCAGGTCACATATTATTTTGTACATACATAATATATGTATGTTCACTCGTAGCTAAAAATATAATATTGACACATCCCTATTTATAGATTGATATATTGTTGTTATGTACAGAGAATGAGTTTTTGTTAAATATAAAATAAAATAAAATAAAGATTCAAAAGGTCTCACCGAAAAGGTCCTCGTTGGTAATATAAAAGCTAAAATTTTATACCTTCCGTTTGGTTTCAGGACACAGAAAGCTTTTCGTAGAGCTTTATTCATAAAATGAGCTTATTCCGGAAAGCCTGTCTAATCAGAATGGCCTTTTTGGGCTTATTCAGTTTACTGCAAATGAAATCAATATTTCGTCAGATATTTTGTGGCGAAAGCTTTTCAATCGGAGCTGTCCGGAGTCTTCTCACAACGATATACGGAGATTTATCTTCAAAATACTTATATGTTAGATTTGATAAAGAATTTAAATTTTGAAAAAAAATAGACAGGCATAAAATTACAATGCAAATTAGGATCGTTTGTTAACGTTTTGAGCTATTTGTGGGGATTGAAAGAGAAAAGGTTTTTGTGAATTTATATCTATCAGGATATAATACAATAATAATTTCAATTTGTTTAAAGATATGTCACTCGACGTTTTTCTTCAGAGTAAATAAATATAAATCATCATAACTAAATTCCACAAGAATAAAAAAATATATTAAAAAACATTGTTAGAATTAACTGTAATGCTGAAAGATTTATCAAATACTAGCTGTGAGCCCGTTGACCTCAACGGAGGGGGGGATTTTTGTTGCATTTTTAAGTAGTCAGAAAATTTACTGGCGTGAAAAATAAATTACAAACGTATTTATTGAATAAGCGAGAAATTCTAAAAGTAAAAGAAATATATCTCGGAGCATATATCGGCAGCCCTGCACTGTAGTATTTAAATTCTATATAATATAATTTTTACCTTCTTTCTTGACGTAATCGAAAATGCGAAATCGGGGACCGACAGACAGACAGACAGACGGAAAAACAGATTACATTATTGACTTTTAATATATAGATATTGTATAATTCTTGTGGAAACTACTTTGCCGTTTTATCTTTATAACAATGGAGTATTTATTATCAAGTTGGTTGACTTGGCAGAAGTCTATTGTAATAAAGTAAATAAATATCATAATATTTTAGTTTCACAAATATCAGAACTATGCTTATACTTACATTAACTTAGCAATTTTATTTATGTTGAAAATTATAGTAGTATATGTAGTAAATTGACTTTGGTGATTCTTGGAAAAAAATAGTATTAACAAATTAGTTAAAATTAAAGTGATCATTTTGATCGATTATTAGTTACGCTAGCGCCTTGTAAAGGTTTTACCAGTGGTGATTTATTGATAAGATGTTAGAGTGGATGAAAGGATATATTGTGTATATTTTCAATGCTAGTATATATGACTGAGTTAAAGCATAAGGAAAAAGGAAAAAAGACGTAGCCCACAAATTTTATTAAAACATCTTTTTTTTTATAATCACAATGTATAACAACTTGACAAGTGTTTTATCAAAAGGATGTTAGCTGAGAATGTCGAATAAGTATCTTAATTTAACTTTTAAGTTTGTAAAAATAACGGCCTGCAAAAATTGCAACCATAAAAAAAGACTCAAAAAAAAGTTTTTTTGGAAAAATAATTAAATTAATACTAGATAAGTCAAATTAAAACCAATCTCTGTGCACTTCAAGGTTGTGTATATTTCATAATTTGCATTTGGTTCAACATCATCAAAAATCCACAGTCATTTTTTGTAACTAGTAGAATGTAAAAAATATATTTAAAGAACTCGATAATTAAAAAATTCGATATTTTTTCACCTTATTATTGAAGATGGATAAGAGAAGAAAAAACAAGAAGTTCAATAATTTCTCATTCATGAATTTTTTTCTAGATTTGCTATGTAAAAATCACAGTCGTTTGTAATTAAAGATACATAAATCAATAAAATGAAAAAGATATTTATGTGGTTGTGGCTAGGCTCTCCAATCTCGAGATCCCGTCCAATTTTGTGTTCTCGAAATTCCGGTGATTGGCATGGTCGCTCCCGGTATTTCGGGATTGAGAAATTTTTAGCAAATACCGAAAAAATTTACGATTTTGGATTTGGAAGAGCTAAAAAAACGAGTCTCGGTGATATTTTGGGCAAATGGGTTTTCGAAATTGGAAATGTAATTATGAAAAATTCCGACACCAAACTTTTCTCAAATTATACACGATTCTACGTTGAGTGACCAAACCCGGGATCACAAAAAGGCTCCGGGATTGGAAACCCTAGATGTGGCGGTGTTATGATTTTCAGGCATACGTATATTTCGTCGATGTAACTTTTATCCCTTACTTTTTAAGGCTTTTGACCCAAAAAGGAATGGCTTTTTTTGTTTAATGTAAATAACCCCACAAGTTTTGTGACCGCGTGTCTTGCACGCGTTGCATATAACTGCTTACGTTACAGTTTTTTTTATTTGTTAGTCAAAGTGATGTTTTTAATTCAAGAATATTTTTTAGTCGTACCTTTTTTGAAATTTCTTTATTTTAATGAGATTTATCTAAATGAATACCAAAAACTAACATTTTCCTGAAAATGGCTGGCTATTTTCCTCGCAATGAAGAGTAGAGGTTTTTCGACATATTTTTTTTTCTTTCGACGTTTTTATCGGAAAAAATAATTGAGTTTTTTGATGAAATTTTTCCAGAATAGTGGTCTTCAAAAGTCAGCAAACATTACTAAAATTTAAATTTTATTATTTATTATTATTATCCATAAAAACTTTTAGTTTGAAAAGCAAGATTGATATCTTTGGGAATATAAGAAATGTAAAAAACAATTTTAAAGTGAAACCAACGTCATTTTAAATGACTTTGAAATCTGATATTGTTTGAATTTATTTTCTTCCACAAAATTGAAAACAAACGCCAGAGCTTTGGAGTGGCTCTCCTGCGGTTGCGTCGCACAGTCTTTGGTATAAGGTTTTCTTTAGTAGAACCTTTTCATCTTGAGTTGCTCAACAGTCCTGGAAATCTGAGCCTCCCCCAGTGGTTATCGTAATTATTTACACGGTCGGCTTACAGACAGAGATTTCCGGGTATCGGAAATTGATTCGCATCTTAAAATAAACCCGTATATATTAAATAGAGTTATAATAATATCGGATAGAGGGATTTTCAGTATACGAGTAATTCTGTATTACAATATGACACATCAAAAAAATAACAATCGAATATACATTAACAAACATGTTTCTATTGCCTTAAGCTAAGAAACATTATTTTATAATAAATATTAAGTCTCAAATGAAACATAACATTGGTATTATTGGAATTTTGAAATATTAATTCATCGATTAGTATCTGTTTTGATTTAAATTAGCATTTATGACATGAAAACGAGTAAAACATGTATATCTTCACTATTTTTTATAAAAGCAAAATTCCGTAATTAATTTTAAGGTGTTCTCCGTCAATACTTGATGGAATCAAAAAATAAAACGCTTATTGTACTAGCTCCATATAAAGATATATATGATGTACTCGCCATGAGTGAAACTGGACCAAATTGTATTAAATAATTGTTAAATTAGTACAAACTGTGCTTTTGTCTTCTTCAAATAAATTGAAAAAACGGAATTAAAAAATCTCGTCCGCTTTAGTATAATATATAGATATCAAGTAAGCACTGATAATATTTTAATTAGTAAAATCATCTCAAGACGAATTCAAAATTTTATAAATTAATTATCCTTTTAGGGAAAAGTTTTTCCCGACAGAAAGACCTTGCTTTTTAAGTTGTGAAAATGAATGTTTTCCGTTTCATTCTTCGATATTCAGCAAAAAGGTTTGCCGAGGCTTTCCGCTCCTGCGGAACACTTTTTTTTATTTAACTTGAAAAATTCTTTAAATTCATAATTAAAAGTGTTTTTTTTCTTCAATAAAAGTAGTACAAAAGTAAAATTTCAAAGCTCAAAAGAAAGTAAAGGAGAAGTTTTCCTGATAATTATTTTATGAAAACATTTTCCGATTCCTTTTATTCATTTCGGTCGGTTGCCAATTTTTTAAAAAACTATTCAAATTTTAAATAATTCATCATTCATAACGTAAACCGACTATTTCTATTAAAAAAAAAACAAATTCCGCGTTATACAAGTATAATTTATCTTTTGTAAAAATTGAAAACGATTTTTAACCCATTTCCGTTCTGTATTAAAAGCTCAATTATTTCTTAATATTTTGAACCTTATAATGTTTACTATTCTCCCTAAGTCATCCCAGTATGACCATCAGTGTCAAGAAGAGACCAATATGGCTCAAGTTTCTTTGGTGCTCCTGCAACAGATGTACAAACCAAATCAATCAACATTTTTTTTTAATTGTAGACATTAAAATTCAATGCTAAGTTCACTCTCTTATCTCCCAATTTTCGACAGTGTAAAACCTCCATATTACTTGTATTCAGTACAAGTATTTTTTATTGAAATGTGTACAGTTAAAATAATATTCATAAATTAATCATGTCTACACATAAGCTTAATCGAATAAGAAGGGTATTGAGATTCTGTCCTAATTCATTTCGTGATTAATAGATCGACTCTTTGATTGAGAAATTTCAATCATTTGGATACGCTTAAAGTTATTTCAATATGGATTAAATCTAGATTAACTCATCGTTAATTCAAAGTGGTCAGTGGTTAGTAGCAAGAACGACGTTGAGAACCCTAGACAGATAGAGTTTCGACATCTCAACTAAATTCACCCAATCTTTATTCACGAATTATGCGGCACAAACATATTAAAAGAATTCAAGTTCAAGCAATTTAGATTCACTTTTAGGTTGTTGACTGTCTTTTCTTAATATAAAGGCATTATATTAAAAAAAGACAATATTCCTTTGTACTTTATTTTCCCACTCTATTTATAAAGGTCAGAACAGGTTTCGCTCATGGCGAGCACTGTTGACTGAGATGTATCTCAGTTGTCAATGCTCGCCATGTGTGTTTTATTATTTTAGTTTCATGAGATTATTGTCTACTGAATTTCATTCAAAATTAAAGGATCTCGCAAGTAAAAGGAATACTTTATCAAATTTACAATCATATAAAGCTGAGAAAGAAAAATTCCTTGCTTCATTTATTTTCGGTGGCAGTCGAAAAAATGAAATTCGTGAACATTTAGATTTATGTATGCGAGAAAAAGCGCACGAAAACGGCCTAAAACAACTGCCAAAAGCCTCGTGTTGTGAGGTAAATGAATAAAAATATCTAAGAAAGGGTGGTAATAACAAAACGAAATGAATTCTACAACAAACAAAGGTACGTGTTGCAAAATGATTCTTGTAGAAATGCTGTTGTACTCAATTATATAACACATGTCTTAAAAAATGTTATTTTAAAAAATATAAAGATAAATATTATATTTTTGTCGTACACTTCATAAGAATTATAAAATATATCCGATTCCCATTGGGATAGTTTTAATGTAGCACAATCTATAGCATTTTATTATTCCCAGAAAGATAAACACTGAATAAAAAGATTTTTAATTACTAGTTGAATTGGATTAAAAAAAAAATTAACATTTATTTGAATGTAACATTTTCTTTATTTAACGAAAATTTATAAGCGTAATGAAACCTATCAAAGAAAAAGTAATGCCTATTTTTTTACATTGCATTAAATTATTTTGCCAACTAAATCAGTTAAATTTTTATCATATGTTTTTCAAGCTAACGATGTATAATACATAATTATTATTAATTTAATTGCAACTCCAAAGAACAGTCTGTCAAAGTTCACTTTTTGATCGAACACTAAAATCTTTAAAATTATATTTTAATGTTGTTTGTCGACCTTCCAATGAATATAATTACTATAAATATACGTTGTATAAAAAATATTTTCCTATGCACTTATTATTTAGTGAAAGGAAAATATTTATTATTTTACCATTTCTCAAAAAAGGGCTGTGCTAAGCTGAACAATTATTTATGATTGTCTTTTGTACAAATCTGCTGAAATAACTCAATAATGAAGTGACATATTTTGAATTATGGAATAAAATTAAGCCTGATACATATGTATTTAAATCACTTTTAGAGTGGTCACTGTTAATACTTGGTGATAAAAGCAATATATTAAAACAATAATATACTCATTTGAACTAATACCACTTTTATTTAAAATTATTATAACCGGTTTTGTCCACAAAGAGCATAATCAAATGATAATATAATAAATTATTACAGTATTATTTATACAAATATTTTATTTTTATTTTGGTGTCGTGTTAAATAAATTTTCTAGCTAAGCTCATAGCTGAGTTTTCAACAGTTTTACGTTTTTGTTATTTGACTAGAATACCTACTACTAATTGCTATGTATCACAAAAGCGAGGATGTTAATGATGTTTTGATTAATCAACCCCCATGCGATCAAAAAAGGGACATAGAAATATCGAAAACCTTCCTTTTAGGCTTTTTTTATTAATTTTATCTTAACTTAAACTTACCAAAGGTAGAGATACAATTGACTTTCAATAAGTTCTTATTTAATAGCTTTTGTCGATTCGCTTCTATTTAGTTATAATTTGCTTAAAATTCGGTGCTTGATTGAACTTTTGATATATTATTCATATTTCCATACCTTGTGTGTATTACTGTACAACGTATTCTATTTTATTAACAATATAAAATACTTTTTAAAACCATTGTCAAGAATATGTTTTTCATTTTGTATCATAAGCAAAAGCAATGAATTGAACATTCATGATATTTTAGTGTTTTTTGTAAACAAAAAAATAGATTTAATTTCGATACACATGTTTACGCAATGTAGGCTAGCTTAGGTTAGATTAGCAAGGTTTAACGAAACTTAACGAATATAAGAAAAAAAAAATCTGTATTGTAATCCGATTAGGTAAATCCTTTACACAAAAGAAAAAGGATACAATAAACCTTTATATGCAGTGGTTATTTTTCTATCTAACAAAATCAGAGTTTTCTAACGCACGACTTTCTCTTCAAAGGAAAACCTATTGTACTTTCAAAATCTAAGAGGCTTTTTTCCTAACGGTTGGGGCATAGAGTACTTTTTTCATATAACTAATCGATAATATATCTAATGAAGAATAAAAGGAGAAAGGTATTTAAGATTTTATTGAGCTAAACAGTGCAGTATTTGGTTGTACAAGATTTTTATTCATAGTATCACATCTAGGAGCTTTTTTGTCTTTCTCACAATCCTTCACTTCTTTAGAGCTTATTTGCTGGTGAAACCTTTGATGCATTATACAATATGGTAAAAGAAATAACATATTATACAAAATGTGAATCGTTCAAATTACGTATGGACTGTACAAACGTGTTTTGATGATTTTGTGACACATGCAAATTATTAGTTATACACAAGCTTGAAGTGCACGGTGACTTCTAAACTGGTGTTTAATTGACATAATCTAATATTAATTAAAGAAATTGACTAGGACAAACCTTTATTTCAGACTTTTTTCTTGGTTTTAATCTTTTACAAGGTCATCTTTTTTAGAATTAAAGCTTAATTTAGATACTAATTCGGAGCAGCTTGCATCCTTATGATAGAACGTGTATCAAGTTTGATACATTGTGACTATCGAAAAAAACCTGTCTTGAAAAAACTGTGGATTTCGTCCTTATTCCTTCCCACAGTCGATATGTAAATTCACACAAGTTTTGTCATTAACGACCCGGGTTTCACCTTTAGGCATCTTCAGGCGTTCAAGTACACGAATGAACTTGAATTGACGTTCAGTAATTAAATGTATCGTGTTTATATAAGAAATAAATGTATTAAGAAAAAACACAATATTCTTTTGTACTTAATTTCTACTTTATTAACAAAAGTCAAGACTGGTTTCGTTTGATAATTGCGTTTTTTTTAATATAATACTTTTCCACCAAGTATTGACAATGAACACCCTAAAAGTGAAATAAATGTATCACCAAGCTTAAAGCCATTGTTGGCCAAATGGATTGACCCATTGGAATGGCTAGATATTTGAAAAGTGAGTTATTTCAATAATTAAATTAATTTTGTTTGCTGGAAAATTTATATTAATATTCACTTACATATAGGATACAAGAATGGGGAATTTGGCAGATTTACCTGCTCATTAATCTTAACCTAAAACCTGGATTGTTAGTGACAAATGTGTGTGAATGTACACAATTTAAACGATTCAAATTTAATATTGAAAATACACCAAGCATCTTAAGTCAAAATATTAAATTATAACATATTATATATTGTTTAATTGTATGCCACTTGATTGACTTAGTGATTTTTTTTACCCCAGTCGCAATACTAATAGAAAAATAATAATCGCATAGTTTGTTTTTCATTCTTTAATAACTTGAAATAACAATGGTTGGTTTTTGGATTAATATATAATCCCTTTTGCTGTTGAGATAATGTTATCATCAGTTGTCTGAGTGTGCATAGTTGCTTCTTTATATTATGTGTTTTATAATATGCAAGTTCACGCTTTGCTCTGTTTGAATTGGTTTTAAAAGGTATTTTAGTTGTCGCCGTGTTTTTCATTGAAAAATAAAACCCTCAAGAAAATGTGGACGCAAGACTTTTTCTTCGACAAGAAGGCAGTGTTCGTTAAAAGTCCTCAGGAAATGTGAGGAAGAAAACTGAGTAGAGAGTCGAGGTAGATGTTCCATAGTACAGGTGCTGACGACGAGGAAAATCAGGTCAACAAGATGCTTTCGCTTACGTGCTAACAATCGATACAATACTGGGATTGTTCATCGTCATCAGCGAACTTAATGTTTCATGGAAACAAGTAGGGCACTTTAAGTCAACGTTTTTATTTTTCAATGAAATGGTTTTTGAGAATAAAATATTATTTTTGTCATATTAAATTTTTTTAAGCATCGTCGTTTCAACACGAGTTGTCTTTGACTACTAACATTGTGTTAAAAATATTCGTATATATATTAATTGATTTAAAAATAAAATAATTTAAAAAAATGGCATTACAGCTAATGCATTGCAATGCGCGTCAAATATTTTAATGTTGAAAGATCATACGAGAAAAACTTGAGATGAGAATTTTTAGTATTGCAAGTCACTCGAGATAAACTGACATCACAACACCCATGTCTTAAGTCTAAAGTTTGTATATTGAAAGTTTTTTATTTGAGATCTAAGACTTTAATGAGTAAAAATATTTTTTTATGATAGCAATAACGAAATACTGAAGTGATCAACACTAGTTTAATAAAATAAAATTACCACATGCTAATTAAAATTTATTCCAACCAAATTGAAATAAAAATAAATAATAACTGAAAAAAGGTTCATGTTAATTAAATAAATTTAAGCATACATTTTTTTTAACATGATTATTAATTATTATCATAGCTTGCCTAAATTGGACAAAAGTGATCACTGAGTGACAGTGCAGGAAATGGGTCAAATAAAAACTTTTAATTTTCCCTGGCCTTTACCGCATACTAATTCTCGTGGTTTTTTCACAAAATTCAATTTTATATTTGATTTAAAAATTCAATTAACCCACAAAAAGTTTAATATTCTATTGTTAAAATTTTACAGGGCTGTATATTTAAATGAATATGGAAGAGTTATCATATTTAAAAAATAAAATGTACATTTTTACTAATTCTACTTTTAAAACTGTTACATTGTATTCTCTTATCAGTTGATAATACTCGTCATGACCAAAACTGGTCCTGATCTTTTAAAATAAAATTGGGATTAGTACAAATGTATATTTTTTAAATAATAATAAAATGCATTTCCACTAATGTAAACTAATAAATCATAATTAATAAACTTGACTAATTCTACAAATGGTAATTGTTTCTAGGAATATATATATGATATTTTAATTCATTATACATACATAACTTAACGTTATTTTTATACATACTTAAACTATGCTTTCGCCGAAGCTAATGCCGAATTCTTTTTTCACTGTTTTCCTAATGTTGATTAGCTAGATTTCCTAATGCTTGTATTTAAATGCAATTTTTTTGAGATCATACACACTTTAAAAAAATCTTTTCCACTAAAAAAACGCCACTGCACGAATAATAAAATATTCTTCATAAAACAAATTACTTAACAAATATCTTTCGGAAAAAAAAATGACAGCGGGGCGGAACATGTTTCTAAATGTCAACAATGAATAATAATGAAAATAAAATACCTTTCAGAAAAATAAGAAGAAGAAGAAGAAAACTTAAATGACGGCCGCGGCAGGACATACGAACAAACATTATTCGCTATTAATATATACATATATTTAACCATGTCCGCTCCCAATGTGGAGCATATGGACTCCTAATGGAGTTTATCTCAACAGAAGTGTTTCTACGAGAACTGCTTGTTACTCAGTTGCTCAACCTCTCTTTTTCCAAAGAGAGTAGGGATAAAAGAATAGAACTAGGACAGGACTGGTGGTAAGCTAATCGCTCTAGACAGGCCCCGTTCATAGGATAAGATGGGTGGGAGAGGGGAATTCAAGATATCACATACATCCATGCCTTCGAACAGAAATTCATAAATCGATTGAAAAATCAATTTATAAAACTGTCTGCACCGGGATTTGAACCCGTGCCCTCCGTAACCGAAGCCAACAACGCTGACCACTCGGCCATACAGGCGGTAATTAATAAATAGATACCGAAAAAAATGTGAAATTATGAACACACATGATTTTCTTTCAAAGTATAACAGTCAGCAACAAGATTTATTCAAATTTAAAAATAGCAGTTGGTCAATTTATTTACTTGCTTGGACATCTGTGTTCCACAGCTGAAGCTCGGATAAAAATGTCAGGATTTTCTTATTTATTGCACCACCACGATAACCTAACCTAGTCAGCTCTATTTCAAAAAGTTTTTCTATTAAAATGAAACTGGATGGAATAATGAAATGAAAAAATCAGCGACACTAAAATTATTTACGCTAAAATCACAAGAGCGTAACAAATTCGAATTATTATTAATTCCATGACACAATACAATTTGTTGATATAATAAACAAACTTTCATTAAAATAGTTTGCTAATTATATTTAGATAAACCTAGCTAAGATGAGTATATCTTTTTTGTTAATTATACATAACATCTGAATAAATTCATAAATTCTGGGAGCGGAAAACTATTTCGTCGTGGTACTGGCAGAAAGTATCAAGTCAAAAAACCATGTTTGTTATACAATTAGTCATTTTTGATAATCATGAAATTTTTACATCTCTATTTATTAGCTACTAGCCGGTTCCCGGCAAGCGTTGCAATGCTACTCAAAGAAAGAAAGTGTTTATGTTTTAATTGTGTTTATTGAAGTGCATGTTTTCTTTTTTTGTCTGTTTGAAGTCTGAGGTTTGCTGCCGATTGTCTATGGTACGACACACGCGCCACTTACTGTAATTTAATTGTACTACACTTAATACCTTCGCGCAAGTTGCATGAACGGTATGGCAGACATGAAAACATTGATCTGTAAGACTTTCTGTAGCTAATTTTAATACGCCTATGATCTTCCCGGAAGTGCAAGCAAAAAGTTTGTCAAAGTTTTTTTATTTATTTATTTTTTATTCGATAAACTTGTTTTTCCTTTCTGCATCACACCGAAGACGTTATCTCCTCAATGATACAGTTTAGATACATGTTTTTAGGCACAATTTGATAGGCAACAATAATAATAATTAAAAATATAAAGATATTAATAAAGGTTAATTAAATACATTGAATTGGTATAACTACACGTAAAAAAATAATTAAATAATAATAAGCAAGAATGATAGTTAATGGCACTAATGAAACAACTTTTAATTTTGAAACAGATATGATTAAGGATTGAATGGTGAGGGGCAGGGAAGGTAAACTTTTTCTCCATAGGAAGTAGCAAATTTCTTGAAGTAACGGAAATTTTCTGGAGACGAAACTAAATCTGGATGCCCGATAGGACCATCACGGTTATATCTACATAACGAAAACAATATACCTCTTTCAAAGTTTTATTGCAATCGAATCAGCGGTTTAGCAGCCCATAGAGCACGAGCAAACAAACATTCATTTTTATATATTAGATTATTCTTCCAACCGCTTTTTGAAATTCAATAACTATAACGAACCCGATCCACATAGTATTCAAAAGCTTAAGTTATTTATATTTATTTTTTCCTACAATAACATTGAACGGAAGAAGCTTGATGTCTATTATGTGCAAATTATATAAATATACATAGAATGTGGTTGAACATGTTTTGTTTCAGAAAATAAAGCGTATTATAATCAGTGGCGGCCGGTCAATGTGGCATTGTATCAATGCACCCCTTGTATATGCAGGGGCGGTTATATTCCATGAAATAATATATAAAAAAATAACATTTATACCATTCACTTATTTTAAATTCTTCATGTAACAGGTGAAGTGTTTTATTTGCATGATAATAATGTACTTTGTCTTTAAAAAAATGCTGGTTATACATACATAAACAATACAATTCTTTAAAAATATTTATTTAGTGAAATTGATACATTTTACATACTTTTATTAAAATGCTGAAAGTTTCTCATGCTTATCCTATTTAGTTGTTTTTATTTGCAAACATTTTCCCAGTACAATAAACAAAATTTGTTGTATTACATGAAAAAAACGTATAAACAAGATCGAAGACAACATTGAGGATACATTGTTTACCAAAATATCGCCAAATAAAAATGTCATTGTGTAAAACGAAACAGTATTTTTATCTGACATGTTTTCCTGTATTCAGTAGTTACCTCCGGATGAAATGATGTACATAACATATAAGGTTAAAAAAAGACATAAGTATTTTATTTCCTTTAAATAAGCTTCCTATAAACTCTTCTTCAATATTTTCTAATGTAATGAAAGTGAATCTCCTGAACGTAAAAAGATATATATATACGTATGATCATGCTAAGCTTATTTTTTTCGGCAGTAATGATGAATAATATTTATATATGGAAATAAAGAAGATTTGTTTTCGTTGAATTACTGTTTTCAATACAATTTTCGTAGTTAATAAAAAAGCATTTATGTAAGAAAAGTCATCTGTATAAGATATAAGTATAAATAAGTAAAAAATAACTTCAATAATAATCCTATTTGTTGTGATATTTGTCACAAATTTTGAAAAAATGCTATTTAATATCAGTTCTGATAGTGATAATATATATGAATGGAAATCACAATTAGTGTTCAAAGAAGGTTTTTTTACCAAAAAAATGAAATCATAAAGTTGGCACATTCAAACAAACCGTGATTTCTCCAACACTCAAATCATCATTTCTTAAGCTCTGTATTTGCCTGACAAATCAATTTTTGAATGTTTGCTCCTCATATACTTATGCATTAGATCATATTATTTTATGGAATATATCTTGAGGAAAATTGAAGAAGAATCAAACGAAGTATATTTATATTATTATAATGGGAATGAATATTTTCTGGTGTTGGTTATATCTATTGAAAATAATATTGAATTGCTGGTGAAGCACTGGCAATGTCACCTTTTAATATTTTAATGCTGTTTTTTTATAGAAATAAACCACTCGTTGTTTTTTGTAGTTGATATCGAAAGTTCTAGACGAAATCACTCGAAAAATAACAACAGACTACCAATTGACGCGTTGCCAAGGGCGACAGCCATAAATTATAATGCGTTTTACGGAGAAGCAATCCATAGACAAATTTAAAGTCTGTCGGAGGGAATCTGGGTGTACGTAGAATTTTTGAGTACGTGACTAGTGACACGGTCGAACAAAATTATAACTAGTTTTCATGAATCGCAGGCTGGCTGGCGCTATCTCAAACCTCCATTATTAGATACGCAAATTTGTATCTCGTAAAAAATGATTTTTAAAACGTAGTTGCTCATGCATAGTTACGTTTGAAATTTTATCTAAGGTGACGGAAACAAATATTATTTATTTGCCAACCACAATGATATGTTATGTCGGGTAAACATATAACGAATTTCACAACACATTTAATTAATGCATACATTTTCTTATGTGAGTCAAATGACGCTGTGACTGAATTTTAAATATAAACTTTCATCTGACAGATTTTTTTATAATTTATTTTGTGTCAATCAAGGCTTTTAATATTTTTTACAATCTTTAATATATTCATCAGATTTTAAATTGAAACAAATTGTAAACGTGATATATTTGCCGTTGTATAATAATATCGAATTTTTTAACACTTAAGAAATTCACACGACAGCGTCTTGTTGAGTCAGTGTTAATGGAGAAACTTAGCTACTGGCTGAGCCATGTTCTACGAGTATTTTCGGAGAACAACCCTAACCTTGCTTACCCTTTTTTGAGAATCCTGAGATTTCAGCGTCCTAGACTACTGTCGGGTACTATCCATAGGATGCACTAGGTTTAACTAAATCTTACTAGTATTTCATGGGAGGAAGTTAAGCAATTCTGCAGCATGGTACAGTGATTAGCTGACAGTAAGTTAACAAGATACTCGTTTAACTTCAGAGCTTCTGAGAGAGGATTCTTCATTTTTTTTATCGATATTTATTATGTTAGTGCGCAATATGCCGTAAACTAATTAAAATCAGCCGCTGAAAGTTTTACTTACCTATCTCAAAATGCAAGAGTGATTTTTTCATTGATGTAGAAATAGGTACAATTCTTTTCGTTTTTAATTCATGTTTCAAAAGTTACACTTTAAAGTAATATAATATTTTTTGCTAGAATTTTAAATTACTGATTTGATCATAAACTATTCTTTTTTCTTATTCAAATAAAAGACTTGCCGATAGATATTTTGAAGTAAAGTAATGCTGTCGTGAATGGTACTTAAGCAAAAACCAACTTTTGAAAAATCATATTATAATATTTTCAACGCATTCATTGATGTCTACTAACTTTAAAATTACATATTTCGTCTCATTTAAATTATAACCTATACAGTAAACAATTCAAAAAGAAATTTTTAATTCAAAAAGAATATTAATTCTTATATTTAAAATCGGGTTTTAAAAATCAGTTTTATGAAAACCGACAAGCCCTAGTCTCGAGTTCTTCGTAAAACAAATTCGATTATATCTTTTATTATGTTTCATTACAGTAGGGCCCAATGGTTTAATCATATGACAATAAATAATTATATGATCATTTATTCATGGGGTGATAACATATTCAAATCACGAAACAAAACACGAGATCTACAATGACAGCCTGCCTCATCTCCATAATTGTGCGAAGTCTCCATCAAACTTTTTGTTGTTGGCTGTGACTGTTGCAAAATTTGGCAGTGTAATTAAATGAATTAATTTATATGGGCTGAATTAATTCTGGAATCGTTTAAATGTTTTTTCGATTCAATAATTTTGAATGCTACATGCGTAAGCCGTACAATTTTAATGGAAACGGTTCAATTAACAAATTGATTTAAGCGCTCATGTTTTAATTTAATACAGTGGCGTAGGAGTCAAATTGAGGCCATGTTTTTTGTCATAATATTGATAACGTATTTACCATTAAAATTATTATTTATTACAACATGATTATTGAGAATTTTAAACATATTTTTTTGAAGTACGATGGTGATGACTGAGAAATCATTTAAATAAATAATTGTCTATGACACTTCTAGAAAAATGATGGCGAACCTTTTTGAGAAGTGTGTGGGATTTTGGCACGCTTTGCATTTTATCATTTGGTAACTAAATGTTTTGTCAATTTTTTTTTTGCAAAACCAAAGAAAATCTCAGTTTTGCATTTTTTATGGAAAAAACCAAATCCCTAATTTTGTATAAGATTCACACCCCCAATTACACTACCCCGAATTACACTGTCCCGACTTTAGTGTAAATGGGGGTTTTACTGTATATTAAAAATAACGTAATTGTATTTAGTTGTTATTAATATGATGCCAAAAGCGTGAGTGTTGTCATTCAAACAAACAATTTCATTTATCACTTGAATTAATTTAACAAATTTCGATACTATTTTATTCAAGTCACGAATAGTTGACGAATTACTGATTGATACGATAGAAAAGTTCAAAATAAGGTTAATATTACGTTTCAATATAAAATTACATTTGATAACTTTGTTATTCCATTGACTGTGTTACAAACCGTGACACGTGTTCCGTCTCTTTGAGAAGCATTGTTAGACCAACTAACGTAAAGTTAAAAAATAAAGCAATTCCATATAAATTTACCTGGTCATTCATAAGTTAAAAATATTACCAGATTCACTAGTTGAAAATAGTCGTGATGAGCAATACCGGGCTTTATCTTAATAAATAAATCTGAAACCAGTACAAAATAGTGTTTTATTTTTTATATAATGCCTTTCCACCAAGTATTGACAGTAAACATTTAAAAAAATACACTAAATTTCGACTTATAAATGAAGAAACACATTACTTTTATGGTGCTCACTGTCAATTCTTGATGGAAAGGCATTGTATTAAAAAAAGAAACACTCATTTGTACTAATTCTACTTCAATTTCATATGATCAGGACCACTTTCGCCCACGAAGAGAATTATCAACATGAATTTAGTTAAAGTACGCCACAAACGGAACAAAAATTGTGTCAAATTTAATTTTAAATTGAGATAATATAATTTTAATAATAATTCTAAAAATTGCCTAATCCAAGTTATTTATCAAGAATAAAAATAATATTTGTGTAGCTGAAATGCTTTGATATTTTTTAGCATGAATTTCTACCAAATATATGCCAATCCAATCAATGAAAAAAATATTTTTGTTGTTGACTCGGTCTGGAGTTTCAGCCTAGACCAGGCGTGGGGGACCTGCGGCCTTTTGGGTACTCTGATGCGGTCTTCTGGCCAATTCTCTAATTCTGTAAATGTTTTGTAATTTGGTAAATTCTTGTGATTTTCGATGTCAAAATCCTTGAAAGACCAAAAAAATCATGTCAAATCAGAAAAAAGAATGCGGCTTTTAGAGAAGAAAAAGTTCCCCACCCTGGCCTAGACCCACATAAAAAATTATAACTTTATTATCTTCCTAAAAATCTACAACAAATAAACAGAACTATAAGAACATTTAATAGAGCTGAAACATTCAGCTATTTAATTGAACAAATACCAGGCGAACATAAAATGAAATAGGAAAATTCCACGTAAATTAATGTACGTACGTCTGCCCTAGACTAACGTTGATTACGTATAATAATTAAGAGAAAAACAAACCACCAGGAAAACATGTTCTAGTTGAATGAAAAAATAAATAGCCTCCCCGGAGCTTGTTCATACATCCTTTTCACATTTCATTCAGTAGGCGGCGGTTGCTTTTGTGAGCAAGGTGTAACCGGTAGGACTAATGTACTGGAACAGAAAATAATTGGCCGTAGCGAATTTCTGTGCTGTTCGTAGGGCAGCATACATCTCTCCGTCACCTCGGACAGTTTCAGCGTCGTTTACCCTTCGGCCGGTAATAGTGACGTATTGATTTTTAGGGGTATGATAAATTTTATATATAGAAAAAGCTTAGATTTTACATTTTAAATATGAATCAATGAATTTGTAAGTTTTTTTTATATGATTAGAAAAACGACTATACTTAGAAACACTAAAGTCAAGTTTAATAAATGTAATAATTGTCATATAAATTAATAGGTTAGAGCATGGTTTATCAACGGTGGACCATGTAGCCCCCCAGGGGGCCACAGAGATTTATTTTTGTTTTGGGGAGCCACAGCACAGTTCAGGGGGGCCACGGGCAAATTGAGGATTTCAAATTTCTCGGTGAGCTACTAAAAAAAGGTGTTTCGGAGATATTCTGGGAAAAAGTATACCAAATCGGAGATTTTAAATTTCTCGGTGAGCTAAAAAAAATAAAAAAGGTATGGGTGCCACAGAAAAATCTCTCTCTCTCAAAAGGGGCCACGCTCCCAAAAAGGTTGAGAAACACTGGGTTAGAGCAATGAACAAGATGTATTGTGTTTCTCTTCTAAAGCAGTATATATAGTTGAGTATATGCAAGTTTATGCATAGCTCTGACGATGGCGCATGCCGAAATAGCTATAAACTCATCTTATAAAAAATGGATGTACTAAATACGTTGATATTTTTTTACTTTATTACAATCGAGCTCTACCAAGTGAATGCCAATTCAAACAATGCATTAATATACATTTGTTTCTGGGGTAATTTAAAATTATATTTTTATCTTGAAACTAAAAAAATATGATACTAAAAATTTATTATACTAACAAAATTCATGGTTTTATCAGGGCTGCGGAGTCATTAAGACATAAGGCGAATCTGACTCCGACTCCGACCTTTCCTTAAAACACGACTTTAATTTATTTTAAACTTAGTAGCATGGAGTATTTTTGACATTTGCGAATTGGAGCTACTTGCAAGTTATTAGATTTGTCCGACTCCAGTTAAAAAATTCCGAATCCACACTCCTGTGTTTTATGGTATCAAGAAAAACACAATATACCTTTATACTCTATTTCCACTTTATTTATAAAGGTCAGGACTGGTTTCGCTCATGTCGAGCATTGTCAAATGGTAAGAAGTATAATTTAACAGTGCTATTGTTACAAAAAACAAATTGAAATGAAAAGTTATAAACAACAATTGACATTAAAAAGAATTTATAAATTACAGTAAAAATAATTCTATAATTACATAAAATTAAGATGCCTGAGACCTCTATTTAACATATAATTAAAAATCGCCAAAAATTAATTAAGTAAAAGTGGTGACTTATGGTAATTACAAACATTTATAATTTCGTAAATTTTTAATAGTATCACCAGTTTATAACAAAATTTTTATCTGAAAAACATAATTAATGAAATTTTAATTATTTTGATTCTGTACTTTGTACAAACTGTTTGCTACTCGTCAGTACATTCGTTCACTTGAAAAAACCTAAAGATGCCGAAAGATGAAACCCGGGTCGTTACCGACAAAGCTTGTGGAAGAGTACAGAATCAAAATAATTAAAATTTGATATTGAAGTTCCATCAAGCACCTTCAGACGAAGTTCTAAATTAATTTATGAAGTTAATAACTTTTCAATCTCACAGCCTCACGTGAAGCTGATACAACAGACCAACTCTGAACTTACAATATAAAATAAAATAACTTTGATTATTCCACGTATTGTGTTACAAAATGTGACACGTGTTTCGCCTCTTTCAGAGGCATCCTCAGACAACTACTTTTGCAAATGTTTGCTTAAGTACGAATGATTTTAATTTTACTATTCTGATATATTATAATAAAAATCAAATAAAAATGGGAGGCAAGGAGGGGATGATAAAAAAACAAACAAACGATAATGGTAATATTAATAACATTTACATTAATTAAGAAATGAATAACTATTCAATAAGGACGGGTTAAACCGTTAAAAAATATATTTAACAGTGGCGAACCACCCGTTTTATTCAAGATATTATTTAATATTATTTATTTATTTTTTAATGCTTTTATTTATTTCTAAAAATTCTAAACTATTCATTTTAAACCTTTTTTATTTACTCGATGGAGTATTTCTACGTTACTGTTATGATTAAAATTATGTTCGTTTTTGATTAGATGATTGGCAAACTCTGAAAAATTGTTACTTTTTAGACACCTTATATGTTCTTTAATTCTAATATTATAGTTTCTACCTGTCTGATTTTTATTAAAATATATCAGAATAGTAAAATTAAAATCATTCGTACTTAAGCAAACATTTTCAAAAGTAGTTGTCTGAGGATGCCTCTGAAATAGGTGAAACACGTGTCACATTTTGTGACACGATACGTGAAATAATCAAAGTTATTTTATTTTATATTAAAATGAACTTCCACAAAGTTACCGCCGAATCCATCGAATGTACTGAACTTACAATTCTAGCACTGAGACTGCCGCGCTGAAGTGTATAACAACACCCCCTGGACATGGTCGGCAACGTCACACGCTCTGCAAAGCTTCGGTGGCTTGATTGACTTGCAATTGAATTAATTGCCAAGTTTGTGATGTGCTCGCCTTCTGTCATGTTATGCTGTCGCCCTGATATTCCCTCTCGGTAGTTTTTGATTTAATTACGCCCCTGTGGACGCTGCAGAATGTTGTCCGACGGAAAAAATGTTTTTTAAAAATTCCGTAACCTAATCGCCAGGTGAAACTGTTTCGAAATAATTGGAAGCTTTTTTTTGAAAAGTATTCTTTGAAGTGCTGTCAGCTTTTGATGTCTAACAGTATGAGCTATATCCTGACGATCAAATAATTTACACTTTTAAGGTGTTCACTGTCAATACTCGTTGGAATGGCATTATAATAAAAATAATAAAACAATTTTAGTACTTTTCCCACATAAAATTTATTGGATCAGGACCGGTTTCGCTCATGGTGAGCATTGTCAACTGATAAGAAATACAATGAATGGGTGATATTTATACAAAAGTTAAGTAAGAAAAACAAGGTATGACAAACAATTGGTATTACAACTAATCAAATAAATTAAGACATTAACATTTATTTATTATATACACTCATTGTTGGTTTTTACTTTGTTAATGATAATTCATACTTAATTGATTTTTGATGTAATAGTTTGCATTGCTAAGAGGTCTTCAACTTTTTAAATATAGTTTATTTTTCTTGTATTTTGCTTTAATTTATTTGCTTAGTTGTAAAACCAATTGTTTGTCATACCTTGTTTTTCTTACTTAACCTTTGTATAAATATCACTATAAACTAAACGTTTTCTGGCATTTTTTATTTATATTCGCTCGTTAATGAATTTTACCTTTTAATAAAATAAGACTCAGGACTCTAGATTAAGTTTCATTCGGATGTTAGTAAGATTATGTAGCCAAAAAAGCAACACTCTTGAGCATTGATCGAGGATTGCGGTGTCAACGAATTCGAGACCCAACTCGAATTCTTTCACGCAGTGATTTATGGATGTGTTTTCATCGATATTTGCGATGTTAAGGGAGATCTACCAACCAAGCCTTTTCTTTTTATTCTTACCCTCTGCAAAGAAAAAAGAAAATTAAGTGACTGAAAAGCAAGACGGCTTCGCAAAACATTTAATGTCGCGATGCTTTATTTGTTTCCTGATTCTACACAAGATGAATTTAGATATAACTGTGGTGCATACTAAGGCTTTCAATCCAGGGACCAAGGATCCCGATAAATTTGGCGATCTAAATACTTTCCGATTAACAAAAATATCGACTGCGGAAAGGAAAAATGACGTTACCCACAGGTTTTTCAAAATATATGTATCCAACTTGATACAGATTCTATCAAAAGAATGTTAGCTGCAAATGCCAACTTAGTATCTTAATTTAGCTTTTAAGTTTGAAAAAAGATGAGCTTGTGAAAATTGAAACTAAGAATGAAGACTGAAAAAAAGGTTTTCTCTAGATAATTTCTTAGATTAATATTAGATTATGTCAATTAAAAACCAGCTTAGAACTCTACGTTCACTTCAAGGTTGTGTATATTTCATAATTTGCATATGTCCCAAAATCATCAAAACACGTTTTTTGTGCCTCCTGTAAAATTTTCTTGTTGGTTACGTCCTTTTTCTTTTACGCAGTCGATATATGATAGTTAAGTAATAGTCTAGTAAGAGTCTACCGAAGTCTAAGCTAGCCGGGTCCTATGGCGCATCGGTTAGCGTTGCTGGCTTCGGTGAAGGATCTCACGGATTCAATTCCCACTACGAACAGCATTTTTTCGATCGATGTATCGATTGCTGTTCCAAGTCAAGGGGGTTTGTAATGTCTTAATTTCCCTCCCACTTTTCCCTTCCTTAAAAAACTGGGCGTAGCGAGAGCGATTAGTTAATTACTAGTCCTGTCTTAGTCTTATCCTTATATCCTTACTACTCTCTTTGAAAAAGATAGGTAAGAAATTGTCTAACAAACAGTTCTCTCAGAAAAAAATCTGTTGAGATACCTCCATTAGAAGACCATACGCTCCACATTGGGAGCAGACACGTATTAAAAAAAAACCTGAAATTTATACAAACTGAGATTGTATCTCAGTTTGAATAATACCTACGTAGAATTCAATTGTAGTCTATTTTTACTAGGCGTGGTCAGTGATATATTAGTAAAATTAAACGATTTTTTTACTTTTTAAATAATTAAAACTTTCATAAAAAAAAAATATTATGATTCTAGTGCTAATATTTTTTTGCCTTCTTTTTCTTGCTTCGTAAATGGTCGTCTAATTATCGACTTCTGTGCTCTTATGAAATAATCATAGATTGACATCAAGTAACTGCTGCTTAAAAAAACCTCACTCCTTGGACTTTAGCTGTAATACTAGATATATTTTGTATTAAAATTAGGGATATGTAAAAAAATGACATTATGAAATGATCAATCACAGAAGGTCCCTGGGTCAGAAGAAGGGTCTGCCTTACCGTTATGAAAGTTCTACCTTCTACTTTGTTATATAATTTAATTACTTACTGTTTTTAAGTCATGTCTTATTTTACCTTGTACAATTTAGTTGAATATATAAATACAGATGCCCAATTATGATATAACAGAAACTTACTAAGATATTTTTTTTAGTACATATTTTAAAAAAATATCAAGAAAAATTACGTCTGATAATTTTCCCTGAGAGAATTCGCATACAACTTTTTCTTGTGTAAATATTTTTTAATTTTGCTCTGTAGAATATTAAATATTTCTAATATTTGTTTTAAATATTATTTTATAAAATATCAACAGGAAACACAGCTCATTAATAATGTACAAAGTTTATTTTCAATAAAGCTTAAACACACTAATGAGGTGGCCGTGTAAAAAATAACAATTTTTAAAAAAACAACTGTGGCAAACAAAAAAAGCTGTACCGGAAATTATTCCGACAATAACATGTATAAATAGTAATTTGAATTTTTTCATCAAGTCAAATAAATTGAATATTTGCTGCAAAAAAATTAAATATGATACCATTCACAAAAAGTACTCGAATGCTAGCGTTATTTCATTTTTACATTGATGAAAAAGACCTTTGACAGCATATTAATCGATTTTTTCCTTTTATAAATTTTACACTATGCGGAAGCTAAAATGCATTTATCACCCATGGGAAATACACTCACAATGTAAAAATAAAAAGCATACTATAAAGTTTTCCTATTAAATATGTCATTAATTAATTAAACATTAAACTTCGTTTAAAAACATTTCCTCAGATTATACAATATTTTAAAAATTATCAAAATTTTGTTATCAAAAAAATTACAGCAAAAAAATGGTTTCTTACCACCATCCGTTGTGTATATTAACGCCTTTTCTAAGAAAACTGTTTGTTAGTAAATCTCTCATCTTTCTTTTTCAAAAAAAGTAGTAGGGATAGAAAGATAAGACTAGGGCAGGGCTAAAGGTTAACTAATCGCTCTTGCTACGTCTAGTTGTATGCCTAGTTTTATGGCCGCCTTTTACTACATTATTGCAAAAGAAAAGATTACTCAATAGCTTTACTTCGCTTATTATAAAAAAAAAACTGCAGGTTTCTTAAGAAAGCCGGAATTTTACTTGTTTCTTTTACCAATCTGATGGATTCCATCGTCGTGGAAAATCACTGATGATGATAATAGGATGTACTCGGCAAAGCTACGGGACACTAGAATGACATGGGAGGAAGCAAGAAGACTGGCTGGGGACATAGAATCTTGGATGAATCATGTGGTGGTCATATGCTCCGATTAGGGAGCGGATATGAAAAAAAAAATATATATATAGAAAATTTCTAGAAGATAGAAATATTTAAATTCGTAAAACCGATGCCTTCGAATGAAAAAATGCGGCTCGTACTGGCATTTGAATCTGCGAGATTGGTCACGGAAGTCAACGACGTTGACCACTGCTCCATGGACCCGATATAAAAACTTGTACTTAAGGCAAAAATAAAGTTTCAATAAACCCTCCCCGTTAACCGTGAAAAATAAATCGCTTTTCGGTTTTTCTTAAAACAGACAATAAATCGGTTAACCGATTTTGGTTTAGGCCGGGCTGGACGACCTACCCACGACTCTTGAATTCGACTCCAACTCCTGTAAAAAACAATGTTTTATTAAAATACATTTCCATTTATATAATATATCAACCATTATCGATAAACTCATATTTCATCAGAATGCATAACACATATTAGGTCTCGTAAATCAAATTGTACATAACGTATGTGTGACATATCTCTTCTTATATTTTTTCCTTTCCATTTGAACCAAACATTTCACCCCTTACCTTGCTATTATATAAGTTTACAGCGCTCGTTTTCTGTCGTACTTTTTCACAGTGGCGGAACTAAGAATTACCCGTTTGGGATGAAATGAAGTATAGAACCATTACCTTAAAACATAACAACTCTGTTGTATTTCATTTTTCAACTGTTGAAAATCAGTTGAAACCGGTTCGGATTATTGTACCTACTTGTAATTTATTGATGATTTTTTAATTGTATGTTATAGGTATAAAGTATTTTAATTTTGTGTAATTATATATATTACATCCATGCCTTCAAACAGAAATTCATAAATCGATTGAAAAATCAATTTATAAAACTGCCCGTACTGAGGATTCGAACCCGTGACTTCCGTAGCGGTAGCCAATGACGTTGACCACTCGTCTACACAGGCGGCAAACACCTTTTATTTCAATTTAATTCGTATAAATAGCACTGTTTATATATTTTTCTCATCAGTTGATAATGCTCGCGATGAGCGAAAACGGTCCTGATCAAATAAATTTTATGTGGAAAAAGTATTAAAAATCTTTTACTATTTTTATTATAATGCCATTCCACCAAGTATTGACAGTGAACACCTTAAAAGTATAATTGAGTATTAAGTAATAGAAAAAAACAGTTATGTAGATATATAATAATAATATTTACCTATATAATAAATATGTGGTAAAAAAAATCGTGTAAAAACGAGATTTATGAAAATGTTTTATGTAAATTACAAAAAAATATTGTTCATTATGTGTATTTTAATTAAGAAGAAGTAATTTTATTAATCGTTGCTTGATTATATACAAGAAATTTTATGAGTTACTGGAGACAAATCGTTTTTATCGCTAGAAATGTTTGAATCTGTCTAATGTAGATCAAGTGAAGCCTTTTGTTTGTTATTTAATGTCTCGTATTGTTGTCCGCGTCTCTGTTTTTTGAAATTGTGTAATTGGAAACTATTAGTGGACTAATATAATATTCGTAATTAACAAAATAGTTTTATTTCAACATAGTTCTGAGTGACATTTAAACAAAAAAAGTGGGACACAATAAAATGTCACGATCAACGCTACCCTGCTAAAGTTACGCCACTGCTTCTCTCGAACGTGGCATGCATTCTACAACATTTTTTCTACACCGTCACCTCTGCTAATGTGCCCAGCCTACTGCCATTTTGGCTTGGCGATGCGTTGTATAATAGGGTCGTCCTCGATCCCCTGTCAAATAACTTGAAACCTCATTCGATCTTGGATTGACCCTTCTACCGCGGAACCATTTTGAAATCGTATGTTAACTCGAGTCTAATATTAGTAAATGTCATTCTCAAAAGAAGGTGTTGATTTAACACCATTACTAGATGCGAAATTCGAGAGTTTAAGTAAATGTAATTTGGAATCAGATCAGTTTATGTGTTGCTTTAATTTTGTAAATATTTATTTATGTTTTAAGTGTTATCATGTCATGCAATCACGCTACAGTTCGTAGCACAGTGGTCAGTGACGGATCTGGCAGGTTTGAATCTTAATCTAAATTTGACATATACCTTACCGGGAATCGAACCCAGACCCACCTGGTTGGTAGAGCAAGCTTTTACCAACCAGACCACAGCGGGTGACAAATTATTGTATTATACATACTTTTTTGGAACTAAACTACATTATAATTATACCGACGGTATAATTCGGAACTAACATTCATATTTGCAATTTATTAAGGCTCGGGAAACAAATGTGACAGTTTTCATAATCATATATAAAATGTTGGAAAATCAACTAAAACATCTGCAGAAATCCGTGTCAAATATTTTTATTTGTATTATCTGACTATTTTAACCGTTTGAATACGCGCAAATAAATCATTAATATGTCCCAAAGATACTGCGTGTTTTTGAGAAAAATAATTTTGCCTAATATACACTCAATTCGATATTTTAAAAACCTATATTGACTCAGTATAGATAGCGCTACACATATTCATCAAAATATTGCTTATATTCTATGAGAATACCAAGTACTTGATTATTTAAATGTCTTGGACATCCGTGTTCGCTTGCATATGTTCCGGACACCTGTGTCCGCTTGGTATTCAAGTGGTTAATATAATATAATTTATAATGTTTTGTGAAATTCGTTTTATAACTACCGTTTTGATATGCTATACTATGTAAACTGCCGCTTTTGTAGTAAACCAAATTTTAACTATTCAAAAATGTACACGTTATACATTTTTTTTTTATAATGACTTACTACTTTATACGGAATTACCAACACTACACAATGATATATATCTAACTAATTCTTGACAAAACATTGAGACTGCCGTCATTTTTTCTGGAGCTCTCGTAATATTGACTGTGGAAAGGAAAAAGGATGTAACCCACAGTTTTTGCAAAACACCTTTTTTTCGATAATCACAATTTATACTACATGATACATGTATCAAAAAGATATAAGCTAAAAATGCCGAATAAGTAACTAAATTAAGCTTTTAAGTTTGAGAACTAAAAGGCCTGTGGAAATTGCGATCGGGAAAGTAGACGAAAAAAAAGATTTTTTTAAAAAATATTCAATTAATATCAGATAATGTCAATTATAAACAAATTTATCAGTCTCCATGCACTTCAATGGTGTATATATTAAATAATTTGCCTTTGTTCTAAAATCATCAAAAAACGTTTTTTGTGTGTTCTGTAAAATTTGTTATGTGTAGGTTACGTTCTTTTTCCTTTCCAAAGTCGATATATTCATACCAAGAAACGACTTACTTTATGTAGGTAAATGATCTTGCGCAGTATATCTCACATTAACTTTTAGTTTTTATTATCGACTGTAAATGTGTTTTTTTATAAGCTTAATTATGAAATAACAAAAAAAATAATCAAATACACTTAATTAACGACAAGATCTCTTTTTATATCATAGATCTCAGCTTTGTTTCCGTGACAAAGGAGTTCTGTATTACAGAGGCTTTGTAAAATTTAAAGCACTTCATTGTTTGAAGACTTATTCTATGTTGAAGTGCCTTCGAATTATAGATGTCCTATGTTTGAACTGGACCCCTAATGATTCAAAAGAGGGTGTGCTTTATTTGACTCACCCGAGTGGAATTGGCCAATTGCGAAAGACCTCTACGATGTAAATGAAAGAAAATACAACCTTCGAAAAAAGATAACGTCTGAAACGATGTTTTATACAAATTTTGCTGAGCGTTTCCCAATTTATGTTTCCCATAATTTAAGATTCTTGATTATGATATTTTCTGTGATTTTTATCAACACTCTCAACAAATAGGGTGTAATAAAACAATTGTAGTATTTGTTATATCGTCTGAAAGTGCTTGATGAAACCATATCGTCTGTGGAAAGAAAATAAGAAGTAACCCACACATAGCAAATTTTACAGGAGACAACCCTAAAGTTCACGGAGACTTCAAAACTGATGTTTAATTGACATATCCTAATATTAATTAAGAATTTGTCTAGGGAAAACCTTTTTTTCAGTCTTTTTTCTTGGTTTCAATTTTCACAAACTCTTCTTTTTTAAAAATTAAAAACTAAATTGAGTTACTAATTCAGCATTTGCAGCTTCATATCCTTTTGATAAAACGTGTGTCAAATTGTATATATTGTGATTATTGAAAAAAAGTTGTTTTGGAAAATTGAGGGTTACTTTTTTTTCCATTCCACAGTCGATATGAACTTCTAATAAAGTGTCTCAACAGATTTTTTAACGATAACTATTTCTTAGTATGTTACTCAGTATATCAAAAAGTATATTATCATATTTGATTACATCTGTAGGTTGAATTAGACATAATAAATATGAAACATCGATATAAAATAATATAAGTTATTTTATTTTATATTAAAACGAACTTCCACAAAGTTACCACCGAATCCACCGAATGTATGAAACATCAATTTCGAAAAACTTAAATAAAATAGTTTTCCTATTTTTATATTAAACTAGCATAACTGTCTCTCACGCAGGTCTGTGTTCGATCCCCGGTCAGATAACAAAGAATTTGAGAATTATTTAATTCAAAGTTGTGATCGAAGACTGAGTATTTGTGATGCCAATTCACACTATTTCCTCTCCTCCCATTCTTCTGATCCTTTAATAACTGGGAGTACCAATAGCGATTAGTCAACCAATAGTCGTGTTCTAGTCTTATCCTTCTTTCCCTACTACTCACTTTGAAAAAAGTGAGGTTGAGTCACTGAGTAACAAGTAATTCTCGTAAAAAAAAACTTCAATGCTCCACATTGGGAGTGGACATGGATAAAAAAATAGACACTTATACAACTTATTTGGTACGTGAAACGGTCTATTATGTGTTACACGTGTGTTGATGTCGTAAATGAAAAATTTACTCTACCATGGAATAACGCAACATTTTAAAAAATTATCTTCGCTCCAAACGTAAAGAACTGTTTAAAAATTAATCACTCAATCTTTATTTTTTGAAGACAGTAGTAGAAAAAGAGATAGAACAAAACTAGTTGTTCTGGCTCCGCTCCAATATTATAGATTAGGAAGAGTGGGAGGGAATTTCTAAAAATCACAACAACTCATGCTTTCGTATAGAAATCGATATACAAACAAAACATATCTGACATATTATATATAAAAAAAACACTTTGAAAATCGCTGATCCTGTCCGTATTCGTTTTAAGAATGATGTGTAAAAAGAATACAATTCACAAGATACACAAATTGAGCTTTAATTAAAATGAAAGCTACAACTTTGTAAACATGAAAAGCACTTTTTCTGATACAAGTTTACTCGCGCATAAATTTCAATATTGCTATTGGGAATATTTTCCGTAAAATAAACGGTGATATAGTATATTATACTTTGTAGAGTTTGTAAAAATTTCTCTCAGAAAACTCGTAGGTAGGTAACAGATTGCTTGTTTGAATTCGTTCATTTTTAATGCTTTACTAAACGTTATCTAAATGAATAATTCTGCAAAACACACCAAGGGGTTTGAATAATTCATATTTTTGTAAAATGAAAAATGCGTTTTCACAATTTTAATAAATGTAGTATTTTATCTTTAACTAAGGTAATTCAATTTTTATTCACTTCTTCCTGATACGTTATCTGACGTGGTATATTTTGTAAAGAAAACTGTCCCAATTTTTTGCCAAGTGTTTCATGATTGTAGCAAATTCATTAAGACTTGATAAATACAAAAAATATAATTAATAGCGGACGAACTTATATGTGTTGAAATCTTCCACTCTATATATATGTATGTAGATTTTAAGATCATTCTGTAATTTTGTATTGCACATAAATAAATGGAATTTCAAATATCAATACCAGTAGTATATCTATTATATAAAAATGAATGTTTGTTTGCTCGTACTTTATGCGTTGCCACACCGCTCATCCGATTAAAATAAAACTTTAACAAACTTTTTGCTTGCACTTCCAGGAAGGTTATAGACATAGAAAAATTAACTTACAATTAGTCAAAGTATATAAAAATAAATATTTGTATGTCTGCCATACAGTTCACTTTGACAACGTATGCTAAGACTTGCGCGAAGGTTATAGTACAATTAACTTACAGTAAGTGGTGCGTGTATCGTATCATAGGAAATCGGTAGCAAACGTCAAACGTCAAACAGACAAAAAGAAAACACGCACAATAAACACAATTAATACACAAACACTTTCTTTTTTTGAGTGGCATTGCAACGCTTGCCGGAAACCAGCTAGCGTTAAATAAAAATAAATGATTTACAGTAAAACATGAGATATTGACTATAACCGTCGATATGCTGGCATAATGCGTTAAGCCAAAAATCCTTATTTTGAGAAAATCGTCAAAAATTATAACAACATCGTTATTTATGCACTATAACTATTATTTATCGTTTCAAAAACTTATTGAAATTTTATAATGATTAACGAATTAGATCCACATATTCAAAATCGTTAGTTTTTTTTACGAAAATAACTTTGTACTGAATTATATTAAAAATTGTAAAAACACAGAATGTGGCATATGAGATAGAGTGTGTTAATATCTATACATTCATAACTCAAAACAACCGGTTTTTAATATAACGCATTGTGCCAGTATAACGACGATGTTTAAAAACATATTTTTCTAATAACCATTACGGTCTGCATTTTATCAAAGGCGTATTTTTTTTTAAAAATTGAAATATAAACCAAAAACAGTGGTTTCAATAAATGCTGAAGTTTGTGAATCTTGATTGAATTTCTCTGCGAATAAGTTCAGCTGCTGGAAATGTCTTACACGCTTCCTGGACGAGCAGAACATAGCGTAATGTTTTGTTAATTTGATATTTTGCATTTTTAAGCCAGTATTTTGGTATTGGAAAAAACCTAAATACTTGAATCCTGGTTTCGTTTTTAATAGTTCTGCAATTGCTTATGAGATGTCATGTATATTTAGAAAGCATTGGTAAAATCCAAGATTGAAACGGTATAATATTATATAAGAAAATTCCAACAGATAGTCGTATCATTATGAGTATGTAAAGAATGTTTAAAGCGTTGAAAAAATACATATTTTTAAGTCGAATCCGCTACATATAATTGTATATACGCAGAGAAAATATCCGCTCTATGACACTTTCACGATTACTTGTCAAGCACCAATCGCTTTGCGTCTTCTTCACTTGTCATACAAGCATTCTTTACTTTAATCGAGTAAATACTTACTTGGTATGTTACACTAGGATTGCATCGGTCAGAAAAATAAACTATCACGGTTGTTTTTTCTGACCACTGACATAACGGAAAGATGTCTGGATTATATATAATACGGTAAAAATATCAAAGTATTACTTCTAAAATTTTTATAAAATTAGTTTATATTTGATTTAAATTTTAAATAATTAAGATTATTTAATGTTGAGTGTTACAAACTGTGGAAAGTGTTTCGCTTCTTTCAAAGGCATCCTCAGACAATCTTACCTTTACAAATGATTGTTTAAGTATGAATGATTTTAATTTTACTATTCTGACATATTATAAAAATAAAAACGGGAAGCAAGAAGGGGATGATAGAAAAACAAACAAACATTAATGATGACTACTACTGACTTAGAAGAGATACACAATACATCTTTTTATTTACTCTTACATCCTAATTTATATTACAATTAAAGTGTTATAGTTAGTCATGTTTAATAAATGTAATATGCTAGGTCGTATTATTAATATGCAATATTGTTATGTTTTTCTTTTACCTTTTTTTGTTTATGATTCATACACATACATCATTAAGTCGACATATAAATACTTTATCTTATTAATTTATTAATCGTGTAAGAATCAAGAAAAAAAAATATTTGTTAATAAGAATTTTATTTTTTCGTTTGCACAATCTGCGCAACTTTTAGGAATACTTAAAAAATAAAATATCCATTAAAAATTAATTTCCACCTTCTGAAAGCATACTTGCAGGCATATGAATATTTGAAATACAAGAGGGAAAAATAGAGGCGGCGAAAAAGGACGAAATATGTAAATTGAGAATAAGTGGCGAGAATTTCATCCCCTAAGATTTTTCGCATTGAATTTTCTTTTTAATTGTTTTTTTAGCTCGCAATTAAAACACTCAATTAAATTAAAGGTGGATTTGAAATAATATAGACTTTGAGATGTATATTATTTTTGAATAAAATTTACTCAAAGAAAAGAAATTGCTTATTTTTTGCCACATTAAAATAATGAGAGTTAATTAAACAATTTATTAGATTTGTTTTAAAAAAACATTTTGACAAAGTTGCTACATTATTTTTTGTAACAAGAAAGATATTTCTCAAGCGGAATATATTAAAGATATATTTTCTACAATTTTCGAACGATTAGCAATGTTACCTTTTCCGGTTCTAAGCTCAAGAATTGCGACCTTAAATATCTATTTTAATATGGGTGATACAATGTTTATACTTAAGGTATTCTTATATCAGAGTTTTTGGACCTTTTGTAGTTTATATAAATACGCGATAACGAGATAAGCGCCCGCGATAAGCGATCGTTCGTGAGATAGCTGGGCTAAACGCGTCAGTCGCAATTACACATGTGTGCTGTGATGACGTCTTTTTTACGCGCAACTTAAAATATGATTATTTATTAAAAAAACCACGGATTTTTATAAAAAATGTATGAAGAATGATGCAGAGAGATATCTTAAAGCTCTTAGGCTATTTTTTTTTAAATTCATAAGAATAAGGCCAATAATGAGGAAACCACTGGGGTCCCTAATCGACCCCCATCGGCAGACAAATATTTTTATAGTCTCCGAGCCGCGAGAGTTTACACTGTTTTGCTTTGATGTGTCGTGGTTTGATTTATGTTTTTGTAGAGCGATCAAGAATTGTTTTTGCTAACAGTTTATACTGCAAATTTTAAACCAGTTTACAAATTGAAATAAAACACATTTTCTTTTGATATTCATAAAAATTTGACAGTTGAAATGAGTGGCGGAATTGGCGAACAACCTGTTGATATTAAACACATTTTAAAACTATTTTAAGACCGAAGCATATATAAAAGATCATTATTTCTTTTTAGAAAATCTGTTCTAAAAAGCAAACATCTTTGTAGTTTTGTGATTTGTGAGCCGATAAAAACAATCAAAAACATGACATAATAGAAACATAATATCTTGAATAAAACAGGTGGTTCGCCACTGTTAAATTTATTTTCCAACTGTTTAACCCGTTCTAATTGATGCAACTCATTAGTTAATCGTTTCGTAATGTTAATGTGATTTGTAATACCATTATTATTTCACTCTTAGGGTGTTCACTGTCAATACTTGGTGGAAAGGCATTATATTAGTAAAAAAACAATAATCCTTTGTATCAGTTGACGATGCTCGTAATGAGCGAAACCGGTCCTGACATATTAAATAAAGTGGAATGAAGTACAAAGGATTATTGTTTTTTTACTAACATTATTATTTGTTTGTTTTTCTATCATCCCCTCCTTGCCTCCCATTTTTATTTAATTTTTATTATAATATTATATATCAGAATAGTAAAATTAAAATATTTTGTACTTTAGCAAGCATTTGTGAAAGTAAGTCTGTCTGAAGATGCATCTGAAAGAAGCGAAAAACGTGTCACAGTTTGTAGCACAATACGTGGAATAATCTAAGTTATTTTATATTTTATTTTAAAATCCATTGAAAGTATAAGACTTGATGAATTGATACATTTAGTTAAAACTTTAATATGTTTTACAATATAAGTCGAACTGTAAAAGTAAAAATATCATGAAAACTTTTATGGTATTGAAAATGCTAGAAGCTTCTTGTTTTAAGGCGTAAATAAAATTTAAAAACATATTTAAGTGCCTAGATACTAATGGGTCATATTTTCATATACGATATTTTTACGAGATCTTCAGTTATAGGGAATAAATTTTATTTATGTGTCACTTCCCATATTAAAAGATATTAATTTTTAAAGGAAATTTTACGTCACTGTTTTATTGGAAACTGAATTCAGAGAATGAACACCAGCAGAAATTTATTCAGTCGTAATTATTTACGATAGAATTTATGATTCTATGGCGGTTAAAAATGATCGCCTTTGTTTCTCCCTCATTACTCATTTTTGAGTGAATTCACGTATCGAGAAAGAATCAGCAGTGAAATGTTTTTGTGAAACTTAAATTCAATAATTATTATTTTAATTAGTGATTATTTTATAATATAATAAATCTACTCAAGAAGGTTGGATATAACACGATTATAGTGCAATCTTTGTCAAAAATAAAGGATTATAATAATCTAATCCAGGTACGATTGTGCTATTTTTCATTATTAAACTACAACGTGCTACATAAAATGCTAAATTAAACGTGAAATAAACTAAAATAAAAATAACTTTGATTATTCCACGTATTGTGTATCAAAATGTGACACGTGTTTCGCCTCTTTCAGAGGCATCCTCAGACAACCTAGTTGTCTGAGGATGCCTCTGAAAGAGACGAAACACGTGTCACATTTTGATACACAATACGTGGAATAATCAAAGTTATTTTAATTTTATATTAAAATGAACTTCCACAAAGTTACCGCCGAATCCATCGAAAGTATATGTGAAATAAACTATTTTTTTTAAGGTTTTGTTTTTCTAATCGGCAATACTTATTCCACTGACAATCGATTTGTGGCTGACGTCGTGTAGCATGTTACAACGTCTTGTTAAAATCACTGCTCTTCCAAGTTAATAACATTCAATTTGGGAAAGAAAATGTCAGTAATAATGGATCTATAGCGCTCTTTATTGAATGTAACGTTCTTATAATTTTGCAATGTAAAGAAATAATTGTACACAATTTGCTAGCATCGTGAATCGTGATAACATAAATCTATTTATGATAAAATGGCAAACCAAACAGAGCAAAAATCTGTTGTCAACTGTCACGTTGGCTATCGTGGGAAAAGTGTTCTTAATTAAAAAAACAAACTTCTAAAAGAACACTCGATCGGTTGAAAATGATCATGTTGATCAGGACCGATTTTTAAATAAATCGTCAATTTCGATGATTCTTTGATAACTTTTTTGCAGTTTATTGCATTATTTAAATTTTATGTTCACACTTTAAATTTCGCGTCAAGTTTTCTCTAAAAACTTTATTGGGTCGTTAATTTACTATTTATATGTAATATAGCCTGCAATTCAATTGCGTTATGCTTTGTTTTATAGTTTCAAACAACTATTTTTCTTATCATTCAATAACATTCTTGTACTCACTTATTCTACACCAAAACCGGATGCCGGAAATTAATCAGCGTTATTCTCGGTGCTGATTAGAGATTATCGAGAATTCTCGGCTTTTTTCATGTCGCGGGACACGAGATGTAAAATTGTCATGTCCCAGGAATTTTTTACGTACCGTAGGGCCTAGACTACGAGTAGTACTGTAGTAAATATTATTACAAGCTATCAAAAGATTTATTTGATTTTGTTAATGAAACCATTTCCTTCGTAAAATAATATATTGGGTCAGTATTTTCAAAATTATTATTGCAAACTAGAATCTGTAGGTACAGTGTGGTCAGATTATATGTTATTAAATAAATGAAGTTTATTACATCATTATTGCAATAAAAATGTTCTCAAGGTATAAAGATTTTCAAACTATATAAGTTCTGAATGAATAAAATCTACTTTACACAAAATTTATAAAAAAAATTGCTCGTCTCAAGTCTTGGGTTGTTTAATTTAAAGTTCTCGAGAACCGAGATTGGCAAAAAGTATCGGTTTCCCGGAAATTTATTCTCGGGTTTTATCGACACAGAATCCTTAATATTATATATACGTATCGGGTTGCTTAATTCTAATTTTTCGGGATCCGAGATTGGCAAAAAGTATCGGTCTCCCGGAAATTTGTTCTCGGGTTTTCTCGACACAGAATCCTTAATATATGAATTACCAATTTCGTTCCCACGGGCGTCATGGCGCCCGCTGACTGATTTCGATGCGCCCTTCAACTAATTTATCAAATCGTTAAATTCCTAGGATTTTGAGATTTTCAAATTCGGTGAGCTAAAAAAAATGTGGTGCTCGACGCCATACCAATACTTTAGATTGCGCTCTAAGGTCCAAAAAAGTTGGTAACCCTTGCCTTAATATATACGTATAGGGTTGCTTAATTCAAGTTTCCCGGTAACCGAGATTGTCAAAAAGTTTCGGTTTCCCGGAAATTTATTCTCGGGTTTTCTCGACACAGAATCCTTAATAGATACGTATTCCCTCTTCGATTAGTGACATTTATATTATTCGCGAGCAGCTTAAGTGTCTGCCCTATAAACGATCTCATTAAACAGAGTGCCTTTGAGTGCCGGCGAGAGTTACACCATTTTCTGTTTTGTTGCGGAAGTTATTGACAAGCTTAAAAATAATATCGACATAACTTTGCCCCCACGAGGTGATGCCACGTCACATCGCAAGAGCGCGCTGGGAACGATGACGTTGATGTTATTGGCAGACATTTTAAAAAAGTCTGCCCCTTGAGAAGTTTAAATGAAAAATGTCGGTTGGGTGGTTGTTTTATTTTCGTGGGGTGAGAAAATTGTCTAATGCTGCTCAAATACATTGACTTGTTGGCAAGTTTTTATTTATGTTTTAAGAGAACAATTATTTGGTGTTTGGTTTAATAATTAATTAGAATATACCCATAAACTAATGCTTCTCAATGGTTTTGTTTTTATGTTAGAAATAGTTAGCTAATCGTAACATACTTTATGTACGAATTCTACATTATTTATTAAGATCAAAAACAATTTCGCTCATCGACAGCATTGCCAGACGTTAAAAATATTAATTAATTTATGGTAACACATAAAAAAATTATTAAGACTAGGAACAAACAATTGGTTAACACTTGCTATAGTTTTTTTTTTTAATTTTCATTAAGCGCCAGCAGAAGTATTTTTAGCACCGTATGGGAAGTGTTAAAGAAAAATGAAAAGAATTTATAAATAATGGTTTTAACTATAAATAAATAAAATTAAATTATCACAACCAAATTTTTTTATAACTTTTAAGTCATAAAAAATACCAATATGCAATCAAAATTACGTAAGATTAAAAATCGATAAGTATAAAAGGTTTTTTTTTATCCTTGTCCGCTCCCAACGTTGTGCTATGGCCTCCCAAAAAAAAATCTCGTCAGAATTATTTGTGACTCAGTTGCTCAACTCTTCTCTTGTTGCTTTGCTCGACCCGAATCGTTAGTGACAAAACTTCTGTAAATGTACAAAATTTGAACGATACAAATTTAACATTGAAATTACACAAGACACCTTCAGTCGAAATCTTAAATTAAGTATTATTATATTAATAAAAACACCATAATCCTTTGTAATTTATTCCACTTTATTTAATAGGTCAGGGCCGGCTTCGCTCATTGCGAGCATTGTTAACTGATAAGAAAAAATTGGTTGTCTGTAAAGTCGGTTTACGGACGATAGTTTAACGTGACAACGTCATAAGAAAACATTGATGAAATGATTGCATACTTTTATGAATAAAATGGAATCATTTTTATTGAATTATCATTATTTTGTATGGATACGAAGAAGGAGTGAAATGAAATCTACAATTTTTTATTGATATATTTTATTCGCACTCATTAATTCAAATATGTTTATTACTTTGATGAACAGTTTATTTACAAGTAACAATGTGCTTTTAGCAATTTATTTACAACTTTTATACATGTGTGATATTTAACGTCTTCCAATCTGCCGCTGTCTCTTTTCTACTCAGACGCATCGACCAATCGAGTGGAAGAGAGATAGATGCGGCACAATCCGAACGGTAGGCCAATCGTGCCTCTCTATCGCTTATCCGCGCTCTCGCTCGCACGCTTGCCTTCGGCGTAACGCGACAAACGGGACAATGAGTCATGTTTTTTCGTGCGTGCAGCGGGCGTTCATCGATTTATAAGACGTTGTCACGTCAAAAATTATAAACAGTGCTATTTATACAAAATTTAATTGAAATAAAAGGTGTAAGCAAAAATTAACAATGAAAAGAATTTACAAATTACAGTGTAAGTGACTCTACAATTACACAAAATTAAAATGCTTAACATCTTTAACATACAATTAAAATATCATCAAAGACTAATAAATTATAAGTGGTGAATGATGGCAATTATAAACACAATTAAAATTTGGGAAACTTTTAACAAAATGAAATTCTACATTACTAAAGTAAATAAATTATTATATTCATCTAGTCTGGGACGAATTTTTTCTAGATCCAGAATCATAAATGTATTTAAAAAAGAAAACACGAAAATTCTTCATTTGGAAACCATTTGCTTCTTAATACATAGAAATTTGATTTAAATACAATATGTAAGATTTTTATAATCCCGTATTTAAACAATTTTAACAAACTTTCATTAATTTATTAGTGTTTCTTTTGCTTATATTTTGGATTGAGTAGAGATGGTATAAGAAAAATAGTGACATTTTTGCGTTTGTAAATTTTCGGTAGAAATGTGTTGGTTACAGAAATATACTTTGTATATTTAAAAAGTAAAATTTTCCAGACATCAAAAAAATGTATCACAATTTAAAATAATGCCGCACTTGCGATGATTTAACACGGGAAACCGAAAACACGAATGAAAAATCTTTTTGTCGACGCTTCCATCATGAAACGAGTTGATTTATCTTTCAATGCGTCATTTAATTTGTGGTAAATCGACCACATTTCTTGCCTTTTTTCGCCACAGCCATTACAAAATGAAAACAGTTAACCGAACATAATTGGTATATCGTGATAAAAATTATTAACTAAAACAATAATCAACCGCGCTGTAAAGAAACATGGAATGTTTCATTGTTTCATAATTAGTCAAAATATATTTTTTTTCACAAATATAGCTTAATATTTTCGATGTTTTTGACGATAATAAAATTAAATTTGATAACTTCGTTATTTTACTAGTGTTGCAAAATGTGACACGTGCTTCTCAAAGAGACGAAATACGACTTAAATTTTGTGCATAACAAGTGGATTTGAATTGTTCAAATTATGTACATTTTCTCAAGTTTTGTCACTGAACACCCGGGTTTTGCCTTTCGGAATCTTCAGGCGTTCAAGTACACGGATGAACTTGAACTGACGTTTAGTAAATGAATGTATCGTGTTTATATAAGAAATAAATGTTTACTCACTAAGTATAAGGCCATTGATGGCGAACCATTACTTTTGCTAATCACTTGATTTCAGTGAGCCACGTAGGATGGGATTAACAAGTTGCACCCAAATACAGTCGGGCATAAATGGTTTTTTCAGGAAATTTTAGAAATAAATAGAGCACAATTGAGTTGCTTTCCAACTTTGAATGAACAGGTAAATCTGCCGAATACCCCAATTTTATACTCTATATGTAGCTAAATATAATCATCAATTTTATTCCAGGAAACAAAAATAAATATAATTCTTTAAATTACTCACCATTCAAATCTGTAGGCATTCTCATTTGTTAATCCGTTTCGCCAGATTGCTGGCCAAACGCTTTCAACTAAGTGAGTGAACATTTATTTCTTATATAAACAGGATACATTCAGTCTCTCTTAAATTATGTGGAGTAAAAAATCATTATTTTTTTTATTATTATTAATATAGCTTAAATTTGTATTCCTTCTTTACATGTTCAAATAATAATAAAACATGCTGCTATGGCTGCATATTCTTATATATTATAATATTGTTTTTGATTATATTTTTGTCAAGCCAATAATGACATTTTCCCGTGTCGAAACCATAACGAGGGGAGGACGGCGTTGCTATAATTTACGTTTCAAATAATAACAATCTCTATTGAGTTAGATATTCTAGAACGTGGGCTGTATACACGATTCTACAGCCTTAATTATGTCTAAATCGTAAACTCGATACACGTGCAACACGTGTATCAACATTTCAAAGGATGTACTTTGGTTTTTGAAAAATAGTAAAGGAGATGTGTCTAGTATGTTTGTAAATCAGCATTGTCACTTCCCAAAGAGCAACTGAACATTCTAGAGAGCATTCTACCACGGAACACATTTAGAAAAAAAATGAAAAAAAGCATTAGTAATTAATTTAATTTATGTGTGCTATATCTATCTATATCTTATGCTATAACCGTATACTGAGCTTCGAGAACAGATGCTTGCGTCGGATAATAGGGGTGAGGTGGTTTGATTTTGTGAGGAATTCAGAGATAAAGGAGCGTACAAGACAGCGTCCTGTCACGTCAGTGGTTATGGAGAGACGTTGGAACTGGCTGGGTCACATGCTTCTGGAAAGCCTCAATCCTACCTTCCTCTTCTTTCAACCAGTGGGATTCCGGCGTCCCGGACGTCCGTCGGGTACTATCCATAGGATGTACTCGGCGGAACTGAGAGATGCTGGCATGTCATGGGAGGAAGCAAAGCAAATGGCGGGAGACAGGAAAACATGGAGGTGCCGCATGGCGGCCGTATGCTTCACATAGGGAGCGAACATGGCCAAAGAAGATGAAAGAATATCTTATAGTAAAACATTGTGATTTACCAGAAATTCTTCAAATTTGATGAGTAAATATTTTGTGACGTGACCTTTTGTATTTGAAAAAGAGTTTAGAGTGAAAGCGATTTTATATGGAATAGAAAACAGATTTGTTACTGATATATTGATTGTTATTCACAAGCTGAATAATGTTCTCTCTATGATTCTGCATACGTAGATTGAAAATTTTATTTTTTATGATTGCTACCATTGCTTATAGCACCCTTAATTTTTAAATACTAATTTATACATGGGCAATTCTAGCAGTATAAAATTTTGCATTTTAAATGCTTTTTACTATTTCATATATTCAATGTGAGCAATTTTTGACTAAGCAATTGTGTTACTAAGATCCATATATATATATATATGTATGTATGCGGACTGTGTTCTGCGAATTTTCCTCTTTTAAGCTTATTTAGTTCTAAAGTGAAGAGTGCAAGCGAACTATAATGACATGCTGACATTTAATATTTTATCTTACTTGCTTTGACGCATAATGTGGTTGTGAGATGGACACAGAAATACATCCAACGTACGTCAATGATATAAACATATTACAGTGAAAATGAATTACATTTTCACTGCCGTTTATGTGAAATAAAAAAATTATATCCACTCATATTTTTACCAATACATTTCAATATTTTGAAAAAAGAGTTTTTACATTTTGACTTATTTAACCATTAAACTTTTGATAGACTATTAAATAACAATTTAAATGCCAGCCACACTTTATACGCACTAAAAACTAAATTAACTGTTTCTAGTGATTAATGAAACCTCATTATTCATACGATTTCATTATAAAAAAAGTAATTTGTCAAAAAACTGCCACAGTCCATTACTCGCTTAATAGCATAATGAGAAATGTCGGATTAAAAAGATTTGCGTGCAAGATATAATCCATTTTTTTTTGTTGATAATGATTGCGGAACAATCATCAATATTCATAATAACAAATATTACAGAAATAATATTATGGGGTGACCATTTTTTATTATGTTTGTCTAATATTTTTTTGGCTTAATAATATTTAGTCGCCTGTTGTGTCTCAGTTGGTTAGAGCTTGCTCTACCGATCACGTTAATCTGGGTTCGATTCCCCGTCAGATCACATAGTGAATTAGAGAATTTTTCAATTAAAAGTTGTGATCGAAGACTGGGTGTTTGTGATGTCAATTAACATTATTTCCTCTCCTAATAATTTTCTGATACTTTAATAACTGGGCGTAGCAAAAGCGATTAGTCAACCACTAGTCCTGTTCTAGCATTATCCTTCTTTCCCTACTACTCAATTTAAAAAAAAAGTTAGGTTGAGTGACAGTTGTCGTAGAAAAAACTTCTGTTGAGATACCTCCATTTGGACGCCATATGCTCCACATTGGGAGTGGATATGGAATAATAATAAAAAAAAGATTTACAACCGTGTATGTTAAACAACACTTCGTAAAAGGTGTTGTTTTACGAAAGCTTTCTGCCTCTCAACCGAGAGACTAAGGATAAAGATAGGGAAAGGCTAGCTAACCACTCCCGCAACCATATATTCTAAAGATCAGGTAGGTCTTAGGGGATTCTTGATATCACAGAAGTCCATAACTTTAATAAAACTTCCCTGGCTTAAGTATTTTTTAATAATATTTTTTTTGCAAACTGCCATTATTAATAGTATATCAACTGAGACATTCCAGACAATGAATTTATGTCAAAGAATCTCTTTTTATACCTAAATCATTTTGTATAGTTTTGTGACTTACCAACTTCAACCAGAAAGGTGACAGATGTATTCTAATTTTACAAAAACTTTTTACCGACGACCTATTTTAATACTTTTAATATTTTATTTAAAATGCAGACCCTTTTTAACGCCAGTCTGCGAGGCGACGAGAAGGCATCTTAATAAAAATGACATCGTAGAAGGATCAATGCGGTCTTGTTCCTTTATCTCGCATTGGACGACCAAAATCATAGAAAGAATTCACACGAAGAAAAAGAAAACGTGCTAAAACTAAAATGTATTGTAAACTATGTTAAATTGAAAAAAAAATGTGATATACTCAGTTCCTCGTATACCTTTTTTCAACATGAGAGTTCAGGAAGAAATGACGACAGCTTTTAAAATTCTTAAATGTTTTAAAATCAATAAAACAGTTTCTTTTCTTTTATAACAATTGTTAAATACAACATTTGAAAAAAGTAATGTTAAATAATCTCATCGGTATTATCTTGATATTTTTATATAATCAATGTTATTTTGTCAAATCCGTTTAATTACGGCCGTGTTTGCTTAATATGACAATGTAAACAGCCGCTTTTGTTACAAACGCGATATGAATTCTTCAAATATGTTATAGAAAATGATTTAATACTGTATGCAGAATTCTTAGCACTACCCGATTAAATAACGAAATCATTTTGGACACAGCATGGAGAGTGTCGTCTTTGTTTTCAAAATTCTCACGTCATGTTTGTATTTTTAAGCGTAACTATTTTTTTCTACGATTACTAATTGTTACTTAATCAATTAACTTATTTTTTCGAAGACAGCGTAGGTTAGATGATGAGTTAAGTTAGTCTGCAAAAGCATTTTAAAGAGACAAAATTCGTGTCAGTTGACAATGCTCGCAATGAGCGATACCGGTTATAACCTATTAAATAAAGTGGAATAAAGTACAAAGGAATATTGTGTTTTTATTAATTAAAGATATTTATATTTAAAAAACATCTCCAAAAAGTTACCAAGATTCACGGAAAAAAAACTATTATGTGTATTAGTTTTATAAATGTCGTTTCTTCTCGAAAGCTTGCTTATCTGTAGACACGTGCTTGTGTTTCAAAATATCAAAATGTGAACGTTTTTATAGGGGTGGGTATCTTAATTATTGTAGCCCACATCAATAATGTTGTGTTATATTTTGTTCAATATTTCTTGGTAATATGTCTTGGTTCCGTAGACTGAAAAAAGATTGATGGAAGAAACCAAAATTTCTTCCAGTGTTACCCTACAAATAAAAACTATGGAATAGTCAGTAAAAGCAAAAACGCTCAGGCAATCATAGCGCAGTTTTTATATTGTATACTGAATTTCCTTTCTACGAGGACACGCGAAGCCAATCAATCAAACGAAAGTAATGTTGTTACAAACAATGATGTATTACGTGAGACTTCTATATTATTATATTTGTTATGACTCTTATTAAAAGAAAAAAATACTGATTTCAGGCGGAAATTCATGTACAAATACGTACATACTAGAAGAAAAGTACACGCGTGCAAGTAAAAAAGAGTCGAAGGATTTTTTAGTATTGTATTTAGATACTCGGATAGCCAATTACATTTGTACCACTCTCCGTAAACGAACTGTTTAGAGGTTTGTTGTTCGAATTACAAAAATAATATTTTTAGCGCGTTGTATGACGTATTGGGACGTTTCGTTAAAACCACAACCCATCCACATTATTATCATACAGTTGGGGAACAAAAATGTCAGTCATCATGGATCTATAGCACTCTCCATTAAGTGTAACGTTCTGGTCGGCATCATTTTTGAAGAAGTATTTTTCTGGCATAAGTCTATTGATGAAACCAAAATGAGCACAAACTAGCTGTCAGCTATCAAATTGGCTGTCATCATGGAAATAATGCGCGAGTGGTTTCCATGGAGATTTTACAAAAAATTCTCGTGTTATATTATTTCAAATTTATATATGAAAGTAGTAAATAAGTAAAGCAATAACGAAAGAACAAGAGGTTGGCTATTTTTTCTTTCAACTCTCCGTTTCAAGTTTCAGATAGAAAACGGGTGGTGAATTATTACAAAAAAAATGTCGCAAAACTTTTCCATTCGGATAATGTGATAATGAAAAGATTAAATTTGTGAAACGCTAATAGTTGTCAATCCCGAGGTTCTGAGATCACAAAAAGTAGCCAGGTTTTAACAGACTTACACGAACAGTCTTTGTTAATCAGTCTTAAAAATTCTCTCTTCACTTTAAGTGAGATTTTAAGAATGCGATTATACTGTAGCGAGTACTTATTTAGTGACTTTATTAACGTTAATATCATTCTGTTTATTACTCAAGGAATTTGTAATCAACATAAATAACGAGTATTAAATTTTTGTATTCACATCTCTAAATTACGTACCATACAATTATTTTGGCCGATAATGATTTATACAGTGAATTGCGTCTATTAATTTTCTACACAATAAGTTGAACTATTTACATTTTTCTATCGTATTGTTTGCTTCAAGCAATTTCCATTAAAGGGCTTTGAATTGAGTTCAATGAAAACGGATAAACATTGTAAACATATGAAGTATTAATAAATTGAAAGGATTACACAATAGAAAAAAGCTTTATTGACACAATGGAATAAAGGCGAGTAAAGATAGGAAAATTGTCTGTTTTGACAATTATGTTTTCATTTAAAATGATAACAAAAGTAATTCTTTCATTTTATGGTGTTATTATCATTGGTTAATTAAAATGCGATTTTTACATTCAGAACAAAATTAATATCTTTAGAATTGGTTTTGGCGGATCAGGTAGAAGTTAATATATTTATTGACTTGGCATTTACTTGGTAGAACTCCATTATTATAGGGTAAAAATAGCAACGTATTTAGTTCTACAGTTTTTTTTAAATATTTATTAGTTGAAAGCTTTTTCGGCTCTCGCCATCGTCAGAACTATCAGAACTAGAAATTAATACTTTATGAGCAAAAACTGTGTTGGCCATATTAACATAATTGTAAATACTTAATTTAATTTTTATTTATATACAAAATTACTTTAGATTCAATGAATCAAATATAAAAATACTGAAATATTGTACATCTGAGTATTATATATAGCTTGTAATGTTTTAAATTCAATTTCTCGTTCTTTTCCAGATATAGCCTAGACCCTGAAATTATATTTGCTGCGGGTTTCATAATTTAATACTAAAGAAAACATAATGTTTTTTATTCAAATCATTATAATATAAATACATAAAAGTGTAATATAAAACATTTTTATCAAAAAAGATCCTTTTAAAATGTAGATATACTTGAAAATAATTTTGAAAGAAATTACGTCATAGGGTATGATGTGCCACTTTTATATAATACTGAATATTTCAATAAATCACAAAAATCATTACTCAAAATTTTTATTTTCAAAAGTTTATAACATAAATGGTAGCCTTTTTCATATGGTAATTCATCAAAAAAACGCCAAAAGCTTTTGTAGAACTTTTCTGAATATTTGAAAAGCTCAGTAATGAAGTGTGAGACACATTAATAGAATGAAGAGAGATTTATACTCAGGTTTCAAAAGGTATTTTAACTGATAACAATTTCACTACTTTTTGCCGGGTTCGTGGTTTAGTGGTCAACGTTGTTGACGTGATCGATTTATTGATTTCTATTTGAAGGCATTCATAGAATTCTGATGTCAAAATATCCCCCTCCTAACACTTTTAATCCCGAAATAACGCGGCGTGGCAACAGCGATTAGTTAACCACTGGTCCTGTTCTAGATTTATCCACCTATCTTTACCATTATCTTAAAAAAATGAGACTAAGTAACTGAGTAACAATCAATTCTTTTAGAAAAACTCCTGTTGGGATAACTTAATTGGAAGGCCATTTGCTCCACATTGGGAGCAAACATGGAATAAAAAATCTTTATCACTGTTCTGTTCAAAATTACAATTGTTTTCGACATGCTCTATTATTTTGGTATTAAAAGGGTGAGAGGGAATTTTCAGACATTACAACTACCCCTGCTTTCGAACAGAAATCGATAAATTAATTGCAAACAATTCTGTTCGTACTGTAACTTGAACTCATGAGATCCGTCACAAAAACCTACGACGTTGACCACTGTGCCACGAATCCGGCTAAAATACGAAAAAAGCAACGATAAATAGACGAAATATGTCTCATATATCGGTTGAGTTGATTTTTTTTTTTGCTGAAATCAGGTAACGAAAAACTGTTATAAATAGCGATTTTATTTTTCACTTATTATTTATTTACCTTTTGGTATTTTTTTCTCAAAAAAATAGGTAACCGAAATTGGTTAAAAAGTATTATTGAGAAGATTATTTACAACACAGACTCAATCGGTATCTTCAAAAAAAAAAAACATTAAATTCGGCATTTATATTTTGGTAACTTTAGATAACAGACTTGAAGCTTTTATTTAATCAATATTTTTAGTTGTACGTGAATATTGAGAATTAAACTTCTTAATTTTCCTGTAGAATATATTTAAACATATAATTCCATGGTCTATACTAAATTGTGTGGTATTGGATATTTTTTACGTGTCCCGAGGTAAAACCTTTTATGTACGTGTCCCTTGGCACAATCCAGTTTACGAACCTTGGGATAAAGAGTTAAATTTTTAAATACATGTTTTATCTCAATTACCTTTGTTTTAAAAATAAAACAATGTTTATCTCATGTTTTAAATACAAAAAAAAACATTTAAACAAAACTACATGCTTCCATTAAATGATATTATCTATAAAACTTCTCTTTGACTAGGTTACGTAAAATTTGCTATCTAAAAAAGGTGAACATAATTATTAAGTTTAGTATGAATAAAATATTTAGTATCATAATTTATCATAGCTAAAGCGTCAGATGTTTTGATTACGTTTTAAATGACTCGAGGTTACGTCACAAACACCCAGGCCGAAGATATTGAAAAATAGATTTTAAAAAACCAGAATCTATATATTAATAGTCGATAATGTCCATATGATTGTAAAAATGTCCCCGATTTTTCCCCGAAATTTCTGCTACTACGAAAAATAGTTGTTAGCAAACTTAAACATTATTCCAAAAATTAAGTAATTTACGAGGTCTATTTCTGCTACTACGAAAAATAATTGTTAGCAAACTTAAACATTATTCCAAAAATTAGGTAATTTACGAGGTCTATTTCTACTAATAGGAAAAATAATTGTTAGCAAACTTAAACATTATTCCAAAAATTAAATAATTTACGAAATTTCTGCTACTACGAAAAATGATTGTTAGCAAACCTAAACATTATTCCAAAAACTAAATAATTAAATAATTTACAACTAAAATACTGCAGGGTAGGGCCTGTCGATATATGCCCCGAGATATATTTATTTTATTTTTAGAATTTCTGGCTTATTCCATAAATAGGTTTGTAATTTTCTGACTACTTAAAAATGCAACAAAAATCCCCCCGTTGAAGTCAACGGGCTAACAGCTAGTTTTATTTTAATCGTGTCTGGACTTTAACCCATTACCTAACCGATTGCGAGAGTACATATCTTACCAGTAGACCACGGATGCTGAGAAAATATGATGAGCCTGAATGTTTATGAAACAGCCAACAGTGAATAAATTAATTGATGTTTATAATATGTGTAAGGAAAATAAATAACAGACAATGAATGCATGAACGTTTATTTTTTTTCAATAATTCATTAGAAATTTTAATGGTTGTTGGCTTTGCGGACAAGAAGTCAAATCCTCAAACACTACTCACTATACATTGATCTTTTGATTGAGGTATATACATATTTATGTTGATGCCATCGTATTACATTCACACATTCGATTCTGAAATCAAGATATTGTTTTAATTTGTCCAACTTTCCTTTCCTTATATTCATATAAGATGGAAGCTAAGTGATTAATCATCAGAATTACGTTTAAACTTAAATTTACATTTAATATGGTAAAAATAACAACGTTTTCAGTTATACAGTTTTACAGAACTAAATACGTTGCTTTTTTACCTTTGAATAATGGAGTTCTACCAAGTAAATGCCAATTCATTCAATTAAAAAAACTTAGCTATATATACTGGCTTGCCGCCTGTGTGGTCAATTGGTAAACGTCTTTGGCTTCGGTTACGGAGGTTACGGGTTCGAATTTCAGTAAGGATAGTTTTATTCATTAATTTCTGTTCGAAGGCATGGATGTATGCGATGTCTTGAATTCTCCTCTCCCACCGATCCTATCATATAAACGGGGCGTATCGAGAGCGATTAGCTAACTATTAGTCCCGTCCTAGCCTTTTCATTATATTCCTAATCTCTTTGGAAAAAGAGAGGTTGAGCAAATGAGCAACAAGCAGGTCTCGTAGAAACACTTCTGTTGAGATAAACTCCATTAGGAGTCCATATGCTCTACATTGGGAGCGGACATAGTAAAAAAAATAATAGAGATTCGGGTTTAGTCTTTTTAAATAAGCCGTACTCTTTTCATAAATATCTGCCGAATAGGGAACTGTTTCGTCAAATATATTTGAATTTTAACAATTTTTTAAATCATTCAAAATATAATATATGTAGTTGATATTTTACCAGAAAATGTTAACCTTGTTTTAAGATAGTCAAATATTTCGAACATCATGAAGTGAACTGAAATCTAGCGTGTCGGAAGACAATAAAACAAATAAACAAACAACAATTGATAAAAAAAAAAATCAGTTCAAAAACGTTTAGTCATCTATGGTATGGTAGCTCCACATTGGGAGCGGACATGGTAAATATATATATATATATACTGGCTTAGAAAAAAAACATATTCTCATCTATTCTAAAATTTTAGCTTATATTGAAAATTATTTTTTAAATACAATAAATTGACATACGTGCTTCCCGAAACAATAAAATATATGAGATTATTTTTAAAAAGTTTGAATTTAAGTAATTTTGTATAACATTAGCTTCTTGTAACGGTCTCAGTAACAGTGAGAGATTGTTATTTGCTAAATCATCACTTATTTTACTATATTTTTGTAAAACTTTTTATAAATAAACGGTACATGCGTGCTTTAAAACGTTTTAAGCAACTATTCACCTCCCCTTTCCATTGCCTCAGTCAATATGATTTTTCGTAATATAACTTACTTCAGCGATGTGATTTTCGGTAATAGAGTAAGTATTTTATGATGATATGGCATAATGGCCCAACTTTTGATAGTCTAATACGTATTCTGCAGAAATGACAAACTCCTTATGTTAAGTTTTATGTAACACAAAAATGAGAAAAAGATTAAGCCGCTATCGTTTCAGCAAAAAATTCGCAAGTATTTTAAAAGTTTCTGCCAGAGGAAATTCATACGTTTCAGACGAAAAAAAAACTTCGTTCAAAGTAAAGTATCTGACTGCCTTCAAAAATGTTTTGATATTTAGTTTCCAGATTTTCTTTATACTTGAAAACGAATTTAGTTTAGTTCTCATCTATATTTATGATATTCTATATTGTTAAAGAGTGTCCATAATTTTATTGAAGTAACGGCTTAATATAATTTAAGAAATACGCATGTGGAGCAAATGAACTCCTAATAGAGTTTATCTCAACATAATTGTTTCTACGAAAACTGCTTGTTACTCAGTTGCTCAACCTCTCTTTTTTCAAAGAGAGTAGGAATAGAAGGATAGGGCTAAGATAAGACAAGTGGTGAGCTAATCGCTCTCGATACACCCCGTTCATAGGATTGGATTTAATTCAAGACACCACATACATTGAAAAATCATTTTGTAAAACTTTCCGTAAAGGGACTCGAACCCGTGCCCTCTGTAACCGAAGACAACAACGTTGAGCACTCGGCCACATAAGCGGCCAAGCACAAATTTGAGCAACAAAAAAATACAATATTTTGATTAAATGTGAAATTTGACTATACAATGGATGATTTATTCTTAAAAAATCTTTTTTAATGCAAAACTTAATTTGATTGTGATTACACTTGAAAACCGTGACACATATTTCACCTCTTTAAAAAGCTAACATATCTTCTCGTTTACTATCGTAAGACTACTTTGTATTGTGTTATTGCAATAGGTTATGCTATGTTACTACGTCCTGGAAAAGAAAAAAACCTGACCCCATTTTGTTACTGATGATTAAAATCAAAGTTAACTTTATTAATCAATTCCTTTTTTTACGAATATCTGTATATAAGATCTCTGATATATTTTAGTTTTTTTAAATGGAGATCAGAGAGAGAGTGAGAACAATTAATTAATTACTAGAACAGTGTTGGGGAACCTGCGGCCTCTTGATTACTCTGATGCGGCCTTTTGACATAATTGAAAAAAAATTACACAATTCTCTATGTATGTACTATTCATGCATTGGATTTCCTACTACAAATAAAAAAAAACGCTAAAAAAATACATGATATTATAATAATAAAGTCTTGCAATATATCAGTGGCACCCCTTGACTAAGTGCATCGCCCACTCGTATCGCCTTCTCGCGTTCCTGCAGCGCTCCCCAAATTCTGAAAAATTAAAAACACCCCCTCAGACTTCTAAACGCCCACCAGGGGGAGCGGTACCGCCCCCGTTAAGAACCGCTGCTATAACGTAACTATAATTTACTTAATTGACGGTTTATCCCTGTAAAATCATGACATATAATAATTGATTTGACAGTTGAGCATAGAATAGGTAATTTTGTAAGTGCAGAAATCGTTTGATTTATCAGTGGGTGGCTTCCTTTCCCCGGACAAGTTTCTATAATGAAATTCGCTTGAAAGTGTCAATTATATTACTTATAGTTTCCTAAACTTTGCGTTTACACAAAGCCGAGGCCAGGTTTAGTTTTGTTTACTGCCAGTTTCAATGTTTGCCGATGTCGACTCAAATAACAACGGCATCTAGTGGCCGGTTACTCAAGCTCAGTGACATAATACTGACCAATAAGCGAATATCAATGGTTACCTATACACAGCGGTGGGCTGCCAATATTTTAACAAGGGGCTCGCTCAATTTCAGAGCTATTTGCGTTTTCGTTCCTTATTTTGACCCCCCCCCCCCTTCTGACCATCCATTTTTTTCCGAAACAATGAAAATTGAAAGTGTTACAATATTTTGCAGATTCAATTTTGAGTTATTTAAAATTTCCATTTTTCCTTTTTTTTACTCCGATATTTGTCATTTTTATCCATAAATGTACATGTAATTTTATGTGTTCGATAATTGTGATTTTGTATGGATTTTACTTGACCAGTTTTATGGTTCCTTTTCAAAAAATGGGTAGACGGGACTATAATTCTGCACAGTAAATGTATCCAATAATTTCGGGAGAAAATCGACTACATGCGATAAAATACACACTTATGCCTAATGAAAACGTCAGATGTCAGATGAAATATTAATTTGAAATTAAAAAACAATACATATTGCTTTATGAAAACAAGCGGCTAACTTTTGGAAGAAAAAGTGTATTGGGCCGCGCTCCAGCTTGAAAAAAAGTTACACCCCGACCCACTACAACAGCGGTTCTTAACCGATCACGGTGCATCGGTAGCTTGTTGCAAGTGCACCGCGGAAAAAATGGTAAAAACTAAAAACTTTTTTCACTTAACGAAAACATCGCAATTTATTTCCGATATAACAGAACATTGAACTTTATTGGAAAAAAAGATTGCATATTATTTTCCTTCCTTAAATAAGTAATAGTAAATTATGACTGGATACGAAATGTTTGGATATTTGTGTGAACTCGGATTTAATAAGAAATATTAAAAAACGAGAAACTCTTACTAATTTAGACTAGACGAAGAATTGAGGGTAGCCATAGCAAATATTCGACCTAATATTTCTGAAATCTACTAAAGCCGACAAGCTCAGGTTTCATGTTAATTAATTTTAACATCAAATATATATTTTATTTTTTTTATACCATGTCCGCTCCCAATATGGAGCATATGGACTCCTAATGGAGTTTATCTCAACAGAAGTATTTCTACGAGAACTGCTTGTTACTCAGTTGCTCAACCTCTCTTTTTCCAAAGAGAGTAGGAATAGAAGGAAAGGGCAAGGACAGGACTAGTGGTTAGCTAATCGCTCTCCATACGCCTCGTTCATAGGATAGGATGGGTGGGAGGGGGGAATTCAAGACATCACATACATCCATGCCTTTGAACAGAAATTCATAAATCGATTGAAAAATCAATTTATAAAACTGCCCGTACCGGGATTCGAACCCGTGCCCTCCGTAGCGGTAGCCAACGATGTTGACCACTCGACCACACAGGCGGCTAAGCTAATCTGTTAAGCTTGTAATAAAGTTTATGTCCGCATATTTTTCTTCGTTTTCTACTAGTTTGATTTTGGTGCCCCGCGATTTTTTCTTTTGAAAAAAAGTGCACCGTGACTTCGAAAAGGTTAAGAACCACTGCATTAAAGTAACAATGCGTGCATTACAAAATCTGAGTTTCAATGTTTATTATATGAGTTTAAGATAATCCAATGCTGAATTTTGAATTACTCTGAATGTAAGTTTGCATGAAAGTACTTTAACATGTTAATGAAATGTTAATATTTCATTGTAAATATTAATATTAATAATGCTTAAAACAACAAATCATTTTAAAAAAGAAGTAATGAAACTAATTAATAGTTTATGGCAAGAGCGCACAGTACATATTTACATATATTTTTCTAGAAATAACTTATTTCAGCAACACATTTTTTTTTAGCTGTTGTTATTTTTTTGTAATTCTCTAATGTGTATTAAAAAATAATCTACAAAATAAATTAGGTATATTTTATTCAAAGTGAATACAATCATGCATATTATCATTTTTTTAAATTCTATTAAACTCATAAAAACCCAAAATTACTTAAGTCGTAATTTTCTACTCTCAGTTGGTTTAAAATGTTTAATTGTTTTTGCTTTTTATCTACGGTGATAATATATTTTCGTAGTTCTGAGAAGAAAGCTCTAATAAATCAAATAGTAAACATTAGGGTTTGTCCTTCACAAAATTGTGCACAGTAATTACAGTATAGGGAAAAAACGTCTGCATGTAAGGAAATATACAAGACGAAGACAAACAAAACAAAACAACATCTGGAAACCATATAATATCAAACATCTTTGCTTGAGCCTTGTGAAACAATACACAAAAAATGGTTAGACCTCTTTTATTATCCACCCGAAATAAATGCACTTTACTAGGAATTTTAAACGGCAACCACGTTTTATATTTCAAATTGCAGTGAAACTATCAATGAACATTACAATCCTGTACTCAATTGATTAGAGAATTTTAACAAGGGGCTCGCCGGACGCAGCCAAATTTAACAAGGGGCTCGCGCGAGCCCCCGCGAGCCCCCTCCAGCCCATCCCTGCCTATACATATAAATTTATTTAATTAACAATACGTAATAACTGGAGTTGTGGTCGAGTGGTTTACATCATACGGCTTCAAATCCAATTACGGACAATTTTTTCAATCGATTCACGGTTTTTGTTCAAAGGTATTAATGTGACAGTGACGTCCTGAATTCTTTCCCAACGCCTATCCGATCCTAAGCAAAAGTATATCCTTCTATACATACTCTTCAATATAAGAGAAGATGAAGAGCTAAGTAGTAACAAACAGCTACTATAGAAAAACATTTGTTGAGATAAACTCTCTTAGTAGTCCATATGCTTGAAATTGGTAAAAAATGATAGTAAAAAGTTTAAACTATTGTCAATTATTTAAAAAAAAAAACTTATTATGGGATTATGCTCGTATGCCTGGATAATCAAATCGTATGCATATTTGAAAATAGTTACATTCTTATTATTCTAAGTAGAGGAAAAATAATATAAATTAAAACCGAAATAATTAAATTAAAATAAACTGTTTACTGTTAATAACTATTGATAAAAACAAATATAAGATCTATTGAAACATTTATTTTTGGTCGAACACTGGACTTAATAATACCGGATGGGTGACTTGGGTAAGAAATTTAAGTTATAATAATTTTACCCATAGCCTGTAAAGATTAATGATTATTGATACGAATTTCTCGTTCTGTTGTGACATATATTAAACTCAATAGTTAAAAAAATCTTTTTTACTCATTCCACATTTATTTAATCTGATTTGACCAATTTGATTATATTAAATAAACGTGAAATGTTTGAATGAGTACAAAATGATATTTTATTTTCTGAATATGATGCCTTTCCACCGAGTATTTACAGTGCACACTTTTAAAGTGAGTGATGTTTGTTTTTCTAAAAACAATAAGTTTTTTTTTACTAACGCCATATTTTGATAAATATTAGAACTGACAAGTGAGTAGAGTCAGTCTTGATCTTTATTTAACTCTCGCGGCTCAGAGACTAGAAAAATACTTCTCATCCGATGGGGGTCGTTTAGGGACCCCAGTGGTTTCCTCATTATTGGCCTTATTCTTATGAATTAAAAAAAAATAGTTTAAGGGCTTTAAAATATCTCTCTGCATCATTCCTCATACATTTTTTTAAATAAAAATCCGTGGTTTTTTAATAAATAATCATATTTTAAGTTGCGCGTAAAAAAGACGTCATCCCAGCACACATATGAAATTGCAACTGATGAGTTTAGCCCAGCTATCTTACGAACAATCGCTTATCGCGGGCGCTTATCGTGTTATCGCGTTATCGCGTTATCTCGTATTTATATAAACTACAAAAGGTCCAAAAAACTATGATATAAGAATACCTTAATTATAAACATTGTATCACCCATATTAAAATAGATATTTAAGAAAATGTGGGTATTGGGGTCGCATTTCTTGAGCTTAGAACCGGAAATAAATTATATGGTAATAACCCAAAAACGCTGCCCTTTATTTTTAAACAGAATCCTTTCCAAAGTAGGACAAGTCTTCTCCGTATTTTAATAATAGTAATGAAAGGATTAAGATTGAAAATATTTTAAATACTTAAAAATAAGAAAATTGTTCTACGAATTAGTCGAGTTTTCGATTTAACATTTATTATTTTACGCAGGGGGGAAGTTATTACGCAAACGAAACAAACAAGAGTGTTTCATAATATTTCTATTGCGTCAAAAACAAAAATACCAAGTGGCACTAAGCGAAACTTTGTATAAGTAGATAATTTGAATATAAAGAGGTCGCTTGAACAACTTTCTTATTAAAATCTCGTGAATGAAAATTTCAAATAAGTGCCGCAGTCAATGTGGCGAGATCAAAACGAGGACTTTTCTCGTTGGAACTGGAGGTGTCAAGTATCGCACCGTTACTTGCATTGAAATTCGTCACCCATTTTAGTGAACGAAAAATGAATTAATTAAGCAAAACTCAAAGAGAGAAACACTTAAAAAGAGATTTCTTCGAGTTGAAACTTGCTCACGAGAAATTTATTAAAGTGAGAGAATATTACTTCGCCGAGAATCTTGTCGTATGAAATTCATTTTTTGAGTAACAGGAAATATTAGTACCGAATAGAGATGTGAAGAATTTTGCTTCTATGAAACTTGGGTTATTTCGTATTTTCAAAGCAATACTACTTCAATTAGTGTTTGTTCAGATTGCTTCATCAAATGTTTCGACTCTTATATTATGTAATTGATAAGAAGAGGGAAGTCAGAATATGTATCTGGTATCGCCAGGTTTGGGGTGTAATGACCAAGTGACTTCCGCGTTCTTCATTTGATTTATGAGACGGGTGTTTGTGAAGCCTAAAAATGTATTTTTCTAAACTAAAAAATCGAAACACATTTTTCAATGAACTGCAGAGAGGGGCATTCAATCCCGGGATCCCGTCCAATTCTGTGATTTCTGGATTACTATGATCACAATCCCGGGATTTCGGGATTGAGGAATGAAACATGGAATATTTTGTTTTTTGGCAAATCCGTAAATTATTGGGATTTTGGATTCGAAAATTTTTGGAAGAGCTAAAAAAAACACTCACGCTGATCATTTGGGAAATTCTCCGAATTTCTGGGTTTTTGAAATTTACACTTCATCGCCGACCAAAAATTTTGTCAATCCCAAATCCCTATTTATACACGATTTTATGTTAAGTGTTCAATCTCAAAATCCCGCGATCACAAAAGGGGTCCAGGGTTGGATACTTTGGTGCGGATACCTATTTTGAGATTCAAAGGTGCGCGGCTCACTTAAAAGGTTAAGAATCACGCTTAAATCAATGTGTACAAGTTTTTTACTCGGGAATTTAAGCCTGTGAACCTACAAATAAGGGGATAGATTTTTAATTGTTAACAATAAAGTAAAATCCATGTCCGCTTCCAAAATGGAGCATATAAATGTAAAGCTTATCTTAACAAATGTTGTTCTACGAAAAGTATTAGTTAATCGGTTGATTAACATCTCTTTGTTGAAAAAAGTTATGATGAAAAAAAGAGCTAACACAAGACTGAACGTTAGCTATAATTTAAATTTAAATAAAGTAACATTTCAAAGAATTATTTTCTTAAGTGAATATTTCCCCATCTAATTGAACATAATTTAAATCAAATCATTTGTTAAATTTATCCATGTCACCAGCAATAGCTCTTAACTTAGTGATAGATTTATTTTTTATATATACAAGTTTATACGTGCACTTGAACGCATGAAAATACCAAAAGGTGAAAAAGTGACAAAACTTGTGTTAACGTACACAATTTTAAATATTCAAATTTATACAATTAAGTGAATAATAAGCTTCATTCTAACGCTAAATACTCAAACATTTTTTCATGTATTATTGTTTTTATAAAAGAATTCTGTGATAAAATTTGAAGGACTCGTCGAAATATTCCCAAGCACCTACTCGAGTAATCGTAAAGTTACCCGCACTCGGTCAATGAGTACTCCGTTTCTCATCCCTAATTAGTATCCGCCTCTGTTTTTTTGATAGTGAATTCAACAAGAGTACAGTCATAACTTTTGTCCTCAAAAGAGATTTGTATCAAAAGTAAGCCTACAATAAGGCTTTGAAATCGCTCAAGTGGGTGAGGATATAATCTTGTTTGAAAAAAGTTTTTCATATTTATTTTAATAAAGCTACGCTGTTTTTAAAATAAAGAGTAGTTTATCTTTATAACATTTTCTAACTTGAAATATTTAATTTAATTATATTTTGAAATATTATTATACTAATAAAATTTACAAGGTACTCGAAAATTAAGTTTTCAGTAATGATATTTAAATTTATGATTCTGTCAGTAATTATTTTTAATTTAAACCACTTTGAAATGCTCTCGCAAATACGTTACTTCTGATAATTAAAATTTGAACGTATTTGCTATTAAAATTGGTTAAAAATATCGCTTTTTAGAATGTCCCAAACCAAAAATATCAAATTGAATAATTTATTTTTAAATAAAAAAATAAAAGGAATATGGTAATTCACTTCCCAAAATAAGCAGCGAGAACAACGTGAAATAAGACGAATTGGAGATAAATATGCCAATCGATTGCTGAAATATATTGTGATTGCTATGTTTAAACATAGTTCTGACGATGGCGCACGCCGTAATAGCTAAAAACTAATATTATGAAAAACTGTATAAAAAAATACGTTGATATATTTACCCAATAACAATGGAGTTCTACCAAGTAAATGCCAATTCAATCAACGATTGCTGAAAGCCTAACGTTCATAATGAAACAATGAAATATTTAATATTATATTTAAATGTCCCCATTTAAGTGCACAATATCACTATTACATTAAAAAATATTACCCTGTAACTCCAAAGCATCATTAGTTTAAGTGGCATGACAAGATACAAATAATAGTATGCATAACAAATCTGAAATGTATGTTGTATCGTTAAAAACCATAAACAACTATTTTTCTCCATGAAAGAAAAATAAAAGTCAATTATCTCGGAACTAATGTTGGTAGTTTATCCCATTGTTTCTTTCATTTAGCGGCCAAGTATGTATTTCCTCTTAAGCTAGTATAATATATACATATCGACTGTGGAAAGAAAAAAGGACGTAACCCACACATATCAAATTTTACAGGAGGCGCAAAAAACGTGTTTTGATGATTTTGGGCCATATGCAAATTTTGAATTATACACAACCTTAAAGTGTACGGAGACTTCTAAACTAGTGTTAAATTGACATTACCTAATATTAGTTCAAGAAATTGTCTAGGTTAAACCTTTATTTCAGTCTTTTTTCTTGGTTTTAACTTTTTACAAGGTCATCCTTTTCAAACTTAAAAGCTAAATTTTGATACCAATTCGGCATTTTCAGCTTCCATCCCTTTAATAGAACGTCTGTCATGTTGTATACATTGTGATAATCGAAAAAAGCTGTTTTAGAAAAACTGAGGGTTATGTCCTTTTTCCTTTCCAGAATCGATATATAAATACTAAAATCAATTGAAATATTGTTCTGATGATGGCTTCAAGCCGAAATGCTGTTAATTTATTACTCAGATAATTGAACGATCACCTTTATTTGTCACAACTTTTACAATTAATATAGTTCTTATCAAATCGATTTAGCTTAATAAGCATAATATACATAAAAATAAATAAATTTGTTGTTAACTTTTAAACATACATTTCTTATTTCAATCTACGCACATTCTTATTCATTGACTGATAAAATACTTTATTACAAATATTAAATGGAGAAAGATCTAAGTCTCCTAATAAATTTCCTTTAATATTCAATCATAGATCAAATCACCGGAAAATAGAGCAATAAATTATATCAAATATTTAATATCACCCACATAAATAACCCAGGGATGATTGAAAAGTACAAATTACAAGAATAGAGCTGTGTTTTTGTGTTTAAGAATATATATACATTTTAAAGTGTTCACTCTCAGTTCCTCGTGAAAATTTATTAAAAAACTTTAAAGAGTTTTCTTTTCAAAAGAAAAAAAGCAAATCGTCGCTATGAGCGTAAAAATTCGATGTGAATATTGGCTTTGAAGCAGTTTTCCATTACAATGAAGTTTACGACTTTTGCAATAATACAAATAAAACCCATTTAAATATCAATAAACAAAAGCGTGTCTTAAGTTGATTGCTGAACTCAGAAAACTGTTTAAAAGAGATGTAAAAAATATAATTTTGTCTGCTTTTGCTGTTCTCTCTCCGTTAAATTTTAAGTGTGTTTCAAAGGTGATAGTATTTTTTATAATAAACAAAAATGATGGCGTCTTTTAGCGTAGTTGACGATCAACAATAAACGATGTTTGGACCAGTTAGCAGATAAGACACGATACTTGTGATAAAGGCTAGTCATAAAACAATAAGTGAAATAACAATGTAATAAAAAATGATAAAAATAGAGTGATTGAGAAGCGTAATTCTTCACATACACCTTTGTATATAAATTGATATATCATTTCTCAAACAATTGCATGAAGGTGTCTTTGATTCATCAACCAAATATGACGATAGTCTTTCTGTATTTACGCTGTTCTCAATGCAGATTCATTTTTTTTAATACTATCAATTAATATAAAAAATAAAATTGAAACTACCTATAATGTTGTCCTCGGTTATATTTTAACTTTGTTTTTACACTTATTTTTAATGAGCAGTTATACTTCGTAGCTCAATTTGGTTGGTGAACGCTGTAAAAACATAGGTCATTTAAGACAACTGAAGCTATTTTCCGTCACAGAGTAAAGAAATATTATGTCTGGGAAATAGCATTTCCGCTTTCCATGAAAATCATATCGAAAAAGTTATTGCCAACTGACCATTCCAAAAGCGCCATAAAATACGATAATAGTCTCTCGAAAACACTTTATTGCCATGTAAAACGTTAAAGGATGTAAAAGAAAATTTTCGCCCTTCATTTTAATGTTTTTCGTAGACAATATCGTAGACTAACTATAATAATTTAAATTTGGAATGGTGAGAATTCATTTTGGTTATAATTATTTTGTAAAAAGTGTTTGACATCATTTTGTTATAAATTGAAAGACAACCTGCAATCGATTTTTTGAGTATTTAAAAAAAAATATTATTAGCATGAAATAGCCAGTTAATAATAATTTTAAATGACATAGTTAAAGATGTCACATATTATTATGAGATCATTCAAAACTTTTATAAAATAAATCATATATTTTAAACCAGGGACTCCCAATGGGAAGGGAATTATCACCGTGTAAAAAACGAGTAATTAAGTGATTAAATTCATAAAAATTGAAGATTGGGTTCCTGAATCTAAAAATCTGTGTTATCTGAAAAAGCAATTCGAATCAGCAATCGAAGCAATTCGAAGCAATCGAATAATGATAAAAGAAATACAAAGGGACCAGTTCTTATACCTTTTTTATATTTGGAGATTGCAAAAAAAAAACGTTTCTACTGAATCATTACAAAATGATTCAAATACGGAAACAATTAATAGAAAACGAGATGTTTAACGAAGCCTACTATACAAATTCGGTTGCCAAAAAATGAAATGATAAATTGGAATCATAACTTATTTTGTTTCAAACATGGGCAATTAGGTATTAGTAAGATATACAATATTTATCATAGCTTTTCTTACGTACAATTTCATGAATATGGATTAGGTGTGTGCGAGACAACCATTTGGTTGTACACAAATAACGAAAATCACCCTTTTGTGTAATTTAGTATGAATAAGTTTTAGGGAAGAATTAAGTGGCTAAAATTTTTCTCATTCATATTTTCTGAGGTTGACATTACAACGCGCTTTTAAGAGGGAGATAAAATTGTCACAAACTTTGACAGTTTTTTTTATCAACGCTAATGAGCCGTCGAGTTCTCTTAGCTTTTGTCATGTTTACTCATTTAACATTAAAACTTTACTGCGCTACTTCTTTGACTGTCAACACTCTACTGCTGCCGGAAAGTGTAATTTTCTACACCACTGGTAATATTTTAAATAAAATATGCATTACAGAGATGTTTTATTTATGTTATATTCAGGTCAGAACTTTAAGTCCAAGAAGCTTAACTTTTTTATTCAATGGTTGGAAATCTTTTGTACATTATTTTAACTAATTTTTATTTCTTTTTTAACTTTGCTTATTTTTAATCTATATTTAACTGATGACTTTGCAATTTAAAATATCCCAATATTATTCAATCTACTTTAAATTTACTTTTCTTAAATACAATGATGGTTTGCTCTTGTTAGTTAGGGCTTGTTTCTACCCATCAAGCTGGTATGGATTTAATTCCCGTTAAAGTTATTTTTTTGTCAATTTTAATTTGAGATCTAAAACATGGACGTTTGTGATGTCATTAACCAATTTTTGCCCAAATTTGCCCGTTATAAAAAAACACTGCTCACTCCGACAGGTTCAAATCTGAAAAAATACTACACGAAACGATACCCACACTTATTAGCTGTAGAATGATTGAGACTGATACAATCTCAACTTTTATTGTGTCATTTATAAATGGAGTGGAAGTCAAAATACTAAATGTTCCAATATTGGAACACCGGGCAAAAATGGGTTAAACCTCGAGTTGATCGCGAGTGGCTCAAAACAAATTCTCAACGAAAACTCAGATGATCTCATATCAAATGATTATCTAAGCATTATCTTTAATTAAGTTAAGTTGGACTAATTTGCAAGAATATATGATTAAGATTGATAGATTTCACCATTGAAGATCAAGCTTTATTAAGGGTCCATTATTCAGCGGTATGCTGCCAATACGTTAACAGGGGGCTCGCTTAATCTTAAAGCAATTCACGGAGTTCTGGGGAAGGAGTGATTTTTTTATCACACATATGCAATTAAATGCAATATTTAAATAAATCGATTGTTACTTAATACACTTATTCGATATAATAATATGCGAATGGCTAAAAATGTACGACTGTGCATATTGTAGCCGTCATAGATAATATATACATCAGTCAGAAATTGTAGATATATACTAATTCTATCTGAAACTAATGTTTTCTCTTAAATTAATAAAGGGGTTGCGCGAGCCCCTCCGAGCCCCATCCAGCCCACCTCTGCCATTATTTATTTAAATAATGAATAATGTTTGAATTTTGAAAGTCGATACAACTATGTAGTATTTTTTTTTTTGAATATTAGTATATAATATTGACGCCTGTGTGGTCGAGTGGTCAACGTCGTTGGCTACCGCTACGGATTCGAATCCCAGTACGGGCAGTTTTATAAATTGATTTTTCAATCGATTTATAAATTTCTGTTCAAAGGCATGGATGTATGTGTTGTCATGAATTCCCCCTTCCCACCCATCCTATCCTATGAACGGAGCGTATCGAGAGCAGTTAGCCAACCACTAGTCCTGTCCTAGCCCTTTTCTTCTATTCCTACTCTCTTTGGAAAAAGAGAGGTTGAGCAACTGAGTAACAATCAGTTCTCGTAGAAACAATTCTGTTGAGATAAACTTCATTAAGAGTCCATATGCTGCATATTGGGAGCGGACATGGTAAAAAAATAATATATATATTATATTACTTACCGAAATATTGGTATTAAAATAAGTTAATAAATATTGGTAATAAATAATTCCAGCTATAATCATATCTGGTTATAATAAAATTAATACCTAATTATTTTTCAAACATTTTTATATTTTTTGGTTTATGTTATCAATTAAACAAAAATGTGTGGGTGTGAAAAATATTTCATTAACTTTAAATGGTCAATCAAATATTTTTTTCGTTAATTATGTCCACAAAATTATAAGTACTGTTTGACCGAAAAAATTAAATGAAAAAATTTCAAGCATTTAAAACGAAAACGTTAGAACAACCTATTAAAGAAAACTTAGCATATTGGTAAAAAAAATCTTTCATTAAAGTTTATCGCTGCGTTTTTGTATTCAAGCATATTGTTGTCTTATGCAAATTTAATTGTTTACGTTGTCGAAAAGTAGCTTTTCACAAAGACGTTAAATCTTTCTTGTATCTAAAAAAGCAAAATGAAAATGAAAAAAAATATATGTACTCGTTTTAGAGGATTTACTTGCAATTTATTGGCTATAAAAAAAGACGTTAAAGTCGAAAAAAAGATCATCATATTCGTAATATAGTAGGGCATTTTTTAGTTTACGTTAGCCACTGTAAATTTCTCTTTTTATTCTTTTAAATCAGCGGCCGCCAACCGGTGGTCTGCGATTTTTATTTTGATGGTCCGTGAAGTTGTTGCAGTGATTACACTGGAGTTTATTATACGTCAAGCATGCAGCAGCAAATATCACCAACTTGTAATATAAAATAAATTTCCATAGTATAAAAAGAAGGAGTTCAACGATTGGCAAAGGAGGGTAGAGGATCGAGTAGAGTGAAGAAGGTTAATTGAGGCGAAGATTCTCCCTGAGCTGTAGTGACAAGAAGAAGAAGAAGTATAAAAAGAAGCGATAATCTACAGTACTATTTTTTAACAATATTTTTTTTTATTCAAAACGTAGTACAACAAGCAAACACATCATATATTTAACCTTATATGTAGTATCGCTTAGGTTTTAAGTATTTTAAACTAACACATACGGTTAATGAAACTACATATGTTATTATTCATTTTAAGGGTGTTCACTGTCAATACTTGCTGCAAAGGCATTATATTGAGAAAAAAACACAAAATTTCTTTTTCACTTAATTTCCACTTCTATTTACCAAAGATCAGGACCGGTTTCGCTCATGGCGAGCATTGTCATATGCATAATGAATATTGTGTGTTTTTTTTTTAAACATAATATCTTTCCTCCAAGTGAACACTTTAAAAGAGAACTTGTACAGTCTTATCCCTATTCTTCTATCATTAAGATTTCTGAAATTCGGTATTTGAGCGATCGGTCGCTCAAATACTCAAAAATTGGTCGCGGTACAATCAGTTCTTGTAGAGCACATTTTATTGGAATAATCTGCATTATAAGACAACATGTTATACATTTTAAGTGGACATAGTTCAAAAAACCCAGAAGGTTACTTCAAAAAATAGAAACACTCTTATGAACAAATTCCACATCTATTTAATATGATCAGCACCGGTTTCACTCATGACTAGCATTTATGACTGACAATATTATACGTTAATAAATACTTTTACCTTGTATTTTTAACCTATTATAATGGAGTTCTACCAAGTAAATGCTAAATCAATAAAAAAAATGATCTTTATACTGAACATGTTAGATCTAAATTTGTTGTTTTTTGATGCGATTGCATCATTTATTTGTAAGAAGTAATAAAATCTTTTTTACTTCTTAATTTTTTTTGTATCTGTATCAGTAAATTTCTTTCGTGTTTCTATTACCAATTGTTTGTTATAACTTTAATATTTTCCTTATTTTAGTATAAATAACACTAAATTAATTATATTAATATCAGTTGAAAATGCTTATGAGCGAAACCGGTCTAGATCATATTATATAAATGTGAATTTTTAAAAAATATAATGCCTTTCCGACAGGGAATAATCCAAATATAAAGAAGAGCCAAATCTATAGAGAAAAAAATATAAAATATTCACTTCACCGTGCTTTACGACTTCACTTTTTTACATACCTGACTACCAAAAAAACCGCTTAAATAAATAATAAAAATACTTTGAAATCTCAACATCAATTTAATACATAATATGTAGTGTTAACATGAAATTATTTTTTTACTAACTGTAATAACTATACATATATTGAGCACAGAACAATTTCGGTGAGTGATAAAGTTACTTATTAAGTACATAAAATATTTATACACGAAAGCACAAAAAAGCACGCACATAAAACTTTCAATATTACTACCTGGTCAAGAGGGATGGAAAATATAAAAGTATTCCTGCCTCAATAGAAAGAATAATATAAAGATTTTCCTTTTGTGGTTTGGTAGTAAAAGTTTTACTGTTTTATTGCAACAAAGCATTATTATTTTTCTCATCTCTTTTCAAAAAACTTTAGTTATAAAATGTGTGAGCTATGACTAAGGATTTTAATACCGGTAAATCGTATTTAATATTAAAAACCGTTATTACAAATACCAATAGATGACAAAAAATGTTTCAAAAAAGCAAAACAACTCACATTAACGGGCGAGTAAATCAAAGTCGCCTGCTGTGGCCCAGTTGGTTAGAACTTGCTCTACCGATCACGCAGGCTTGGATTTGATTCCCGGTAAGATCACAGTGAATTTGAGAATTATTCAATTCAAAGTTGTGATCGAAGTTATGTTTGTGATGTATGTACATTATTTCCTCTCCTCCCATCCTTCTGATCCTTCAAACATTGGGTGTAGCAATATCGATTAGCCAATCCCTAGTCCTGTTCTAGCCTTATCCGTCTGTCCCTACTATTCACTTTGAAAAGAAGTAAGGTTGAGCGACTGAGTAACAAACAGTTCTCGTAGAAAAAAACATCTGTTCGACATTGGGAGTGGACATGGATACAAAAATACAGTTTAATCAATAGCATTTAAGTCAACTTTTGGCAAACTAAAATATTACAATTCGTTCCGTAGAATTTCATTAATTTATATTACGGTTTCTATAAGTTTATAATTCAGTTATTGTCAGTATTGAAATACCGGTATTTTTGAATTTACGAAACCGGTATTACAATCCCTGGCTGTGACGGAATATTCTCGAGCGGAAATTAATTTTCTAGAGGTTTGACATCCGGCTGTCTACAATTTATATCTCTCTCGGCGTGATCATTTCTTTGTGAATTTTTCTTTTTGAATTAATTTCTAGACTTCTGACAAATTGATATTCCTACAATTCTACTCCGTCAGTTGTCCATTGAATGAGGAAAGTTTTTTCATAGTCTGTTTGATTTATTCACCAAACTTTTCACAGCTAATTTAGTGGTGGCAATTTTTTTGTTTTTGTTTTTATGATTTTTACAAAATTGTTTTATGTACAGGAAAGCTCTCCGATTGGTCAATTTATATCGTATCACTGCGTTATGAAAACAAATGACTTCCGATTAAATTATAATCAATAGGTGTATTTTTATCCACACTACCTGTATTGCCAAATTAGTGTAAAAAAAATATTAGTAGTTCAATTTAATTATTTGTTTACTAGCAAACTGTTTTCTCAAAACAGTATATCTCTTTGACATTTAGTATCCTGTGCTTCCTTTGCCGTGAATTTAATCTTGCAGAAGCCTAAAGCTCATTTTTGTCTTTTAAAGTAGAATTATGAAAATAAAATAAAATCTAAGAAAGTTTTTTTTATAGGAATATTCGCCGGTTCCTTATAAGCGTTATAATACCACTCAAAGAAAGAAAGTGTTTGTGTTTTAATTGTGTTTATTGAAGTCCATGTTTTCTTTTTCTGTCTGTTTGACGTTTGACGTTTGCTGCCGATTGTCTATGGTACGGTCAATGTGACATTGGATCAGTGCACCCCTTGTGTATGCAGGGGCGGTTATATTTCATTAAATTATATTCAAACATGACATATAGACGAATCACTCTGTAAATTCGTCATGTTTTTGTTGTCTATAATAAATATTTTTTCAGAAAGTTTTATTTTATTTTATTACAGACAATAAAAACATGAAGAATTTTAAATGAGTGAATGGTATAAATGTTATGTTTGAATATTATTTCATGAAATAAAACCGCTCCTGTATATACAATGGGTGCATTGATCAAATGCCACATTGACCGTTCGCCACTGGGTACGACACACGCGCCACTTACTGTAAGTTAATTTTACGATAACCTTCGCGCAAGTGCAAGCATACATTGTCAAAACGAACTGTATGGCAGAAATGCAAACATTGATTATTAAATATAAGACCTACTAATTTTACTATACCTATAACCTTTCCGGAAGTGCAAGCAAAAAGTTTGTCAATGTTTTATTGCAATCGGATGAGCGGTGTGGCAACGCATAAAGAACGGACAAACAAACATTCATTTTTATATATTGAATAATATAATGCGTAAAAATAATGAGAGAAAGAATTAAACATAATGGTGTACTTTTGATAATTAATTGATATTTTCATTTTTCGCAGGTAATCCTGGTGCTTAAGAGTCTTAACAGATACGAGATTTCGCAGACAACGGTAGCCGTCCAAATTGCTGCGCACGTCCTGGCCTACACGAGTAGCTGTATAAACCCTCTGCTCTACGCCTTTCTGAGTGACCACTTCAGACGAGCTTTCCACAGGGCGGCCTGCTGTGGTCCTCCTTCTATGCCACCGGTTGGTTCCAGGCCTGCTGTATCAAAGATCACCAGAACCACGGCAAATGCGAATGGTACCTGCACCGACGTGGTCTAAATAAGGTAAATATTACTGTTATACTTTTGATGGATTCGGCGGTAACTTTGTGGAAGTTCATTATAATATAAAATATAAAATAAGTTAGATTATTCCACGTATTGTGCTACAAACTGTGACACGTGTTTCAGAGGCATCCTCAAGCATTTAATAATATTTATTTATTGTTAATACTTTTATTTATTTCTGAAAATTGTAAACTATTCATTTTTAAACATTTTTTTTATTTACTCGATGGAGTATTTCTAAGTTACTATTCTGATTAAAATTATACTAGTTTTCTATTAAATGATTGACAAACTCTGAAAAATTGTTTAAACTTAAAGGATGTCTAAAAAAATGTAGACAACTTATATGTTCTTTAATTCTAATAATAAAGTTTCTACCTGTCTATCCTACATAAGAAGCTTGACAGTATCCACAAGAGAGGCGATAGATACCACTCTGTGACAATGATTCAAGTGTTATTTTATGTTAAATATGACTGTTTATTTCGATAATAGAACCACAAAACAAACTAGATATCCACTTCGTTTCAGAGTATCAAAACACTTAGCTGCAATGTTAACATGCTCTTATCATGTATTGTATACTAAAGAGTCACATTTCTAACGCGAATGAAGAGGTTGACATATAACACCTCAAAATAACGATATTACGTTATTTTTATCAAAAAATCGTAGAAATAGATAGTTTACCATTTTCGAACTAGCATGTTCATCTCACTAATTCTGTTAATGTTAGATTAAATACGTAGATAGTCAATAGGCTAATTAAAATAATATAAAATTAAATTTGATAACTTCGTTATTCCTTTTGTTGTGTAACAGAATGTGCCACGTGTTTTGCTTCTTAAGAAGCATTATTAGACTACGTAACGTTTACGAATAAACTAAAAAATAATATTAATTATTATATTCGGAGTTGGTCCTTTTTTACTGGACGCAAGAAAGGGGTAAGATTCAAATTTCGATAGTAAGTTCATTAATGGAAATAAATTCAACAAAAGTTATCCACATTCACCTTATAGAAAATGTTATTTACTTGAATTGCATTTCTATCAATAACTTTATTGATTTCCAAAAACTCTGTTACACAACAAGTAGAATAAAAAGTTATTAAATTAAATTTCATATGAAAAACAAACTTTAACAACACCAAAATAGTCTTTAAATTCTTCAACATCCAAAAACTGTCAAACAAATAAAATGTATTTCTTAGTTAGGATAGCTAACAATTATACTTTTTAATGATAATAAATTTGTATGAAACCTATATGTTTTAATTGTTTTAGCGCAAATATTTCTTCAAATTGACATTATTTGAGATTTATGTATATCAAAAGAATATTCAATTAATTTTAAACCAATATAGGTCCAGATTTAGATGTATTTATAATACAACTTCAAAATACAATTCTCTTTTGAAAATATTCCACATTTATTTAATATGATTAGGATTGGCTTCCGATTAATTTTATGAGTTAAAAATGCTCGTGATAAGTTAAACTGTTCCTGTTTCTGGTGCATTTGACAGAATGATCATACTGAAATACAAAACCTGGCTGAATTTTTGTTTTTTTTTATATCGAATTTATGGCGCTTTAAGTACCACGACGCGTTATCGTCAAGGTTCTTCTAGTCTCATTCATCGCTGATGTTTTTAAAACATTGTAAATTGTATTCCATTACCATCGTTGCAGACGGAAGGGTGTGATGACCACAGAGATAAGAAGTTCACGGGAACTCCATATGCATTATTTTGCAAATCACATTCTATATGCTTCCCCCATACTATATCCGTACATGTACATACACTTGCGCATACATACATAGAGACATACAGTACACCAAAGAGTCATTTTCGTGATGCTAAGTTCGTTATTAAATTGTCAATTTTAGACGAAACATAAGATCTATGGTGGGTCGTCGAGCAGAACTGCTCTCGGTCTCAAACGATTCTCAGGCAATGTATCATCATAGTTGTGCAGATTAGAGATCGTTGGGTTAAAATGTCTTTCTACCTCGCTGTGATACTTTTGAGATTTTTGACTTTTTGATAAAGACTATGATAAAAGAAAGAGAATTGAAAACAAAAACAATTGAAAGATTCAAATTTGATATCATACTTCCACCTAGCGCCCTTAAAAAATATATTAAGTTATGAAACCAATTGAAAAAATCCTTATTTATTAAGACTTGTTTTTCGCATATTGTTTGAAATAAAAGTATAATTTATTTAATTTAGGGTTCAGTCTTATGTAAAAATTTCAAACCACATCACGTAATGAATTTTGTATGTCAGTTTCAATACAGAAATCTGCTCTATCAATCCTCCTGTCGTTTAAAAGAATTACCATGCCTACATACGTTGAAGGGTGAATAATCTAGTGCAATTTTATTCCCAGCTGAGTATTACCATCTGCGACGAGAAAGACAAAAGAATCTTTAAATGACACTTTGCATATATCGCTGCAGTGGCGCTTATGGGGTGGCCCCGGGGTTAATCTACTGTTTTGACGTTCAATTGCCATATTAAGATTTTTTTATAGTACTAATATGTATTAGGTTACTAAACGTTTTACATATTAAAACCCGAAAAGGCGTTCAGTGACGTTCGTATGTGCCGCCCATAGGCAAAATTTAAATTACATATGAATTTCTGAAAGCTGTTATTTTTCATTATTCTAGAAATACATAGACACATCTTCTACTAATCTACGTAGTCAAAAAATATGTTTAGTCTCTTATTCAGTTTTTTAAGGTGATTCATATTATATTTGTAACTTATTGACAAAGATATTCATGAAAAAATATTGTCAAAAAACCTATATTATTGTTCAATAAATATGAAAAATATCATCAATCACAACATAACAAAAAAAAAATATATAATGCACTTATGTACATTATGTAAGTATTTTTGATTCTACAAAAGTGTACATCTTATGATTTTACAAAGGAACTTATTTAAAAAAAATGAACTTGCTACAATTGCGAAATTACAAGTTCTACACGATAACATATCCAAATCAACAAGCATGGAGATTACCGTCTTTGTTTCAAATGTATACATCAGAAAAAATAATTAAAAACATGGATTATTGTATGTGTGAAAACCAGGGCTTCGAACCGCTATTTTTTTCGTTCAGGTTTTCGTTCTGGTTCAAGTAAAAAAATATATATCGGTTCGACTCCGGTTCAAAGCCCTGGTGAAAATCACAAATGATTGTTTTTGGAAATGTTGTAATAAAAACATTTTCCTTACGCATTCAGAAGTATAAACAATATAAGAAAAAAAAAGTATTTATTATATTTATTGTAATTTAATAAAATAATATTGTGCCCAGGTAAAACTGCTGACGACTTCTGCATGAAATTTCTCTACGGGCTGCTTAACAGAGATGTGTGGCTGGCTGTAGATCGGCACTCTCTCTTGGATTAAGTCATTCATCTTCGAAGAGAATGGAATTCTATGCGCTCATCTGAAATGACGCGATGACATTTATCCATCTCAGAATATTTGACGAAACTTTTTTATTCCAACGTTTGCGGAAATTTGCATACTCGGTTTGATTAATCCTTCAAAATTATGTTATAACTACATAATTCGTCAGTTTACTGTCAGAAAACAGTAAGACAATAAATTTTTGTTATTAATTACAAATTTATTCGATAGACTACCCCGATTTAGAAAGCTGAAAATAGCTAGTTTGTGTGATGTGAATTCCTCATATATTGTACAATCTATGTTAAATATGATCTTACTAGTAAATACATATGTACTTGCATCATTACGAAAGATTATTTGCTCAAAATAAAAATAAATTCAATGAGTAATACGCCCTTAAAAATATTAAAGTGAAAATGAAAGAACATAACATAATACGTCGTATACAAATAATAACTCTATTTTTAATATGTGATTATTTCCACAACTAATTGAACGTCATTACAATCTAAACATAAGTAAAACTAATCCACATCGCCAACAATAGTTTTTGATATAGTGATGAATTTATATTTTTTATACATATCCACGATAAATTTATGTACCAAGCGTCAGTTCAATTTCATATATCCACTTTAACGCCTGAATACGCCGACAGGTAATTTAAATTCTCAAATAATTAAAAAATGATCCAGATTCGTAAGTTTCTTCCACTTCAACTCCGGATCTGTAAAAAACTGTCCAATTCCACAGCCCTGGTTTAAGACATCGAAGAAAAAAGTAGTTTCGAATACAAATCCACAAATCAATACATAAAATGATTATGCCACCTTGTACGTAATCAAATAAATGACCATATAAAAACTGTAATCAATTACATGTTTTTCTATTCGTGCTCATTTTAAAATCAAACTTGTCTTTTGTGTGTACATACAAATTTAAGTTTAGCAATATTAACATCGAAAGCTCTATATTACTTTCAAAATACTTACCCTCGTTAGTTGTAAGTAACATACGGAATGTTTGCACTTTTCATTTTGGCTTACCATCTTCTGCTTCTATCTGACGATCACTCTAGTGACTTATCATACTTAATATATAAAATGAACGTCTTAACTGAGATGAAACTACGTTTTACCTTACCTCCATAATCTTTGCGTTGATCAAACACTTGGTAAGTGGATACAAGACGCGTGATATCATTCTGAATGTAGCAAGTTTGTTATCAACTTGAAACTGTGTCATATGATATATTATATTCGTAATTCGATCCACTTAACAAACTGCTGATTGGAACCGCACAGATATTTGACTTGGGAGTAACATGTTATAAACTTCTCGCAACTCCTCGGGAAGGAATACGTTACTAAGGCACGCTTAATTAACATGTAAACACAAAACTTGAAAAGCAATTATATCAAGTTAAGACTACTTTCGGTCTTTGATTTTCAATTATATAATGTATTGTCTCTACAATAATTAAACTGGAGATGTAAAGAAATTCTAAATAGGTTTGGGGATCGACTTTGACTGAAATAAATTCTATTTGTAAAGTTTACTTTATAGTTTAAAGCAACAAGATAAAAATGTAAATATTACATACCCATTGTAAAAAAGCAAACTGGTTGAAACAATAGATGGCTATACAATATTAATGTATCATGATTGTCTTTTTTTTGTTTTAATTGCCTGCTTTAAATGTTTAAATATAAAATCATTTTTTTCAATAAAAATATTCTTAATGATTACTTAAATTAAATCAATAAGCAGTAATGCCAGCTGAATGTAGCATAATTTGTTTTGAACAAGAGATTATGTGCCGAGACAACTCGAGACTAAATTACACGGAAACTTTTGTTTTTTCTTATTTCCAGAACATTTACATAAAATACCCTGAAACGAGAATTTCTTCATTCAAAACCAATACAGTTTGGGAACTGTTCTACTTTGAAAGGATTTTTACTTTAATATATATATTTTTTTTTTTACCATGTCCGCTCCCAATGTGGAGCATAAGGATTCCTAAATGGAGTTTTTCTCAACAGAAGTGTTTCTACGAGAACTGCTTATTACTCAGTTGCTCAACCTCTCTTTTTCCAAAGAGAGTAGGAATAGAAGGAAAGGGCTGGGACAAGACTAGTGGTTAGCTAATCGCTCTCGACAGGATGGGTGAGAGGGGGGAATTCAAAACATCACATACATCCATGCCTTCGAACAGAAATGAATCAAACGAAAAATCAATTTATAAAACTGTCCGTACTGGGAAACCTTATAAAAACAAAATCTGATAATAAATAAATGACATTGTAGTCTATCAAATCCATATCAGTTAGGATATATATTTTAAATTCTTCATTTCATTTTGCTGTGAGGCTTGGTGACTTAGTTTTTATATTCAATAAGAGTTTTGCAAGGCGTACTTTCTTCTGAGTAAACTTCGTTGACAGAAGTAAATCAACGGTAAGCATTTTTCTCTGTTTTTCGAACGTTGACATTTCGTCAAAAGCTGAAAAAGATCGGTTTCTTCAAACAACTCAATTTGAGTAAAAAAATAAAAGATGCCTTTTTGTTATTCTGAAAGTGTGTGATCCTGACGTGACGGCGCCATAGTAAGGGTGGTTCATTTGTAAAGAAACAATTATTGCTTTAAAAATCGTCAAATTAATAGCCGACAATGTTATATGCTAGTCAGTATGATAGCTAATTCCACTAATCTGTACTTTCTAATCTAGAAACACGCTGCTGCAATTGTTTGATGATTTCAACTTTTGGCACACGACACGATTTGACTGTCTTTATTATGGAATTATTAGACATAGTTTCCCAATATTTTTCGTCATTTCTTCACAAATTAGACACTGGATAAATTTATTGCAAGCCATGATTTCAACATTTTAGGGACGACACCTTCCAACTGTCTTATGATCGATCATGCTTTCCTAACATTTCAAGATTTGACAATCTATCCATACTGTATATATGATTTTTTGACATTTCTCGACATGGTTTTTCAACATATTAAGAGTCAACGCCCCAACTGTTTTATTGTTTTTTTTTTAATTATTGTGACTTTCAACAATCAAATTCATGTATTTCTAAAAAAAATCATTTTGAAAACTTCTTGAGTAATTAACGTTTGGTTAATTCGATATGCAAATAGGCATTTAATTGTTTACGACAGTAAATTTCTAATTTTTGATAATGCAAATAAATTCTCCCGTTGTGGGCAACGGGCTTACAGCTAGTGTTTTATTAAAAGCCAAACGAACATATTTTTTGCTCGTAATTCAATTATGTTTTTGAACAAACAAGATAGAACGATGGTTTTTACTACTAGCTAGCTGGTCTCTTAGTAAGTTAATAATTGTTGCAACAAGTTTGACATATCAAAAGGTTAGCTTTCGCTTGAAACAATTTTTAACTAAAAAGATTTTTTTCTAGTTTTTTTTAGTTGTATTCAGATGCAAACCACTAACACATACCTCTTAACATGCTAAAGTTGATAAATTCTGAATGCAATTTCATATATTATATTTAGAAATGTAAAATTTATGTTCATATCATTGCTATTTCACTTGTTGTAGTACAAAATCAGATAGAACATGAAAAGTTTGCGAATAAAGTAAAAATGATTCTAATTCTTCAGTTATAAATAACAAACTAAAAGTCGGGGTTTCGTCTTTTTATACTTGAAATAGAAGATGAAAATTATCATTAAGAAAATATCGATGTTTTTGTGTTTGGCTTGGCAGTACATGCATCACAAACTTCTTAGATTGCTGAAATAGAATATATTTGTTGGAATCCGAACCGCCTAATTCTTAGACGCCAGTTCCCTCATTCTACATAGGTGATCGCATCATTCCGCTTCACTCAGTATACGAAAACAAACGATCAACTTTACTTCTCCGACTTTGAAAACTCATTCTGAAATACTTTCTGTCGCGAAAGTTTTTACTCCACTCTACGGACACTTAACAACCCAACACTGGTAACATAATCGCTGCGAAAGAAGCTTAACATTGGATTTAGTTTCAAAACGAGTTATGTGAAAATCTAACATTGCACGCTACGCAGAAACTCACACTGAGATTATGAAAGAGATCTTTTTTACTGTGTTAACATTATTTACTATTCTTTTCTATTAAAGTGATTTTGCTCAATAACATTATGTAGCAAAACACTGAATAATAGTGTTTATAAAACTTACCTATTGTGTAGAGGTCGCAAAATGTATAAGAAAATTAATTATTTTATTATGTTATCACTAATTTAATTCACTTTCATATCACTGTAACACAAATTGTTCACAGTTAATTCTTGGTGATTGAATAAAAAAATAACCCTTTTTTACTAATTATACATTATTGATTATAGAGCCGATTTTCCCAAGCATTATCAACTGCTGAAAAAATAAATCAATACAGGATCATACAAATAAATAAGACTTATAAAAATGTGTTAATAAGAGTTCTAGCGCTTATGAGCAAAACAACCACAACAATATTTATTTATTGTCCATGTCATATTTTCTCAACCTTTTTCTTTTTAACCTTTTTGAGCCCGTGGCTCCTTTTGAGTCTTTTGCATAATATATACGTCCAATTCTGATGGAATAGTTTTTCTATACTTGATTATAGAGTACTAGAATTGCATAATTAATATTGTTTTATAATGTACTTGCAATTCAAACTACTTATTATTGGATTTTAATTACAAAATATATACATATGTATATGATATACCTACACTTCGACTTGAACTTCCAACCTGTTGGATATTCTTTCATTCCGCAAATGTTTGCGAGTTTTTTTGTTTTATTTAGGAATTTAAACATTTTTACTGGTATTTAATGGGTCATTAAGTATGAATAGTGCAAAATAGTTCATTTAAGTGACGTTTTGAACGTTTGAATATCGGGAGTGAAGTAGTTAGCGAACATAATTCACTCGATTTTGACTTTAATGAGCTTGATTTATAGCATGGGCTGAACTTTTAGTGAGAAAATAAGATTTTTCGCGCTCGTCAGTGGCCAGCATTAATTAAAGCATACAAGTTTTTTTAGACAAAGTTGAAAGATTCCAAAATGATTTTCAAATTTCTTTAAATTTTGCTCGCTGGCTTATTTTACACAAGAATTTACGCGTTTCCTAAAACGAAAAGATGTGAGAAGTTTTTTTTAAGCTCTTTTAGGATTTGTCCGTGGCCCCCCAAAACTGTGCTGTGGCTCTCCTATAATTATTTACTATCTGGTTCTTGTATCTTAGAATATTTAGTCCTCGGTTGAGAAACCGTGGTCTATGTTATCATCTTATATTTATTGTATATTATATATTTTTAAAACAACATTAATACAAAGTTCAAATTTTAGTATTTAGTTTATTCTCAATAGTATTTTTTTGTTAAATATAATGTCTTAAATACTAAATTAGTTTCACCCTTGACACCCTTGCCCTCGAATTTGTAAAATAATTAATAATTGATTAAATTTAGTTCACTAAACCTTACTTTATTTCTTAATTCATTTTTATTTAAATTACCTATAATGTAAGAAGTCCCAAACATTTAAAATTAACAATTTAGTGACATTTATTTGTATTTTATATTTACCAGTATCGGCTGTGCTTTGTTTATTTAAATATTGCTACTTGAAGAATGTTACATACCGAATATATTTAAAGAAAGACAAATTTGAATGAAAAATCAACCGCATTCATGTAAAATGTGACGAGATTAAAATGATTATTTCAGCATTTAAAAAAAAAGTTTATTTTTCTCTGCTAACAAGAAACTGCATCCTTAGCTAATTTAAAATTGTTTCAAGAATATGTTGAATCGTTTAATAAAAAATATCGTGTTAATAAATTAGTTAATAAAAAGAGGCATGCTATATTATTTGGTTTGGTTATTAACATTTTTCTTGTCTAAAATTTTCTATTAGAATATTAATTATCAACGACACCAGTTAAGTGGGAAAAGTGTGGTCGAGTAACTTATTCGCCACAGGAAGCCACACAGCGACAATTAACTGAGATGTATTTGTATGTCTGTGTGATAAAGCTTCCAAATAAAAATGGCTTTGCGAAAAACCTTTTTGGAAAACGCTTACGCAAGTAAAAGAAGAAATAATCTCGCTAAGTATCTTGAAATTTATCACAATCAAGGGTTAAACCACATATAGAGATGCCAAATAATGTCGGTCATAATTATGTATTTTCTCAAGAATTTCCGGTTAAACCTTCAATATACCTTTTTTTATTCATTTTGGTTCACGGCCAGTGGTGGATTGAGCACTTTGGAGGCCCTGTTTTTCGAATAACATAAAAGTGTTATAAAACTCTTCGTAGAATAATAATGAATATTGAAAACTGAAATTAAAATTTATATAATTTATGCTATTTGTGAGGCCCCTAAAATGTGGAGGCCCCAAGCGCGCGCCTCTTGCGCTTATGGGGTAATTCGTCACTGTTCACGGTGTGTAAAGAAATAAAAATTCAAAACTTTTTTTTAAAATGCCTATGTTCTCTTTTTCTGCGGAGTATTGTTTTATCCATGTCCGCTCCCAATGTGAACTGTTTGTTACTCAGTCGCTCAACCTCACTTTTTTTCAAAGTGAGTAGTAGGGAAAGAAAGTTCTAGAATAGGACTAGTGGTTGACTAATCGCTATTGCCACACCCAGTTATTAAAAGATCAAAAGGATGGGAGGAGAGGAAATGACGCCTGCTGTGGCCCAGTTGGTTAGAGCTTGCTCTATCGATCACGCAGGTCTGAGCTCGATTCCCGGTTAGATCACAGTGAATTTGAGAATCATTCAATTCAAAGTTGTGATCGTAGATTAGGTGTTTGTGATGTCAATTAACGCCAGTGCAAGCATACTTTGTCAAAATGAACTGTATAGAAGACGTACAAACATTGATTTGTATTCATAAGACCTACTGTAAGTTAATTTTATTATGTTTATAACCTTCCCGGAAGTGTAATCAACAAGTTAATCAAAGTTTTATTCCAATCGGATGAGCGGTGTGGCAGTAAGTAAGAACAAACAAACATTTATTTTTATATATTAGAAGATTAAGTATTGACCATTTTTTATAATCAGTTAAAGATTAAATGATTAATTGACATACGTAAATACGTTTGCAAGCTGACAGCTCTCTGGTAAATATCGTAACTTGATTTTGGTATTTGTAACGTAAACTCCAGCTTTACGTCTGTATATTTGGTCAGCGGTATCAATCAAATATCGCAAGATTTATGACGATAAACAGGCATAAATTTTAAAGCATTAATATTTACGATTCGTTAAGTTCCCACTTATGAGAGATGTATGTTAAATAAATCGGTGTAAACATAAATTTTAACGGAATTGTAAACACAAAGTCGAAATGATGTAAAGTTTATTATTCGTTTACTTTTGAATTTGAAATGTTAAAGAGTTATTTATAAATGCGTAAATTTATTTGCTTAATGTATTCGACACTACTTTTTAGATTCAATTTCATTAAATTATATACAATCAACTATTTTTTACACGGTTGATACGTTCCACAAAAATCCGTGTAAAAATGATATAAATTCATAAAAAAAATACAGACTGGTTTCCTAAGCATAAGAAAACGTGCTATTTAAAAAAATATCTACATTGTACATACTTAGTATAAAAAAAAGGTTGTAATGAAAACCCAATAAATAAATTACACAAAATGTTCTTCATAATATCGACTGCGGAAAGAAAAAAGGACGTAATCCAAACATAACAAATTTTACAGGAGACACAAAAAACGTTATATGTTGATTTTGTGCCAAATGAAAATTATTAAATATACACAACCTTGAAGTAAATTGAGACTGATTAACTGGTTTTTAATTAACTTTATCAAATATGTTTTTTTTTCAAAAAAACCTTTTTTCTAATCTTCGAAAAAACTGTGGGTCACGTCCTTTTTCCTTTCCATAGTCGATATGTATTTAAGTTAATAAAAACTTATACTATTCACCGCTACTTGATATATAATGGGACTTTTATAAAAGACTGAAAATGGCTTTCACCGCTAGAAATATCTAAGAAAATCTTTTATGTGTTAGGTTCAAATAAAGCCATTTGTTTGTTATAACTTTCTTGTGTTGTCGAATTTCATGTAATTATCAAATTCATTATCCGCTTGTGTTATAACAACTGATTCTAGTAAAAATATAATGTTTATTCTATTTAGTGTACCGTTTATTTCAAATTCGTGTAAAACAGAGTTGAGTGCAACATTAGAATGTTGTTAACTTTTAATTTGTTGTGGAAAATAAATGTTTTTATTTTAAAAATAAATATTTCTGTTGTTTTGTGGTAGACAATCTTTGGGTTTCGTTCTATTCAACGACAATGTATATATACTTGAATCCTCGTACAAAATCATCGATGTTAGTGATTGCGTTTGAAGCTTATTGCGAGCAATAAGCTTACTTCTACTTATTTCCTAATCTTAATCTATGATCTTTCTTTACCTTCACCAAAAAAGGAAGCGTATGCGACTGACTAACAAACAGCTTATTTTAAGCTTCTACACTGAACGTACATATGCCTCAAGATACGCAAAAGAGAGAAGAGAGCTGACACAGTACAATATTAAACATTTCTTTTGCTAAAAATGAAATTAATGTTTTTTTAATCTAAACGTTATGTGCCTTGACACTCTCTCTTTGGTTGGCTTCTTTGTGTAGAATATGTGTATATGTGTGTATACGCATGTGTGTACATGTACGGATGTAGTATGGGGGGAAGCGTATAAAATGTGATTTGCAAAATAATGCATATGGAGTTCCCGGATACTTCTTATCTCTGTAGCGATCACACCCTTCCATCTGCAACAATGGTAAGGAAATACAATTTTTCAAAAACATAAGCGACGAAGGAGACAAGAAGAACCTTGACGCTAACGCGTTCTGGTACTTAAAACTCCATAAATTTGATATCCAAAATGAAAAATGTATTACAGTGCTTATTTACTTAGCTCACTTCACTTTTGAGATACCTTACAACATGTATAACATAATAGTTAATAACGACTCCAACTATTTTCTTTTATACAAAAAAAACACTTGACTCATTTCACTACTCAGGGATCCATATAATATAGTTTTTGTTACTTATTAAAATATAAGAATCAGATTTTTTTGCTCATCGCAAGCATTTTCAACTGTTGAACATATCAATCGACACAGGGTTATTTTATATACACAGAATAAAGTATTTACCTTACATAATACTGCCATATTAAATATCTAACATAATTCTTAGTAAAATTCAAGTAAACACAATTATTTATAATATATACAACATTTTTTTAATATTATTTGCTTGTTAAAAATCAGCATAGTCGTACAGCAACATTCTATACAGAAAATATTACATGTGAACTACTATTTCTAAATAATTTCCCGCTTGAGAGATTTAATCGTATTTATATTTATTATCGCAATAACGATCGTTATGCCCAGCGATGCAAACATATTTCAATATAAAGTAAATAATAACATGTTATTCCTTCAAATCGAATATCAACTGCTTCGTGGAATAGCATACTAACTCAAAATTTCAAATTGACAAGGGAATATTTGAACCACACAAGTATTTTATAATATTGCGTCCTCTCGGGTGTGTAGTTTTCTTCTCAACCTTGTTATTAACAAAAAAACAGTTTACTATTAATATATAAAATAACTAAGATTATTCCACGTATTGTGCTACAAACTGTGACACGTGTTTCGCCTCTTTTAGAGGCATCCTCAGACAGTCTTACCTTTACAAATGATTTTTTAAGTACGAACGATTTTCATTTTAATAATGGTAATACAAATGAAATTTACGTTAAAAAATGATTAACTAATGAGTTGTATCAATTAGGAAAGATAAAACCGTTGGAAAATAAATTTAGCAGTGGATAACAACCTGTTTTATTTAATATATTATTTAATAATATTTCATAATTGTTAATACTTTAATTTATTTCTAAAAATTCTAAGCTATTCATTTTAACCTTTTTTGTTTACTCGATGGAGCACACATGGATACGGCACACTGATGAATAAAACTAGTACTGCGGCACACCAAAATGCCGCAGATTATCTCCGAAACTCCTTTTTTTTAGCTCACCGAGGAATTTGAAATCCTCGATTGGTACCGGATAGGCATTATTTAAAATTAATATTATTAAGGCTTCTTCCACCGCAGCACACCTGAGACTTCTTGCGGCACACAGTTTGGCAGACACTGTGTTAGATGGTTGGCAATCTGAAAAATTGTTACTTTTTAGACACTTTATATGTTCTTTAATTCTAATATTAACTATTATTAATATCGTTATTGATGTAATTTTCTTGTATAGATACGCTTACAAATCTCAAATTTTTTTTTAATGTTTTGAGTTGGAGGATTAGTTATAATATGGTTACACTTTTTAGACATCACAAACATCGATGACTTTGTGAACAAAAATCATTTTTTTTAATTAAAAATTAAATTACCTGTACTGGGTCTGTTGTCCAAGGTCGATACCGGCTACAGAGATACTCCAACTATATTTGTATTAAATGAATACAGTTTACTGGAATAATGTAACGGCAAGTTTTAAGTCTCGGGTTGTTGTATTGTTTTATGCCCCGGGAGCCAAGATTGGAAAAAAGCGTTGATTTCCCGGAAATATATTCTCTTGTTGACTCGACATAGAAGCTGTAGTGACAACTATCCTCCTATCGGTAAAAATTTCCGCGTATCGGTGACCGGGAAATAATGACTTAGAGCAACGGTTGGAAAACTTTAAAACCTCACGGACCAATAAATACAAAATTGTATATCCTGCGCTGAACTTTTAAGATTTTTTAAAAGTATATAAAGAAAAAAAATATTAAAAAACACCCTTTCCACCTAGTTCATGAAATAAAACCATTTTTTGCAACCAAATTATTAAAATTCAACTAATAGTAGAAAAATGGTAAAAACAAACAAACTTAAGATTGTTCCGTATTTCCCTGTGAACTACTGAAAATTTTCTCGTGGACCACCACTTTGCCAACCACTGGCTTATAGAGCAGTTATAATGATGGCGTGAGATAGATATAAACTATATTACACAACTTTTGTGAAAGTAAATATTTTTTACTTTATTAAATTTGACTTGTTAGTTCTGATTAATTATAGTTTTTAGTTACCGTTGAAAAAAATCACTCAAGTCAAATAATGAAACTACATTAAACATACAAGATGCGTATAGTTTTTTTTTATCAAAAAATCTTATTCGAAAACATGAAAATTTTGTACAAGAAAAACGTCTCGAATTTCCACCTGTCAGTGATATTAAAATTTACGTGTCCAGTTTGGTGTTCGGAGTGACACTTTATCACGTTTCAATATTATTTTGTCAACGATATTTCTCAGTGGGTTTTCGCCACCCACTAGACTCCAGGGGTCTACTCTATAATCCTATGCTCAGCAGTCTCACCTTAAGGATCTAAGCCGCCCCTGCGAAATACTTACCTACCCTGCTTTACGTTACTCAAAAATGAATATAAATTTCATGTATCGTCTGAGATTTTTTTGGTAATCTTATGTATAAAGCTAAAATAAAATTCAACTTCAAATGGTCTCTTTACATTGTAGGTTAATTCATAAGGAAATAAATCTTATTGAAAAAATGTAATTTTAGTGAAACGTTTAACAAAAAAATTACACTGAGAACTACTCTTTTAGTTTAAATTATAAAGACGAAATAAGAAGATGATTGCTTATAAAGTCGTTTTTTAAAAAAAATACTCATTTTACTAAAAGCACTTTTATTTAAAAAATATCAGGACCGGTTTCGTTCATGACGAGTATTATCAACCGATAAGAAAATACAGTGTTATTTATAGAAAATATGGTAAAATTAATAAGGTGTAATAAGCAATTGATATTGGAAGGAATTTACAAACAAATGTGTGAAATATGAAAAAGCGACATTTAATTGACTTAAATTAAGCAATGTTTCCACTTTAGCTTACTTATTATTTGATGTGTTTTGTATTTATATTTTAGAGGCTTTAAACATATTTTTTACACGGTAGATACGTTTCGCAAATATTCGTGTAAAAAAGTGACGGAATTCATAAAAAGGATAAGATTGATTCCCTAAAATTAAAAAATCGTGTTATTTGAACAATGAAACGCATTGTTACATAAAAAACCATAGTAAGAACTTAATATTCATTATACAAAAATGTATTTTAAGTATGAAATATAGTACACCCATCCCTCGCTTAACACGGAAGATAGGTTCTGCTAGACCACCGTGTTAAGCGAAACCGTGTTAAGCGAGACTAACAAATGTATGAAAAAGATAGGATAGGTTCTTTGTTTAGAAATATTAAGAAAAACATAGGTATGTAGAACTTCTCAAAATTTATTGAAATATTATGAACACGGATTAAATATATTATTCAATGTCACTATCACTAGAAGATATAAATATAGGAATTTTCTTTCTTTTTATTGGCTGAATGTCATCATCACTACTACTTTCAATTACATTTTCTGTTATGTTCCGTGTCGTCATTTAAAAAAATCGGTAATTCGTGATTGTTCATCTTTTTTGATATTATTGTAAATCTCTTCATATCTGGCAACGCATTGTTTAATTTCTCGTTGAAATTTCAAAGCTCGATCCATATCTGGATTATTATTTAGGAAATGCATTTCTATATTTCTAACCATTTGCAACCCATCTTTTATTGTTTTAGCAGTAATCGTTGAAATTGGACCAGAACTTTCGGTATCTTTCCTGATTTCAGGAGGAACACTTGTAGTCATATCAATTAATTCTTCTTCATTTAACTCTTGTTTTTCAAGCAATTCATTGATTTCGTTGATCACTAAATCCTCCAATCTCTCACCTCCTATTGAACGTGCGATATTAATAATTTCCATGTTTATAGATTCTCTTGATTCAATATCATTATTACTCGAAACTATGCTAGGGCAGATTGCTTTCCAACAGATTTTTTAATCTCGGTTATTGTCGATGCGATTATATTCAAACAATCTCGGATATTATTTTTTTTCCAAGCCTGGCTAATTGTAGGAGAATTATCTTCCTCCATATCGTCAAATATTTTTTTAGACGCACGTTTAATATAATTTGCCTTAAATGTATAAATGATCCCCTGATTGAATCAGAGATGTCGTATTTGGTGGTAAAAATTCAACTCGAATATTTGTGTACACGTCTACAAACGTCGAAAAACATTCACTGTCAAAAACACTGAAACCGAATCCGTGTTAAAGCGAAACCGTGTTAAGCGAGTATCGTGTTAAGCGAGGGATGGGTGTACTTTTTATCGCTGTTTGATTTTAATGAGGCACTGGACATAATAGTTTTCATCGCTAGAAATGTCTGACAAGTCGCTTGTGTTTTTTTTTGTGTCTATGTAAGAACAAATAATTTCTTTTAAAAATAAATTGATTGTTCGTTTTCAAAACCGTTTTAAAAAATAATTGTTATTTTGACATTATCAAACAATGACAAAAAAAACGATTATAAGTTTAACATTTTGTGTATTTTTTTTAGTCGCGCCAATATTAATCGTCTTAATATTAAGTTTATAATTGTTCTAAGTTACCTTGTTAGTTTCTTCTATAGTATTGTGTGTCAAAAAAAGAAACAATGATAAATAAAATACTTTTTAAAAGCACTATGTTTTTTCCGAAAAGCCATCACACTTTCTTTAATTATCTTCTTCTGAGAATCATAACAACTGTTGTATTTTGTAAAATTGTGGTTTACAATAAAAGAATCACGGTCGTATTTTCGATTTACTCTTTTTCACATTTCCTTCTACGTAAAATTTCAATTTGACTACACCAATGCGGTAAGAATGTTTTCAGAAGTATTATTCTTCGCCACCCCCGAACTTGAAGTTTCCGTGTGCAGTTGACATAAATACGAAGGTCCGGTCCTGCGCCAAACGGTATTGCTTTTTTAGTAGTCCACGTCAATGACTATTATGATAAGGGTCGCCGCACCACACGTGAGTTGGGAACTCCGTTGACAAGTCAAATACACAAAACAAGTGAATGTGAATAGAAAGTATATTTACACATCTGTTTTCAATACAGTAGGCTTAGAAAATGCCTCTACGAAAGAACGTTTGTTTAATTATTTGAAGGCGCCGGGTTGTCGTAAATATATTATTTCTTCATCGGAATTATATATTGAAATATTACAAACTTTTTAGATATGTCAAAGAAATTTTGATTTATCAAACAAAGAGACTTGTTATGACTAGAGAAATACAACAATGTATTTGTTAGGTAACTTAAATACAACATTATAATTATTTATGTATTGATTTTCAATAAAGTTTTATGGCAAACTAAACCACATAGCCCAGGGTGGGGAACCTTTTCTTCTCTAAAGGCCGCATTCATTTTTCTGATTCGACAAAAGACTGAAGTAAACATTGACTAGAGAATCTTTGGCCGGAAGCAATTTCATGCCAATTTCTAAAGCTCAGAAATTTGCGGATTTCCCAAAATTATATAGCGTGGGACCTTTTTTTCGGTCTTCCAGGAATTTTCAAATCCAAAATCTCAGGAATTTATGAATTTAAAAAAAAATACAGAATTACAGAATTAGCCAGAATGCCGCACCAGAGTAGTCAAAAGGCCGCAGATTCCCCACGCCTGGCCTAGCCTATTTAGTTTATTGAACTGATAGTGTTATCCAAGACAGTATATCAAACATTTTTATAAACGTAAACGCCACTTTGCTATCATTGGTATCATAAAAAACTTTTCATCTTATTTCAAATATTTAAATAATTATACATGGAATCAATTTCGTAGAATATGTTAGAGTTTTTAAAAGTCTCGATATAGGTATCAAAATGTAAACTTATTAAAAATTCAATTAAGTTTATAATTGATCACCAATTACATGACAGTAAACATCAACTGCTGTAGCCCAGTTGGTTAGAGCTTGCTTTACCAATCATGCAGGTCTGGGTTCAATTCCCGGTTAAATCACAGTGAATTTTAGATTTATTCAATTCAAAGCTGCAATCGAAGACTGGGTGTTTGTGATGTAAATCCACATTATTTCCTCTCCTCCCATCCTTCTGATCCTTTAATAACTGGGTGTAGCAATAGTGATTATTTAACCACTAGTTCTGTTCTAGCCTTATCCTTCTTTCCCTACTACTCACTTTGAACAGAAAGTGAGGTTGAGCGACTGAGTAACAAACAGTTCTCGCAGAAAAACTTCTGTTGAGATACCTCCATAATAAGGCCATATGCTCAACATTGGGAGCGGACATGGATTAAAAAAATCAACGTGTATAGTGACGCCAGTAAAATAGATCTCAGTTGATTTCAAAACGATCAACATTCACGAAAGACTTCCTACTGAATAAATCAAATTCCATTTGAAAGCTCTGTCACCTGATATTTTTTCCCTGACACGACTATTTTATTTTCGAAACGTTGAATAGAAAAAAGAATATTATCCCAAACAAACAAATTTATACTGGTTTGACATCGTACTAGTGGTCAGGGATGAAAATTCACTCTCGGACAAGTATGAAAAACCATTTTAACCCTTCAGAGACGAGAGCTTTTTTTCGATAAAAAAATATTTTTTAAGCCATATTGAAGTCACGGATAACTTTTCAAACTTTCCTAACAAAAATTAAAAAAAAAAAAAAAACACAAAGTCGTTATATTGAAACCCTGCATGACTATATGGTCATGCTCATCCTTTTATTACCGTGTAATATTGTGTGCGGACACTAGTAAGGACAAAAGTGACCGTATGAGCACGCAAACATTCGGGGTTGAAATATAAGTAAACGTAAAATTTTTAAAAATATTTACAATTTGAAATCTATAGATCAACATAATTTCAATACAAATGTATTAGCAAAAGAGCTGTTAATAATTTAATGTTTTGATAAAAAAATAACTAACAGTTTCAAAAAGTCCATTAAAAAAAACAGAAATTCAAAACTGAAGTCTGTTCCCTTCTTAACCAAATATGAGTGAAAGCAACGATATTCAGGTAGAAAAAGATTGAATAGTGGGATCAATAGACAACGGTGTTTTCTGTGACCATATGGTCACGCTCGTCCTTGCAGGGTTAAGCGTAGACGCGACGAAGGTATCTGGGAGAATGGCGCCAAAGTGCCCACCATCACGAAAGCTCTGTGACTATGACGAGATTTACAATCGTTTCAAATACGAAGAGAAACCTATTTTTAGGATGCTTCAATTAATTAAAGGTTCTATATTTTGTTTGTGGTGGTCCAGTTAAAATCTATATTTATTTATTCAGATAGTTTGACAATTTTCTGGACTTTACAGGAATCTCTATAAAAATTGTATTATGGATATATGTGGATAAGGATTAAAAACAAAAATTAAATACCTATATAAATATATATTATATATGACTAGGATGTTGTTTCGTTAGTATAGTGGCAAAATGCATCCAGCCAAAAACTGCATGTTTTGAGTTATGTATGCAGGTATTTAGATTTTAAGACTTTGAGACAATCTTCAAATCAAACAAGTTCGGCGTTATTGGTTTATTTTTATATAATTTTAATATGATATACATTCCGATTAAAATTGAAAAGGTAGCGTCAAAGAAACAATAAATAACTTAAAGCTTTTCAATATCAACTGTGGAAAGGAAAAAGGACGTAAACTCACAGTTTTTTCAAAACAGCTTTTTTCGATAATCACAATGTATTTCAGCTTTACGTCTTCGTCAGAACTATGTTCAAACTAATTTAATCTTGGCTATATGAAATACACAATAAATCTTTTTCTAACATTATAACTGATATTATTAAAAATACAATTTTGATGGAATAAATTGGATTGATTCCAAGAACTGTGAAAATTATATTTAAAGAACTAAAATTCATTGATATTTTTTCATTTTAGTATTTTTTTAATTAAATTGGTAAATTTCACTTTTGTTATCTGAAATATCAAGATTCTCGTAACTGAGAGAAACAAACGAAATTCATGTTTTATCAGTGTATTATACATTATATTTGTATTATATTCTACGTCTTTCCAGGTGTTATAGTCTAGGATAAACATGTGCCTACTTATGAGTGAATTAGAGACCGCCACCACTGTATAAATATTATGTCCTGCAATATAAACATCCATTCAGTAAAGTCACGGCTTTCCAAAGGTCAAATCTAGTAGCGCCTGGATCAACAGCAGAAGTAAACAAATGATTGTTTGTTTCCACGCCACCAGATGTTACATTCATAAACAGGACCAATAATATGTTTAAAGGTCATATGCTAATTATTTGCAACTCCTCGGAGTCCAAAGAATTCAAGGTTTCATGCAAAACCGATCCAACAAAGGATTCTTTGGCGCAAACTTTTATGCTCTGATCTCTTTAAATTATGTTATAATCGATAACATTTAAATATTTTATGTTTCTTGTTATTTATATTGCTGCCTTATTTCCGTCTTATTTTTTTATTCTATTGTAATGCGAGGAAGCAAACTTCTTGGGTTTATAGTTAGGCAAAGCAAACCATTCGAAAACCCAACTGTGTTTCGCACTCTTTATGTTTCTCTGGTCTTAAATAGGCTTGAATATGGAATCATCACTTGGAGCCTTCATACAAGTTGCAATTGGAGCGAGTCCGTAAGAAATTTCAACTATACTTTTTAAACTACAATTTAAATAGTTTCCCTTTGAAAATACTACCCCACCCCACTAAATTTCTTTAAGTAATGCTATCATTTCAATTTCTTGAAGCTCGAAGACAGCTTTTATAAACTTAAATGCTCCCAATTTTTTCATACGTGGACGAAATCATAACCAATTTTTTTTTTCATTAAAACTTATTCTTCGTGTAGGTCATATGAGCAACGAGTTACAAGGGTTTTTCAGCTGATCAAGAGGGTTAATCCATTTCACTAGCAATGGCCTTAAACTTAGTAATACATTTATTTCTTATATAAACACGATACATTTAAATTTGAATCGTTCAAATTGTGGACACTCCCACAGATTTTGTCACTAAAGAACTTGAACTGACAGTTCAAGTTCATCCGTGCACTTAAACGCCTTAAGATGCCGAAAGGCGAAACCCGGGTCGTAAGTGACAAAATCTGTGAGAGTGTACATAATTTGAACGATTCAAATTTAATATTTAAATTCCACCGAGCACCTTCAGTCGATATCTTAAATTATAACGATATATTTATTTACTAAACGTCAGTTCAAGTTTATCTGAAGATGTCGGAAGGAGAAACCCGTGTCGTTAGTGACAAAAATTGTGTGAATGTACATAATTTAAACGATTTAAATTTGACATTTTATAAGATGTCATATTTTGAAATAGAATCTCTATTCTTATAGATGTTGCCAAACAGCAAAAAAAGTGTCAAACTTTGAGAAAATCCAATGCTTCTCAAATAAGTTGTAAAACTGTTTAAATCATCGTTACGCACACTCGTTTTGACAAGTGCTGTGTATTTCTTGCTTCAGGGACAAGATTTTGTCAAACTTTACTATACGCTGATAGTTTTTCAACAAAAAATACAGATAAGCGTCTTTCGTTGATGAAGATTGACTGAGGAACATTGCTCAGGGATTTCAAGTAGAAAGTCAGATAGCGAATAATAAAAATACGGATTAGTTTTAAACATTGTCAGGTCGTACTGAGCAATACATTTATTTATCGCTTTTCTTTCCAATCTTAGGTAGCTTTTATGTTAAAACTAAAAGTTTTGGGGTACATAAACTGTTTCTTTAAAACATGGTTTCTTCTTTCAACCCTAACAGTAACTATTTATTCTGAACGATTTTATTTCCACCCTTAGTGACAGGCCAACTTACAATGAAGTATTTTAGCAGTAGGTTTTAAAAGACAACCGGTCGTAAAATTGCTGTGTTTAATTTATATTTATGAAAATCATTCCCTTAACTTTTAAACTGCCACTAGGTGTAGGTATGGCGGTACCTAACACGCCGCGAATTTTATTGCAAAAATAAAACCTTCTAAATATATCGTTATTGAAAATGTATTTATGTTAATTTATAACACATCAAGAGTGCACAACTGTTGTCGAGTGTTCAACGTATTTGTATGTTTAAAATAATTGATTTATGTGAGTAAAATTTCTAAAAAAGCGGAGCGTTTAATGATGCATTATTTGTATGACCGCCTTATGCGCCTTATGACGCGTATGGCAGTTAAACGGTTAATTATTGTTTAGTTGTTATTATTTTTTTAAATGAAAGATATCTCATTCGATAAATTATATTTGAAATAATTAATATTGATAAAGTGAGTAGATTTAATTTTTATCTCTCAACTTTAAGTTTAGCATTTGAAAAAAGGAGTAAGAATAATAAGGTTTGTAAATGAAAGCCTTTTAAAAAAGATTTGTAAGCCGAAACCAAAAAAAACTAAAATAAGGAAATCGACGATTTACAATAGATTTAACGCAGCGGTGGGCTGCCAATAAATCAAAAAGATGCTCGCTCAACGTTCAACTGTCAGTTCAAGTTATTCCCTGTACTTAAATAAGTAAGTAACAAAACTTGTGTGATTGTACATAATTTTAACGATTCAAAATGAATTAGCATTTTTCAATTTTTTGTATAAAAAAGATATGCGTTTCAACATAAGAAAGCCGATCCCATCAAAATATGTTTTGAAGTGAAAACAAAAAATAACCCTATTAAATGGTTTTAAAACTATCTGCAACATATTTTTATCATATATATTATTATGTTTGCAATTTGTAATCTTGGAACCTTTAGATGGAACGTTTTTGATAAAACTGTCGAGTATGTCATATCAGTTTTAAGTTAAATATTACATTTGCTGAGTGCAAACTGAACTATAACACTTAAGTTTCAATCGTAGTCTCCGTGGGATAATCAATTTAATTTGTCATTTTATGGATCCATTGAATTGAATTCTCCACACAATGAAAGTGGGGCAGTTAAATGGGATTGTGTTGACCTTTTTACGGCACTTGAGACTTGTTGGGCGCCATATTGCGGTCATTTGTCAACTTTATGGCCCCTATGTGGGCTGTGATATGCCTATACACTTTGGCTAGTGTTTATAGTTCCATAAACTGTCCACAGGTTATTGGCAAAGTTAGTTTTTACGACGTAGAAATATTTGGCGCTTGTAAACCCATTTCGTGCAACTAAAATCGCAATTAGTAAAAAGAGTTTAATAAAACACTTAAAACATGATTCAACGTACGTATGACACCAACCACCGTCACTGAGTGATAACGCTCATAGAATTAGGGAGACAACGTATCTAAGAAATCACTTTTAGGGTGTTCACTGTCAATACTCGGCGAAAAGGCATTATATTCAAAAAATAAAATATTCGTTTGTACTTATTTCATTTTTATTTAAAATGGTCAGGACCAGTTAAGCTCATGATTAGCATTATCAACTGAGTTAATAATCCTTTTTCGTAAAAAGTATATCCTTTTTCATGGGGAAAAAAACTTATTTCTGGCATAGAAATCATAAAAATTTCGCTATCAATACTTACAAACCTAATTTCAACAAAATTTTAATATTTATTGACGAAAATCTTTTTTTTTGTATTTGTTTTAGCGAAAAAAAATACCCCTTTTGCGATCAATAGCAAGAATTCCTGGACGAAAATTTGTATTAATTGATTTACGAATGAAGAATATTTCAAAATATATTTTTTTTCTTAGACTTCTAGAAAACAGAATACAGAGCACAGCATACAAAAACTGCCAATCCTTGCCTTACATATTTTATTTTTAAAATAAGTGATTAGGCTTTTTCTTTATCATTATTATCAAAAAGATGCATATAAAATAAATACTTAGAACCTTTGCAACATGTGAAATTTGGAGGAATCATCTATAATACGAAAAAAGCACATGCAAATCTGGCTGCCATTATCAGTTCAATTATTAACATTGTTACTTATTGATGGACTATTATGGTCCAAAGTATTATTTTTAATATTTATCTATCAATTTTTTGCCATCTATTCTGGGAGAAACCGGGAAATAACAAATAGTATTTTATAAAACGGGATCTTCCTATATTTTGAGGAAAGATGGAGTATGAATAATTGAACGTAAATACATAATATTAAGATACAACATCTGATCCCTTTGAAGATTATTAAATAAACCATTTTGCGTTTTTAATTACCTAACCAGTGAGTGTTTAAATATTTCAAACGTTAAATGTTTACAATAGTAATTAATATTCCATTTGCGGTTTTCTTATATAAAATTTGTTTATTTATATTATCAAATAATATTGCTAAAGTATTATATTTTTTCAGACAAATAAATGCCACAGATATAAAATAATACATAATGAGAACACGTTGCTTAATTTGTATTGGTTTTTGTTAGTTTCATTAGCTTAAAACAGTGTCTAGCTTAAATTGTCATCATTTGATAGAATTGGAAACATTTTTTAACAAGAATTAAAAAAAGATAGATTTTTACTAAACTTTAGTAAACACTTGATAATAGACTATGTAAGTATAAATATGTTAATAATTAAATAAAATAAATAAATAATTATAAGATATATAATTCAATTAGAAAAGATATCACAAGCTTTTTAGTATCAAATTGAAAAAACTCAATTTGATATTTAAATTGCATGGACTTGAAAATTCATACCCATCACATAGCTATAGCACATCCATTTTTTGACCATTTGACCACAAAGGACGATGATAGTAGGTGATAAAAATATGACCTACACATATCGATTGTGGAAATGAAAAAGGACGTAGCCCACACAAAACATTTTTTGACGATTTTAGCTAAAAGCAAATTGTGAAATATACACAACCCTGAAGTGCACGGTGACTAATAAACTGGTTTTTTTTATTGACTTAGCCTAATATTTATTTAATAAATTGTTCAAGAAAAGCCTTTTAAGGTCCTTTTTCCTGGTTGCAATTTTTACAAGCCTTTCTTTTTTCAATCTTAAAAGCTAAATTTAGATCTTAGAGCATCTATCCTTTTGATAGAACGTGTGTCAAGTTGCAAACATTATGATTATCGAAAAAAAGCTGTTTTGGAAAAACTGAAGGTTACGTCCTTTTTCCTTTCCACAGTCCATATTATTTAGTGCAGTATTGGCAAAAAAATGTACAATAAAATATTAAAAATCTATGAATCCGCGATTCAATTTGATAAAAAAACAACATAAATTTATTGATGTGATCTCCAGCTGTTTGCTCATATATCCGCCATTTTTTTTTATTGTTCGCTTTGCTATTGATCTGCCATCTGTGGACGGAAGCGAGCAACTGCGGCGGCATGTTTATTTGAATTGAGAACTATTATTTAAATGAGAACATGCCAGCCTTTATGTTTTACGATTTCTCCAATCAGTTTGCACAATGTTTTTGTGTTTTCTTTTTTTTTATTTCCAGTTCGTATTCAAGCATGTTTTTATCGAATGGAGCGACGGCGTACTAAAAAAAGGTCTGGATCATAGGATTTCCACCGTTGTAAGCGGGAGAAACTGCAAACAAATAGGAAATTACGTCGCGACAGGCCCTGTGTTTGCTGTTCTGTTCCTTTTCTGCAAAAAGAAAACGTTTATCAGTGAATTGTGAATTCAAACAACATGGGATAGTAATTATTATTTTTTTCACTATAAATAATTGTTATCGGCTGTGGTTTTTGTATACGTTCGTTTTCCAAACGGAACAACACAGTCATTTAAAATACAAGTACATTCATTTTTTATGCACTGTTTTTTGCAAAATCGTGTTCTCAAAAATAAAGAATTATTTGTTCTAACACTGTTCCTAGAAACAAAGAAGGCGATAACTTTTTTCATAATAAAAAATATGTTCAACAACTTAATACAGTAATATCAAAAAAAGGCTTCATTAGATCCTAACAAATTATAAGTGTCAGGCATTTCTAGCGTTAAAAGCGTGTTATTTTCAGCGTCTCGTAAATGTCCCTGTTTATAATAGCGATGAAAAGTCTTATTTTTTCTTAATTAAAATGCATATTAGTAAGAATATGTTCTGTAATTTTATTTATTATTACCTTTTTACACGATTTTATATATAACAGTGTTTTTTAATAACACGCTTTTTTAAATTCAGTGCACCAATCTTCAATTTTTTGGTGAATTTCATTTAGGAATGTTAAAAAATCTTTGAAAGTAGTAAATCAATTTAAAAAATCCGTTAAAGTGTTGGCGTTATCTTACGCTTGAATAAAACAATGTTTAAATGTTTATTTACTTAATTGAGAATCTAAAAAGGTTTCAGAAGCTGAATAACATCATCGAACTTACATTTAAAAAAAACTATTTGTTCATTTCTCATTTTCGGATTTTTTTTCTCGGAACTATAAATTACATTTATTTCAATGAAAGATACAAGGTTTAAAAAAATATATCTATTGTTGAAGAGAACAACATTTTTGAAATAATGATATTTGACAAGCCTTGAAAAAACAGTGTTGTTTAATTTTTTCGTATTCAAGGAACGAATATAAAAAAAAATGAATGTAACAACATATTACAAAGCCTAAGAATTGATATAAGCTTGATTTTACATCAAAGACAAAACGAAAAAATATAATCATGTTCACAAAAAGCAGACAAAGTGAAGGCTCCTATCTATTGTTTATTTTTTTGATAAAACGCTAAGAAATTGGTAAGTAAATTAAACAATAGATTAAAAAAAAATCCTTTGTGTTATAATAATGTAATTTTTAGGTGAACATCAATGGTATTCTCATCATAAAAGAAAGCGCTTCTTGGCGAGAAATTGTATGACTTTTTTTCCTTAGGAATGGTGTGTAAGTTTCTTCTCATTATATCTGTATTTACTCGAGAAAATTGTAGCTCAAATAACCATTTGATATAATTTACAGTAAATGAATAATGTATTATATATAAAAAATGCTTAAAATTTTTTCAAACTTAAACGCCAAATTTAGATACTAATTAAGCATTTGCAGCTTACATCCTTTTCATAGAACGTGTATCAAGTTTGATACATTGTGATAGTCGAAAAAAGCTGTTTTGAAAAAACTGTGGGTTACGTCTTTTTCCCTTTTTACAGTCGATATTATTTTATTTTCGCTAAGCAGGCGAATTCTCTAGAATTTGAATCGTTCAAATTATGTACATTCACACAGATTTTGTCCACTAACGACCCGGGTTTCGCCTTTCGGCATCTTCAGGCGTTCAAGTGCACGGATGAACTTGAACTGACGCTTAGTAAATGAATGTTTCGTGTTTATAGCTAACAACACGAAACTTTAACACTAATCTGTGAGAATGTACATAATTTGAACGATTCCAATTTAGTTACACTTTGCTTGAAATTCGGTGCTTGATTGAACTTTTTATAGATTATTCATATTTCTATACTTCGTTAGTACAAATAGCTTTAAATAATTAACAATATAAAATACTTTTCAAAACCATTAAGAAGAATATGTTTTTCATTTTGTATCATAAGAAAAAGCAATGAATTGAATATTCATGATATTTTAGTGTTTTTTTTTTAAACAAAAAATAGATCTAATTTCGATACACATGTTTACGCAATGTAGTTTAGGTTAGATTAGCAAAGTATAACGAAACTTAACGAATATAAGAAAAAGAATTTCCATTCCAATTTTGATTCCAATTTGATTCCAATTTAATAGGGTGAAAATATCTAAGTATTTCAGTTCTACAGTTTTTTATATATTATACGTTGATAGCTATTTCGGCTTTCGCCATCGTCAGAACTAGTTCTGACGATGAACATAAATAGTTCTGACGATGACGAAAGCCGATATAGCTATCAACGTATAACATATAAAAAAAACTGTAGAACGGAAATACTTAGATATTTTTACCCTATTAAAATGGAGTTCTACCAAGTAAATGCCAAATCAATATAAAAATGATTTCAATTTATTTATTTTCAGTTAGAATTCATCCATAGTTTAATACATTCTAAATGAATTAGAATTTGAATTAGTATGTTAGAGTGAATAATATGATGCATTGTGTATCTCTTCTTAGCCAGTATATATAGCTGAGCAAATTTACGTTTAAAGCATAGTTCTGACGATGGCGAAAGCCGAAATAGCTATCAACATATAACATATAAATAATTGTAGAACTGAAATACCTTGATATTTTTACCCTATCTAAATGAAACCTCTGACTTGATACTAAAACCGAATGAATTGTATCCGCAAAGTTTTTTTTAATCTCACAGGAACATAAAACTAATTACTTTCGTTCATTTCTTCCTTCCAGGGAATGCAATCATGCCTGTGAGGATTCTGAATTACTCGCAAGGAACTGAATGCAGGTCAGGCGACAAAAGCCGATGGAAAAGGCGTCGTCAGCACAAATTCCAACAAAGAAACTTCGAAATGCCATCCATGCGAAAAGCATTAGTACCGATAGTTTGCAACTATTTCTGCTTATCAGAACCGAATATCAGTGCATATGCAGACTAGTGTCTTTACCGGAATGCAGTGAGTAGTTTTGATGCAGTTTTGCAGTGATAATATAATGACGAAGCGCTATATACAATATATAGATACTGTAATTATTACTTCATATTATTTCCCAAAATAAGTTTGTTTTGAACTTATTACAAATCGAAAATTTCTGTAACAGCTTTGCGAATTCATGTGGGCGAAACATTTAATCAAACTAATATATAATATTACACAAGTATCATGCAGATTTATTATTAGACCCTCGTATAGCATAGTTATACAATTCTGAGAAAACGTCGCGTAATCTAAAAGTTCGAAATTCCTGCAAAATAATGTTTTGCGTTCTGAAAATAATATAATTTATTTATGATCCCGCTCTTCCTAGCAATCTTTTTTATGAACGATTGGTTAAGTGTAATAATGAAGGTTTTAACTACTAGATGACTCTTCAACAATACTTTTGTATATTTATCGTCTGAACTTCTAGATTCTAAGATTAATAAGATTCTAGAAATAAAAAAATCGCAAGTGAACAGTCTTCCGATTTTAAATGAAATATTAAACATGCCTGGGTCGTCGATTTTATACCATGTATAAATATAATCATAAAACCTTTTCCGACAAACAAAATAATTTTAATTCTTAAAACTAATCACTACTCAAATTTGTGGGCATTCCCATGAGCTTATCCTTTTCGTCAGTAATGGCTTTAAGCTCAGTGATGCATTTATTTCTTATATAAACACGAAACATTCATTTGCTACGCGTCAGTTCAAGTTTATCCATGCACTTGAACGCATGAAGATGCCGAAAGGCGAAATTCGGGTCGATAGTTAAACGTTTAACTGTGTGAATGTACATAATTTGAATGAATCACATTTTTATGTCTACCATACAGTTCATTTTGACAAAGTATACTTGCACTTGCGCGAAGGTCATAGTACAATTAACTTACAATCGTCAAACAGGCAGATAAAGAAAACATGCACTTCAATAAACACAATCAAAACACAAACACTTTCTTTCTTTGAGTGGCATTGCAACGCTAGCTGGCAACCGGCTAGTTATTTTTGTAGCCAACCAAAACACATTTTTTGTGCGGAAAGTGTTTTGTTGAAATTTTATTATTAATCTTGACAAGTTCATTAATTATTTTCAACAATTCTTCTTCCTTTACAACAAGTAAAATTAATATTTTGAATAATCGAATCCAAAAGGATGATGGAGTCATAGACACAATATTTTTATTTTAAGAGTTATAAAAAACTGTTTCACAATTTATCAAACGTGTTACATGACGCCAGAGTGTAATACATTTTTAAGAAAATGACTCATTAAGGAATTAATATATTTTGATATTCAAAGCATTATCTTAGCTTTATTGTTAAAATTTTATAAATACCTATTATGTTTGACATTTTGCATAAGAGAGAGAAGAATCATTAGGATTTCTATAGGAAGAATACTTCTTTTCTTTTCATTATTTAGTACTTACTATCTATCTTGCAAACTTTGCCAATCTGCCCAGATTTACGACCCTTACGCTCTTAAAACATGCTCATTTTATGACACCCCGTTAATTTGTTAATTAATAAATATTTCACGCAGCATGGATTTACAATTCATTTATAACAGCAATAACTAACATACGACTGACAGTAAAATTTAACTTTCGTTACTGAATATAATCTGTCATTGGATGTAGTCAATTTGGGTTAGTAGAGTTTTTCTTTTATAGTAAATAAAAATATTTATTAAATGGATCAGTTTATATTGATATAATACTTCTAATTAATCAACAAACACAAAACTACAGCGTTAAGTAAACTCCGACATTAAATTATGTAAAATAGTAGAGACCTCTAGGTCGATTTGGAGGTAGTTTTGCAATGTCTACCCATAGGTAGACTTTGTAAAGCTGAATAAAAATTTCAAAACTAATCTTTTTTACTCATTCTATATTATTAATTTATGATCAATACTAGTTTTATTTTTGGAGATGGACATAAAATAACTTTCAGTAAATTCATGTGTACGTATATTAATTAATGTTATAATTTTTAAGATGTTTGAGAAATGTATTTAATAATTATAATAAAACTAATAAAAGATTTTTAGTACTTTTTCCACTTAAATTTTTTTATTTGATCAGGACCGGTTTCGCTCCTCACGAGCATTATCAACTGATAAGGAAAATAAATTAAACAGTGCTATTTATACAAGTTGAATTGAAATAAAAGGTGTAAGCAATTACTCCTCACGAGCATTATCAACTGATAAGGAAACTAAATTAAACAGTGCTATTTATACAAGTTAAATTGAAATAAAAAATGTGTAAGCAATTACTAACAATTAAAAGGATTTACAAATGGCAACAAAATAAATGGTCAGAATTTAAATCAATTTCTGGTCAGAATTTAAATCAACTTTTGGTCATAATAAAATTCAATTTTTGGTCAGAATAAAAATGTTAACGGTCAGAATAAAAATACTAACGGTCAGAATAAAAATAATAAACGGTCAGAATAAAATTAATAAACGGTCAGAATAAAATTAATAAACGGTCAGAATAAAATTAATATACGGTCAGAATAAAATCTATTGTACGGTCAAATTTCATAAATATTTCGGTCAGAATAAAAAAAAAATGAAATTAATAATCCTTTTTTTCAACATTCATGTTATGTGTGGAAAAGCAGACTCTTATAATGAGTCATTATTATTACAAATAACGCATCATCTGATTACATACCACTCGGTTTGTTTATATAAAGGTAGGGATCCACCGAAGTGCAGTGGATGTAGGATTCCAAGAGGAACCAAGGCTTTATGATGAATGTTGTTAGTTTTCACTTTTTTAAATTCAAATAAAAAATACTCACCTCTTTCAATTAAAAAAAAAATAGTGTTTTCCTTACAATAAGTGTATTATATCGACTGTAGAAAGGAAAAAGGACGTAACACACACATATCAAAATTTACAAAGGGCGCAAAACGTGTTTTGATGATTTTGGGCCATATGCAAATTAATAATTATACACAACCTTGAAGTGCACGGAGACTTCTAAACTGGTGTTTAATTGACATAATCTAATATTAATTAAGAAATTATCTAGGAAAAACCTTTATTTCAGTATTTTTTCTTCGTTTTAATTTTTTACAAGGTCATCTTTTTCAAACTTAAAAGTTAAATTTAGATACTAATTCGGCATTTTCAGCTTCCATCCTTTTGATAGAATGTGTGTCAAGTTGTATACATTGTGATTATCGAAAAAAAGCTGTTTTTGAAAATTGAGGGTTACGTCCTTTTTCCTTTCCACAGTCGCTATGAAATGTACCATAGCAATTATTTATCTAAATGTTCTTTCCAAAAATATTATCCTTTCCTTTACTCTCTTCAGAGCAGATCACAATGTATCGAATTGTACAAATAATAAAAAATAGTTGCAACTTTTAGATTATTTAAAATTATTTAATAACCAAAAGAATATCGGTTAGGCGGAAATACCGTGAACATTTTTTTAAATAAAAACTTTTTTTGACACGAAACATACAAATGCCTGGATGTGGAACCTAGTCTATGAAAACTGTCAATTCTTCCTTTGGGCGCGCAATAATAGTGATTCATTCAATGACCGTGGCGCTAGTAGCAACGCTCGTCCAATCGCCCATTGGACGATTTGCTGTAAGCAACTTCACTTTGCACCAATAGCAACGCAATACGATGACATCATATCATCAAAAAAAATCAGACCATCTGTCAAAATAAATATGACCGATTCTATTTAAATTCTGACCGATCCCATTTATATTCTGACCATTTAATATAAATTCTGACCATTTAATATTTATTCTGACCACTTAATATAAATTCTGACCATAAATTATTTATTCTGCCCTCTGTAATTCTGACCGATACATTATGACCATTTAATATAAATTCTGACCAGTGTAATATAAATTCTGACCGATGTATTAAAAATTCTGACCGAAACTGAATTAAAATTCTGACCGTTTAAATACGAGCCTTTACAAATTACATTATAATTACACAAAATTAAAATGCTTAACACCTATAACATACAATTAAAAAATCATCAATAATAAGTGGTGAGTGTCAATACTATTGATGATTTTTTAATTGTACAATATAAGTGTCAAGCATTTTAATTTTGTGCAATTATAATGTAATTTGTAAATTCTTTTAATTGTTAGTAATTGCTTACACCTTTATTTATTTTAATTTAACTTGAATAAATAGCACTGTTTAATTTATTTTCCTTTTCAGTTGATAATGCTCGTGAGGAGCGAAACCGGTCCTGATCAAATAAATTTTAAGTTGAAAAAGTACTATTTTTTTTTATTATTTTTGTAATAATGCCATTCCACCAAGTATTGACAGTGAACATCTTAAACTGATCAAAATGTGCGTGTTTACACCCAGTAATTGAGACGCGGCTTAAAAGCCACAAGAAACATAATTAATAATTTTAAAATATCATGCATATAATGACATCTCTTGGAATCATAGTGTGATACTTAAACATTAAAGATATTGTTTTGTAATCTATAATACATCGATTTGACAAAAAGCTTTTTTGTTGTGTTCAAATTTGTTGCTAGCGGGGCTACGTTAACGTGGCGGTAATTTCCGTTTTTGAAATGTTTTTCGATAAATAATGGCGGAAATGACCCATCGTGTATTTATATGGTAGGAGTTTGTAGTGTACTATTATTATATGTCCAAAAAGTACATATTTATTGGGTTTTATTTTTTGAAAGAAAATCACGGCCCTCCATGACGGCCTTATTAATACCGTACGGCACAGATCAGGTCAATTACGGCCCACGGGCTGCATACGATCCACCTCAGATTTTCATCCTTATAGACTTTTTTTTACCAAGTTTGATAAATATGTTTCATAGAATAATTTCCATTTTTCGAATTGAAACTATTGTTATTTGTTTGAAATATCAATATTGAATTGGTTACCGTGTGTGGCATGATAGAATGCTCATATTTTTATTAATATAAAAGTTGTCAAAATGTGGTGCGTGAAAAAGTTGTCGATTTATTATTCGTAGCATAAACGAACACTATTACTTTTATCAAACTACAAAAAATAACGTTCTGAAACAGTTAAAACCAACGTATGTCTTTTGTATTTTTTTAGAGTTGACTCTGGTATAAATTGGATGTCAAACACAGTTTGTTTTAATTTATTTAGATATTGTTAAGTTTTGTTTAATTGAAGAGGGAGTTTTGCAAGTAATTAAACTGATTTGAAATATTAAATTATACATATTTTTTTATTATTGGTATCGTTGAACTTATCAGTAACAAATACCAATATATTTTGTATCAAACCACAAACACTAATTTTCTGAACTGGTTCAAAGCAAAGCATACTTGTATCATTTCAGAACAGGCTATGATATAGAGCGTTTATCAAATAGCTTTTACAACTTAATAGCGAATCTGTTACTATATATTTCAAACATGTACTTTCTTCGATTTTTAATAAGTTCAAAACATTTTTTTGTTTTTTATATAGCTGGCTTTTAAAAAAAATATATTATTTATATTCTATATAATATTGGCGCCGTTATGTGTGAAACAGGTACAGTCAAACTACAATTTTAAGTGTAGGTAATTCACATTTCCTTGCGATTTCCGTAGTATTTAAGTACATTTTATACCTGTTTTTACGTTTTTAAATACCATAGTTAACGAATGAAATAATCAAAATAAAAAATGTTTCTTACGATTTTTATATCAAAAACATGGAATTACTTAGCCAATTCAATTATTTTTCCCTGAACAATCAATTGTTTTTTTCTAATGATTTGCCGATTATTTTGCGTAAAATTGTGGTTTCACTCTATAACTTATTACTAAAAAATATGGTTATTAAAATTAACGAAAGATCGATTATCTTTTGTTGAAAAACATGTATATATATTTTTAACTATATAAAAAAAATCTATGTTAAATTTGATAGAAAATGGTGTGTAATTTATTTTTTGTAATGTATATAAATTAAAATTAAAAAATCTGCAAAATAATATTTTTTTATTTTCTCCAACATCGACGACACAATTTTTTTTTGAAGACTTTTCCTAAAGACTTATTTAAGATTCAGACAGTCATGGGTTGATTTCTTGGCTGGAAAAGTGAATTATGTTAATGAAGCATTAGCATGTAGATTGGTTTCAAAAGATTTTTAAAAACTCTCGACAACGGTAACGAAAGATAATTAAAATGCACGTTGTTAGTAAATTTTAAATTTACCTGAAAATTATGTATAATTATTAATATGAATGTGATTTAGGAAATATGTAAATGTATTTTTTTTTACTTACTAGAAAAAATGCACGCAAGTTAATTAAGATTGTGTAAAATTTATAATTATTATAAGCATAATATAATTATTTGTAGGTTATCAAAAGTGAAAAAAAAATACACACAATAAATAAAGAAAAACAATTTTCTCTGCACTGTGAGCCCTGGGTAGAGAATTCTGTTTTAGAAATTATTTATTTAATAAATTATTTTATTTCAAATGTATCATGTTTTGTAGAATATAATTTATTCTCAGTGTTTCATCAAATAAACAAAATTCTTTGTATGTATATTTAATAGTAATTATTTATTTGATAGTTTTTCACGAATTGTATAAAAAATATTTAGTAAAATATATAAATATTTGCCATGTAAAATGATATATCTTTTAGTACAGGGAAAACTTGTCTTTATATTTATTCTAGATCATTATTTTTAACTACGTGTAGTTTATTTATTTGAATTAAATTGTACATATTTAAATTTATAAGTAAATAATATGTATATAATGTGTAAGAAAATTTTGCTCGGCAAATAAAAAAATGAATTCAAATGTAATGCAAACATGCTTTTTTTATATTTAGAAAGAATTTAAAAAACATGTATATGTGTTTAATTAGTCTTAGTAAAATTTATAAGTGTTTACTTTGTTAAAAAAAAACATTTTTTAAGCGTAAGAGAGTTTTTTTAAATGTATATTTCATTAAATAAATTATAACGAACTATAAATAATCATTTGAATAAATTTTTATATAAATATGTATGAAAGTAGACTTTAAGTCCATTTCATGTTTATTTGATGTTAAAATATATAAAAAAAAATATTATATTATTGTAATGACAACAGTTAAATATAATGTGAATATCTTGATTCATTATAATTCATGTAAACCGTCTTTTTAGTAAACCAATAAAAAATATTTTGATGACGTTTTTGGTTTTTATTTATTAAATAGCATTATAACCTCACTTTGCTTGGGATATCAATTATATTCAAACACTATTTTTTTTATTAACAATGAGTACATGCCACACTCACTGATTACCTTATCACAAACATGTAACTCTTCACTGGTTGATTTAGAAGTGGCAACCAGAATTTCACATATCGCTACAGTTCACGGTTTGGAAGAAGTTCTTGTGACAGGCAGATAGAAAGATACATATCTTTTTTGTTTATAAGGTAAAGATTGTATAAAGAAAAATCCAATAGGTACATTAAATTAGAGTGTGCGTCAACGTCTAGTACACTTATTTAATAATTAAACTTATGAATAATACCCAACAAAATACTCCCTTGAATTAACTGTTTCCTTCTCTAGTGAGCGTTTGCATAATAATTTAGAAACATAATTTTCTTGCATGTTATGGAGTTATTAAAAATGTAACATTAGCTTTAAATCACCATGTATCGTCTAGAGCAGGCGTGGGGAACCTGCGGCCTTTTGGCATCTCTGGTGCGACCTTCTGGCTAATTCTGTAATTCTGTATTTATTTGTAAATTCCTGAGATTTTGGATTTAAACATTCCTGGAAGACGTAAAAAAAAGGTGAGACGCTGGTAATGTTGGGAAATCCTCAAATTAATGGGCTTTAGAAATTGGCAGGAAATTGTCCCGGCCAAAGATTCCTTAGTCAATGTTTACTGCGGCCTTATGTCGAATCAGAAAAATGAATGAGATGCTTAGAAAAAAAAAGGTTTTATGATCTTTTACAATATTTAACTTAAAAATAAGTTTGCATTTGCTTCGAGTTACTGACAGTGTTCATAGACGGAAATATTTGTTTAAATATGTTTTCGTTGAAAAATATTAGAGTTCCTAGTAAATATAAGATTTTTTTGTGTCTCGTGTACCTACCAGGACACGAAAAAAGCTAAGCTTTAGAAATCCCTAATATGGGCCGAAATCAAACGGAATAAAATATATGTTTTCTCGGCAATTTAAAAATATACATATGACATTTACATCTTATGGAACAAATCATGATAAAAGTCAAATTTATGATGTATTATTTATTATATTTGATACTTTTACCTAAGAAATATAATGTGATATAAATATTTCCTACTTGGCATTCATAGAAAATCAGTTCGTAAACATTTCGAAGTCACTATTTTTGAAATAATATATCAGATATCGAGCTTTTTTTAATAATTCTCTACCTGTACAGAGAGATGGAAATGTAAGAAAAATTGTTCAAAGATGTTTTTTTCTTCGCTAAATCTTACCAAAGGATTTCGAGGAATTCGATGTTGCCTTTGTGGAAATTCATTTTCATTATAAATTTAAATGTGATATGAATTGTGACATAGTTTTTTTAAAATCCATATCCGCTCCCAATGTAGAGCATATGGTCTTCTAATGAAGATATCTCAACAGAAGATTTTTTTACGAAAACTGTTTTTTACTCAGTCGCTCAACCTTATTTTTTTTCAAAGTGAGTAGTAGGGAAAGAAGAGTAAGGCTAGAACAGGGCTAGTGGTTGACTAATCGCTATTGCTATATTCAGTTATTAAAGGATCAAAAAGATGGGAGTAGAATAAATGATTTTAATTGACATCACAAGCACCCAGTCTTCGATCACAACTTTGAATTGAATAATTCACAAAGTCACTGTGATTTGACCGGAAATAGATTCCAGACCTGCGTGATTGGTAGAGAAAGCTCTAATTAACTGGGCCACAGTAGGCCTAGTATATTAAAAAAAGATACGTTAAGCAACTAAGTAACAAGCCGTTATATTATAAAACTTTTGTTATACTGCTTATTGGGAACAAGCATGTATTAAAAAAACATTGTCTTAACAATATTTATAGATTTTAGAGTCACAAAAAAATGAAAATAAAATGATTTTTACTAAAACAACCCCAACTGCATACAATTTCGAAGAAATCTGTTTGTAATGGGATTTTCTGAATCATCTGCATTATTTATTTGTTGAAATTTACACGTTAATGGGAGCAATTAACGTTCCACTACGTAGCGCTGTAAAAAACAGCTTAAAATGTAATTAACAACAAATCAAACTGTTTTAATTTTCATTTTAATTTAAAATATAATTTATTCATGAAATATTTTAATATATTATGTAATTATCTTGATAGATAACTCATCCAGTACCTAACAGTAGAATAAATTAAGTTCATTATGAACAGCTGATTTTTAAAAATATTAACATCATGATGATTTTTGTCTTTGTGTTTATTTTCATTCTTAGTCAATTAACGATTTTGTTTTTTTTAAATAAATCGAACGATAAATATTGGAAAAAGTGAATGTAAGGCCTAGGGAAAGCTATTTTTTTAACTTACAATAAAAAAGCTTAATATTTGCAAGCTTTGCATATCAGATCTTTTTTTTTCTTCGCAAAAACATTAAATACAAATGATTCTGGTTAATTTAATAAAATTCAAGATAAAGGGCAGAACAGCTTATGCGACATTGCTTATTAAACTTAATATGAAATGTTTTGAAATCTGACCTTATGAAAAATAGTGATACATTTATTTCTTATATAAACACGATACATTAATTTACTAAACGTCAGTTCAAGTTCGTCCGTGCATCTGAACGTATGAAAATTCCAAAAGGCAAAACTCGGGTCGTTAGTCACACAATTTGTGTGAATGTACATGATTCTAACGATTCAAATTTAATATTAAAATTCCACCAAGCTCTTTGAGTCGAAGTTTTAAATTGATATATATATATTAACACTAAAAACTGGATTACCTAATGGAAAATAACCAACAAGCTCTAGTTGTATTCTCAAATCAATTAACTTATTCTTTCTCTCGGCAAAAAGAGATAGGCTAGGCGACTGTATAAAAACCAACTCTAAGATGTCTTTGTATGAGTACATATGTTACTCAAAGAAGGCGGGGTAAAAAACGGTAACTTATAACTCAAATAACCTTCCCTTGCATTAAGGTATAAGTAATCGATATACGGTTACCATTATGTAAAGCATTATTATTGTTTTGGCTAAATTACTGTAACCCACGCTTAAAAGTACTGACTCATTAAGTAGGAAGCTTTTATTGAATATTGGTTATGATAATAAATAATTAATTTGATTGAAGTGTTATTTTTGAGTGGTTACCTATATTAAAAACACAAAATAAAATTTTGATTATTATTCAAATCGCCGTTCGTAATAATCAAAGTTTGTTCTGTTACGTTTCAATCAACGGAAAAATTAAACAAACTGAGTTTCAAGAAAGAAAACAATTCAAAGGAATTTGATCGACGGACAATAAAAAATGTAATTCATGTATTATATCATAAATTCAATCGGTGTTTACCATATGTTTTTTGATTGTTTTTCAAGGATGTCTGCAACCAAATGAAGAGCATAGAAACCACCTAAACAAATGGTTACAAGTTTTTGTTGGTTATTCTGGATTCAATTCTCGGTGAGATCACAGTGAATTTGAGAATTATTCAATTCAAAGTTGTGATCGAAGACTGGGTGTTAATTCAAATTATTTCATCTCCTCCCATCCTTCTGATCCTTTAATAACTGGACGTAGCAATAGCGATTAGTTAACCACTAGTCCTGTTATAGCCTTATCCTTCTTTCCCTGAGTAGTCACTTTGAAAAAAAGTGATGAGTGCGACTGAGTAACAAACAGTTCTCGTAGAAAAAAACTTCTGTTGAGACACTTCCATAAGGAGGCCATATGCTCCACATCGGGAGCGGACATGGACAAAAAGAAATTCCACCACAATTCGTAATTTGAATACAGCTGATGTTTTACGGTCGACTTCCGCAACGACCAAAAATATAAATTGTCTTTTTCTTATTTAATTAATTTAATGACTTTCCAATATAAATGTCTGTGAAATAAACAAAAGTAAATAATATGCTCAGTACCGAACTTCTTTTAAAAAATGTATCTCTTTAAACAAAAAATGATTTTTAAAATTCGAAATCTGTGGACTGTGGTATTGGGATTTCAGAATTTTTTCTTGATCATTCTTTTTATATTTCAATAAATTTTATTCGTCAAACTGTATAGTAATAATTTACATATAAAATAATCTCTTATATGGGTGTGTTTCATCATTTTTTATATAGTTTTCTTATTTACATTTGAGAAAGCATATTTAATTGAGAATATTTTTATATCTGGTTGTATTATGTTCAGCTTAGTAATCACAAGTATTATAATCAAGCTTTTATAGATCAAGATCAACTTTTCCACACTTCCAAAGATTGGTTATATGATGGTATATGCTTGAGAAAACACAGAACCATAAAATGATAAAACATTGCTTAGCTGATTGGTTATATAGTAATATTAATAGTAAAATGAATATCGAATGTGGAAAGGAAAAAGGACGTAACCCTCAGTTTTTTCAAAACAGTTTTTTTCGATAATTTTTAATTTTAATTAAAAAAAAATACATATTTGACATTACAGCTTACACCAATGCGTCAAATATTTTGAACTTGAAAGATCATACGAGATATACTCGATGAGAATTTTTGTAAGTCACATGAGATTAACTCAAGGAGAATCGACTTGACTTCACAAACACCCATGTCTTAGATCTCAAATTCACTCTTCAGAAAATATGATTTAAGAAAACATAAAGCGTCCACTGATCGTTTTGTAACAAAATTTCCTGATATCGAAAATACCCTTTCGCTGGGTGATGATGTGGGGCATATGGTCTTTAAGGGCAAGGGTCACGGTCTACAGAGACACCTATAATTAAGAGAAAATATTAAAATGCTCATTTACAAAAAACCGTTTAATTGATAGAATCTAGGTTAATATGATTTTAAAATCATCTCAGTTGGGAAAAGCATTCCTTATTATCATATTGTGATAAAGGTTATTTGTAAAATATAGGAGCTCCATGGTTAAGCACACCACTGGCTCCCTGTTCATTTTTTACAAACAAAATTTATCACAATATGATAATAAGGAATGCTTACCCCAACTGCGATGATTGGAAATTCATATTAACCTAGATTCTATCTATTAAACGATTTTTTGTAAATGAGCATTTTAATATTTTCTCTTAATTATAGGTGTCTCTGTAGACCATGACCCTTACCCTTAAGCCATCAAATAAAAGATCCAAATTTCCTGTCTCTATTTTTATAGTCTCGTTTATGTAAAATTTGGCACAACCGGTTACGATATTGAAAAACCGGTTTTTGAATGTCACAAATTTAGCAAAAAAACCGGTTTTTGAATATCGACAAGCCCTAGCTACTACAACTATTCATATATATCAAGAGTGAAACAAACGCTGCAAATCTCTTGCATTAGATGTTTTGTCGACAATCTCGTAGTTGACAAAAATATTTTTTGAAAAGCAAAACTTAAGCAAAAACTTAGAGTATAGATCGACAACGTCATTGAAAAAATAACGACACTGGGTGGAAATTTAACCCTTGGATAAGTAATAATATACTATCACTTGACAAACCTTTACACACTTTATAAAGGGTATCAACGGTAGTGTAAGAATAGTGCGTTTAATTTTGTTATTAAATAACGTTGATGGTTTTTTACTTTCAAAAAAAGATTAGGGATTACTGAGAAAATATTCTGAAAACATCTATCAAAAGAATATTTTATAATAAAATTTATATACATGAGTCTAGTTTAATATCCTCCAATCTTTTTGCAGGGTTATCGAAGTCTTTTTGTATTTTTTCTATGGAGCTTAGTGAAAACATCTTCATGCAGCGGAAGAAATTAACTGACTCCTTTGAAAACGCGAATCATATTTGATATTCGAAGAAAATGACGCAGCCATTTTGCCTATTTTTGTGGTGAAAAGAGTACATGCTTGAATCCGGATCGATATTGTTAGTGGTGGTTACAGGGTTGTATATAAATACAGAAATAAAATTTCATAATCATTTTGGACATCGTAAACATTCATGATTTCGAATAAAAATACATGAATCGATTGGAAAGTTAATTTATGAAACGGTTCAAATCTTTATTTGAGCCCAGGAGTACTGCAGTCGAAATTAACGACACTGAACACTAGAATGCAGACCCAGCTCGTTATACTATGTTAATAAAAGAAAAACATGTTCATTATTTTGATGCACCTCATAGAAAATGGACATGCCCAAACAAATACTATATCGTCGGTTTGATGCGAGAAGTCAATAATAATTAATTTGTAAGAATTTCATGTGCATGAAATATGTACAATATAATCAAACTCGTTTATTACGATCACAGAAATAGCGACATCTCGGATGTGATGGGGAAAATTTCGTCTAAATTTTAGTTAATGGTTTTCTCCAAACATTCGTTCACTTACATAACGGGCATACCGAGCAAAAATATCGTCAATAAGAGTGAAAACAGTGTAACAAGCATCAATTTCAAATTTTACAAGAAAAGTGGATTGACAGAACAATGAAATATGTGTGTAACAGGTGTGTAAATAAATTCTAATTGTGTAATTTTGTTTGAATTACGACTTTTTGTTTTATGTTACCGCTCTGGATATTTCATGTCTTCATGTTATGGGTATGTTTGTAAGCATTTAAAAATACATGTTCTCTGATATAACGAGTAATGCTTATGAGTTTTAGAGGTATGCAATCGAACAATATTGGTTGATTAACATTTCGAGTTTATGCAAAATGAGAAAAAATGACTGGATAATGTATCTCATGTTTGACCAATTGTCAATTAAGTAATTACTTCTTGCAGCAAACTGATGACATATTAATTGTTAGTAAGAAAGTGGTTATTTTCGAACACAATAAATTTATGCTTTTCAGTTACTTCAAAATTGTAATTTGCAAAAAAAAACTTATTTTGATTCAACCATTATTGTTCGTTGAACTTTTCGTTTACAATGTTAAATTCTTTGTTAAAATTTAAGTATACAATGAAATGTTTGTTTACAATGTATATTAAAGTATATGTAATAAAAAAAACTTGATGTCGTGGTAAACACAAAACTTATTAAAACACTAGTTTCTTTTTTAAAAAACGTGAAAAACTTTTCTCGCTCTAAGCAATTCTAAGAAAAAAGAAAACAAAAGAATCGTTCCAGAAAATAATTAAGCAGACATTTTCACTTTTTATAATGCGAGACTCGCGCTTCCAGGAACAAAAGCAAGAAAAAACAAGTTCACAAAAACAGTTTAATTCCCCTGAGTGATTTCACTTCATTTAAGTCTTTCAATTTTTAAACTAACAAAAAAATTAAGGCACTTTTAAGAAGTTCACTGTCGATTCTTAGTGAAATGGCATTATAAGAAAAAACTTTTTTACCTTATTCCACATTAGAAATCAGACCGGTTTTGCTGATTGCGAGCGTTATTAAATGATGAAATATAAAACTATACACGCTTATTATTTTTAATTTAATTAAGACAAATAAAAAGTCTGGCAAGCAATTTTTAAAAAAAAAATCTTTTTTGAGTGTATCACACGAAATAATTTCTATTTGAATTTTGGGACATTTTAAAAATAAATAAATACTTCGCTATCAAAAACCAAGATAAAATTAATTATTTCAAAAAGAACCTTACATTACTTTTTTATTCATGTCCACTCCCAGTGTAAAGCATATGGCTTCCTAGTGGAGGTATCTCAAAAGAAGTTTTTTCTACGAGAACTGTTTGTTACTTAGTCGCTCAACCTCACTTTTTTTTCAAAGTGAAAACTTTAATAACTGGGTATAGCGATAGCGATTAGTTAACTACTAGTCCTGTTCTAGCTTTATCTTTATTTCCCTACTACTCACATTACTTATACATATTTATAATACCAACAGTAATGAGTTCAAAAAGTTCAAAACTTTGAGGATGAAAATACAAAATTTGAAAACTTCTCATGTCCTTTTTAATTTTTTATATGGTTCTATTGTAACTAGGGTATCCAATCCCGGAGCCTATTTATAATCTCGGGATTTAGGGATCAGAAAATCGGACGGGATTCCGGGATTGAATGCCTTTATTGTATTGTAAGATTTTCGTGTTTTCTACATAATTAAATAATTAATTAAAATTGAAAAACTGTGCTGTATTGTAATAGAGATGCTTTTTTTGGATTGGATTAGAAGGGGCTATTTGAGCATAAATAATTTTAATATAATTAACCTCAGATGCGGGGTGCATATAACGTGAAAGACACTAATGATGATGACACCCTTCATATTGAATAAAGAATAAAGAAATAGTTGTATTGTTTTGTGTATGAAAGAATCTTGTTAGAAAAATTCTGAATTTCCTTGTACGGATAATTCATGTCCAGAAGAATCCATTTGCAGATTCAATAGCTGCTTCTGTTTCCCTCTAGGGTCTGCATAATGGTGTATAGCTTATCTTGAAAGTGTAATAAAAACGTAGACATAATCTATTTCTAAGTTTTTTCGATGCAAAAAGTGTCACAAAGTTTTTGAAACAAGACAACCCGAGGGTTCATTGTATGATGTAGGATGTAGGTATATACTATCCCAATCGCTTGTAACGAGTCGCAATTCAGAATTTTTCACGGCAAAAGGGTTTTCAATACAAATGTCGTTCGCGCACTCTACATACTTGATTTCTCCTTTCAACCTTGTCACTTTATCTCGCGGGGATTTTTTTTTGCGATTCAAACGATTCTGATCTCATTCAATCACGATAAAAATACCCACCATGTCAAAACAAAGAGGAGTTTAGCACTGTTTGTGGTTTATTTAAATTCATCTCTTTCATACATTAACAGGTTTAAAACGATATCAGAATATTTGCAAGCATATACCTATACATTTTTGATGTCTAAAAATTCCCTTTCACTTTTCCGATCCTTCAATAACAGGGCGTAGAAAGCGATTAGTTGACCACTAGTCAAGTCCTTATCCTTCTATCCCTATCTTTGAAAAAGATAAATTGAGTGACTGAGAAAACAAAACTTCTGTTGAGAAACCTCCATTACGAGGCCATACGCTCCACATTGGAAAAAGACATCGATAAAAAAAAAATTAGATTATAAAATATGTTTTTTTTAATGAAATAACACACTCTTTTGAATTAATTAAATGTTATGAAGACCATTTTTGGTAATCACGAGAATTTTTGACTGATAAGATTATACCTTATTTATACTTAACCATGTAAAATTATTAAGTGTGTAAGAGAAAATCACTAATAGAAATATTAAACGATTTTACAGATAATATACAAAATATGAATAAATAGCACTATATTGATAAAAATTTAAATGTTTATTACCTCTTACAAAAAAATATATTTTTTCTTAAAATATATTTGTCTATTTCAAAAGCAATAAACACACGTATCCGCAGAAAGAGATTGTATGTATGAGAGCGTAAGTATTGAGTGGGAGAAATTTTAACGTACAACACACATACGTACTCTCTCTCACAGTGTATTGTCTGTGTCACCCGAATGTTGGCAGGTGAGCCCTTCTTCCATTATCTAGTATATATTCTATACTTAACAAGATCTTTAGTCGATACTTAAATAATCTGACCAAATTTAAATGATTCAGAAATTCAAGTATATAGGTCACAAAAAGAGTTATCGGGTCTATAAGTTACTGTTTATATTAAAGAAAAAACTTAAGGTTAAAATAAATTACCGGTTAGTATGTTTGTGTTGTAAAAATCTACCGATATTGGAATTTTCATACTTTACTTTGATTATTTTCTCATTGAATTTGTTTGCAAAAACGTGTCTACCCGTTTGAAAAAATCTTTTGATCTTACGATAAAGGAAAATTCTCATTATATGAAAAATATTCAATTACATACGCTTGAATTTGTGTGAATATTCTAATGGAAAATTGATTAAAAAATATGTGAGTTATGCCTGCATAATATGGTGAGTATGTTTTCATCTGTTTCATAATGCTTCATTATTAAAGAAAAAGTCACTAAGATTCATAAGTCAGTATGGAAAATAAAGTAAGTATTACAATTTGAATCGTTCAAATTATGTACACTCCCACAGATTTTGTCACTAACGACCCGGGTTTCGCCTTTCGGCATCTTCAGGCGTTCAAGTGCACGGATGAACTTGAACTGACGCTTACTAAATGAATGTTTCGTGTTTATATAATAAATAAATGTATCACTGAGTCTAAAGCCATTGCTGGCGAAAAGGATAAGCTCATGGGAATGCCCAAAGATTTGAGTAGTGAGTGGTTTTAAGAATTATATTTATTTGTTTGTAGGCAAAGATTTTATGATATTATTTATATATGGTATAGAAGTGGAGAGCCCGGAAGGTTTAATATTTCATTTAAAATCGGAAGACTATGAAACTGTGCCAAAATCTGTGGGAGTGTACATAATTTGAACGATTCAAATTTAATATTGAAATTCCACCAAGCACCTTCAGTCGAAATCTTAAATTATAAATATTACAAATGTGTTAATAATATAGTATTCATCTGATTGAAGTATTAGTGCCTGAAACCTGAAATGTGCAAAAATATGTTATTTCCGGGTTGTCATATTTCGGTAATAAGGTCATATCCATCAGCAATTTATCAAATTATTAATTTTTCATGTCAGCCGCTTTATAGAATCTGTTTCCTGACTTTTATCAAATTACGTCCGGCCCGATACGAACAAATTGGAATACATAATTTATACAATACGCACATTTCTCTACAAATTTATGTTATCTTTATAGGGCTAAAATGTTAAAAATGGTTTTGTTGTGTTTCTAAACATGTTTATTTGATTCCGATATGTTTTAAAAATATTTTTTCCGCCTGTGTGGTCAAGTGGTCAACGTCGTTGGCTTCGGTTACGGAGGTCACGAGTTCGAATCCCAGTACAGACAGTTTTATAAATTGAATTTACAATCGATTTATGAATTTCTGTTCGAAGGCATGGATGTATGTGATGTCTTGAACTCTCCCCTCCCACCTATCCTATCCTATGAACGGGGCGTATCAAGAGCGATTTGTTAATCACTAGTCCTGTCCTAGCCCTATCTATCTATCCCTACTCTCTTTGGAAAAATAGAGGTTGAGCAACTGAGTAACAATTAGTTCTCGTAGAAATACTTCTGTTGAGATAAACTCCATTAGGAGTCCATATACTCCACATTGGGAGCGGACATGGTAAAAATATAATTATTTACTACTAATAAATAACAATCTTTTTATGCTATTATGAATTACCCAATCTAAAAAATAGGCTAAATCAGAGGTGGGGAACCTTTTCTTCTCTAAAGGCCGCATTCATTTTTTAGTTCACCGAGGAATTTGAAATCCTCAATTTGATTTACTTTTTCCCCAGATATCTCCAAATCTCGTTTTTACAGAATTGGCCAGAAGGCCGCACCAGAGTGGCCAAAAGGCCGCGGGTTCCCCACCTCTGGGCTAAATCTTTCGTAAAAATGTCCGTATTCATGAAGTACTCCATAGCAGAAAAGTTTGGAAAACCTTGTGATAGAGTTTAAATATTCAATTTATAGACAGAACCCAATATTGATGATAATGTTCACTTGAAAGGATATTTATCGGAAATTTAGCCTAAGCAAACATTCAACCCTAGAGCTTCCAAGATACGGCAAATACATTTGAATCTTGTTTAGAAACACTCCAATTAATACATCCTTTAGTGTCTTTGTGACTAAATACTGTCCATCTTAATTGTTTTCAAAGTAAAGTCGTTCGCTTCGCCAGGTCGCCGCACTTTGACATTTGGAATTCAAGCTTTATTAACCACCGAGCTTTAAAGAGAACTCCTTAAGCTCAGTCGATAGTCAGTACCTCACGGGTACAACGTTACCTTCAACAATTTTAGGATTGTTAGTTATCAGGGCACTATGTGACTATAATCTTCAAACTGATCAAAGCTGTATTGTATAATTTATTGTATTATTGACTCAAGTTTGAATTTTGAATATACATACAGTGGAACCTCGATTCAACGTTTTTCGATGGACCGTAATAAATGAACGAATAATGTGGGAAACCGATAATGCGGGAAATCTTCAAATAATACAAAAACAATGTTTAATTTTCAAAAAACCTATTTATTTAATTCACTATTTTTATTAAAGAATGAATAAATATATTTTAAATTTGTTTAATACAAACTAAATAGTCTATTTGCAGTTTGGCACTTAAATTTTAACAAACACCCTTCAAAATCGCGTACATTTCTAACTCTTTTTTTGCCATGTCGACTCGTTTTTCTACGGATTTTTTTTCCAATGTATCTAATTGTTTCTCAGTTAGAGTTCTAGTTTTCTTCATTTAAGTATTTCAGTTTTGACTTTTGAGTTGCGATGCAAGACTATTTATGAATGCAAAAAAATATTTTACAAAAACGGTCAATCAATAGCGAGAACAGTAGATCGGGGTTCCACTGAAAAAAAACGCGAAACGAAATACGAGGCTGGACTATTTATGAGAAATATTCAACGAAAACGGTCAATCGGGATAATATTTGTGACGGGACCAAAATATTTAGACGATCGATCGAGGAAAACAGTAAAGCGGGGAACGACTAACTAAATTAAATTTAAAAAAATTAAAACGAACAATGCGAGAACGCTAGATCGGGGTTCCACTGTACAACAAACAGCTTTTAACTGTTTTAATTCCGTTACAACACAGCATTGCTTGTGTTATGTATTTCTACTGCGATAACAAGATGTTAATTTCCTGAATCATTTTACTACGTTTTTAGATTTATTGCTTTGTTTTTGGTACACGTCTGCTAAAAGCATGCGTTTACTTTATGAATAATAAAATATTAATTATACTTAGCATTTTATGCATCAAAGCTTCCAACCCTTGTCAAAGGTTACCTTACTGTTCTTGTTGTAATGTCTGTTATTCGGAACTGTTTAAAAATGGGTAGTTGACAGATGGTCTGCGGTAAATTTATTTTTAAATAATTATGTACTTTAATAAAAACATAATATTCCTTTGTACTTTATTCCACTTTATTTAAAAGGTCAGGAATGGTTTCGCTCATTCCGAGCATTGTCAACTGATAAGAAATATAATTTAACAATTAAATCATATTTTCTGAAGAGTAACACTAAATAATTTATTTTTGTGTATTTTGTATGTACATATGTAAATAAACAAAATAAAAAGAATTTTAAACTTTTTTTCACTATTTTAATTGATTTATCCATTTTTCTGTTAAACTTCGAAAACCGGATAAAACCTGTTTTAGAACAAAATTTATAGTCGAAAACAGGTTTTTTATAATAGCCCTTATTAACCCATAACATGCCATCCTAAAAAATCACGTTCCCTGCCATGATGGCATCTCAGTTTCACTGTTTATTGACAGTATTTAAACCTGAGTAAGAAGCTAAAAAATAATTTTAAAAATGTATATATGCTAGAATACATAAAATGATAAATACTTATTGACAATATTAAGAGAAATATTGAATGATTTAATGGCTCAACTATTTACGATTGCATCATGAGCATGGAGGTGTTAATGAAACAATTTTAAATCTCGTCCATATAACCTTTAAAAAAACGGTTGCATACACGAAATAAGTAAAATGTTTTTTTTTAACTCGAATGTATAAATTCGTTTCCAGCTTTATTTTTATTCCACTGTAATTAAAACATCATTCATGGTGCTTAACCGAATTAAAAAAAAACTGATATACGTGCCGTATTACGTTAATAAATGACACGCGCAACGCTCCCCATACCCCCCACCCCCAACCACAACGCAACAAACGTTTGATGTTTGTAAAAAAAAATAATGGATTTTCCCTAGTATCTGAGCAATATTTCCAATGTTAAAAGGATGTTTTCAACCACGTGTTTATTACAGCAGACATGGCTCAATTTATCAAATAAAGTGATAGCCAACAGTTTTATTGTAAAATAATATTACACAAAATTCTACGATTTTTAGATTTAACGAAGTTACTTTTAGAGTGTTCACTGTCAATTGGTGGAAAATAATTATATTAATAAAAACACAATATTCCTTTGTACTTTATTCCACTTTATTAAAAAGGTAGGACCGGTTTCTCTCATTGCGAGTAATATCAACTGATTAGAAAAATATATAAATATAGCTATGTATACAAAATTAAATTTAAATAAAAGGTGTAAACAACAATTGACAATGAAAATAATTTACAAATTACGGTATAAGTGACTCTATAATTACACAAAACTAAAATGTTTAACACATATAACATATGATTACAAAAAATCTTATTAATCTTTGATGATTTTGTAAGTACAATTAACTTACAGTAGGTGGCGCTTGTGTCGTGCGATACACAATCGGCAGCAAACGTCGAACGACAAACAGAAAACATGCAATTAAAACACAAACACTTTCTTTCTTTGAATGACATTGCAACGCTTGTCGGGAACCGACTAGTCTATTATAAAAACAATATAAATAATATGTAACATTCAAACTCGTAAATTTGTTCTTTTGCTGACTTTGTTGTTCGTGTCATATTTTTAAAAAGTGTCTTCAAACTAACTTAATATTATTTTTTTAGTTACTACGTCATTAAAAATTAATTAACACAAAGTTATCGACTCATCGGTTGGGAAAACATATATTGCTTTAAAACTTTTTACCGATCACATGTTATTGGTTGAGGACTAAGGTAACGTTAGTGAGAACATCAGTGGCATCCACGTTTTAACTGAATTCGTGGAAAGTGGGGTAGTAAATTTGACAGCTTGTAATACAAAAATTGTACCCCCCAGCATATGCTGGAGGAGCTAAGAGAAGTCAGCCAATAAATGATAAGACAAGTGAGTGACTTATGTATTCCTGCGTAAGTCAAAAGGATGTATTAATGTAGGTAATTCAATTCGATTTTGCTATTTGTGTACAAAAGATTTTTCAAAGATAAAAGATCTATTTTTAATAAAAAAAAATCATATCGATGAAATGTTAATTTTTACTTTTAATATGTTAAATTTATTTTTAAATTAAATTTAATAACTTTGTTAATCTACTTGTTGTATAAAAAATTGTATCACGTGTTTCGTCTCTTTAAGAAGCACCATCAAATATATTTTTTGCATAAAAAGCTTATTATGTAAGGCAGACAGATACAAACTTTAATGTGAGTAACAAAGCTATTCAATTTAATTCAAAATAAACTTTCAAAAATCACCAACGAATCCATCGAACATATTATGATATATTTATTCAATTTGCGTTATCAACAATCATTGAACTTATTCTACTAGGTATGTTTAGATATAACGCCATGATGCTGAAATTGATATCAACCTGATTTTTTAATAAGCCTTGTGTATGTTAATCTAATATCTAAAAATGAATGTTTGTTTGTTCGTACTTTATGCGTTGCCACACCGTTCATCCGATTGCAATAAAACTTTGACAAAATTTTTGCTTGCCCTTTCGGTAAGGTTATAGGCATAGTAAAACTAACTTACAATTGGTCTTATATATAAAAATCAATGTTTGTATGTCTGCTTCATTTTGACAACATATGCTTGGACTATAGTGCGAAGGCTATAGTGCAATTAACTTACAGTAGGTGGCGCGTGTGTCGTACAATAGACAATCGTAAAAGATATAGAAAGATAAAACATGGACTTCAATGAACACAAAAATTTTCTTTCTTTGAGTGGCATTGCAACGCTTGCCGGGAACCGGCTAGTTTGATATAAAAATGTGTTTTTTTTTTAATAATATCCGTTGTCTTACGATAAAGTTAAATGTATTAAAATAAAAATGAACGAAACCGATTCTGATCTTATTCAATAAGAGTTAAATTAGTACAAATGAGTATTTTTTTTTTTAATATAATCATTTTCAAAATAAAGTATTTTCAGTGAACACCCTAAAAGTGAAAGTTAAATTTGTAAAATTTGAATCACAAGAAGTTTGTAAATTACAATGAAAGTAAATTGTTTTTCCTGTCTACTAATAAATATTTTTTGTTTTATGGTTATTTGGAAGCTACAAATAACAATAAATATCAAAATAAGGCGCTTTAAATATTAATTATATTCGTATTTTGTGGTGTTTACTTATTTGAGGGTGGAAAACTTGCAATGTTAAAATAACAATATTTTACATCATAACCACGGAACGATTTCCTAATTTTCCTTTCGCGGAATAAATTCAAAATTGAAATTCGAAATTATTGTAAATTACCCTCAATTCGGCCGAAAAGCCTTACATTTTGGAATAACTAGGAGCCAAGGTTTCGAATAATTTTTCATATAAATATTTATGAAGACACTTAATAATATTATTTTAAAAATTAAACTTGACTTGTGATGATTGGCTTTTACCAGGATTTTTTTTGTACCCTAATTATTAATCGAAATTAAAACGAAATATTCTGCTTAAAAACAGTTTTTTTAAAGGAATATTTTCCCTCGAGCATATTAAAAAGGTTCGAAAAATATTTTACATATTGAATATTTAAGAACAAACTTTAAATGTGTTTTAATTTTGATAGTATCGAACAGCTGTCGGCAAAGTGTAGTCTGCGAGAAAATTTTGGTGGTCCGCAGAGAAATCTGACATTATTTTAATTTTCTAATCTTACCACCTGAAAAAAATCCTAGACATGTGGATAATAAATCCATTTGGAGCGAACATTCAAGATATTAATTTATGCATGAAGCTTAAAGAAAGCCTTATCGATTATTCATCCGACGACACTCTCAGTGTTCAATTTAATTCATCCTTATCAAGACCTCAGTTTGTGCTTTCTATAAAAACTGAATACATTATAAAATTAAGTACAAGTAAAATTTGATATGTGTGGGTTACGTCATTTTTCCTTTCCACAGTCGATATGATTATTACAATATTATCTGTGAAGTAAGAAAACTTTTATAATATTAATAATAATTGGTGCTCCGACACATTCTAAGAAATTCTTATTAAAATGGCTTAGAAATTCAATCAAATTTATGTTGTCAAAAGCACAAATAGAATTAGGTTTGATACACTACATATAATAGAGTTAAGCCTTCACGATATGTTTAATTCTTGGAGTTGAAGCTCATTTTGACTTAACTAGACATGTTTATTAATGTATCTATTATCTCAGGGATAACAAACCTGTGGTATTTGAGCCGCTTCCGGGTAGTATTTGGTGACAAGCCTGTAGGGCTTATACAAAGACCGTCTTCTTTACAAATAAATATATAAAGATTAAAATAGAAAGGAAAGGTTTAATATAATAACTTGTATAGATAAAAACACAACACATTCACTGATTTACGTAGTAACCTATTGTTTTTTACGATTTTTTCTTAATTAAAGTATTGAAAAAGTTACGCGATTTGTACTGCCACAATCCCAGGATTTCATGATCACAGAATTGGACGGGATCCCGGGATTGTAGATTCTAGTGTTGATGTTGGTCGTATAGCTTATAAGGTATCTAATAGAATAATATACAAATCTGTTGTTTTTTTACTCATTTATGTCAAATTCGTACCGCAGTGTTTTTAGTTTGGTGTAACCATGAGCTGCATCGGAGTAAAAAAAGCACAATATTTTTTTTTAGTAAATCTAAATATAATATTTTCAACACATTCATTGATGTTTACACATAAAGTTACAAAATATAAATAATTAGTTCTAAATTGACAAAACATAAAATGTGTATACATAATTTCAAAACTCATCTAATAATAATTAAGCTAAAGTGGAGACTAACGGTCAATTTGAAAGTGATTATAGTCTCGGAAATGTTACAAACCAAAAAAATAATTTTGTTATAAATTCATCTGATGGAAAAGGTCTGTCATCCCTGTAATAAATAATTTACCTTTCATATTTGATGTTGATGCCTTTACTAGTTTTATTTACATGCCAATGACAGGGTTACATTATATATTACAGGATGAATATAATAATATATAAGTCGGCAGAGCAGAGTCGAGTTTGTATATTCATTATCAAAAGTAAAGATTAGTAAAGTAAGTAAAGTTATGCCAGAATTCGCAATTTATTATTAATAATATCTTTTTAGCGCTTTTCGAAATTACATTTTTTACAAAAACTGTTCAACCTTTCTATTAGGAGAATGGAAGGAGTAATTTAGAACTGCTGATATCCTTTGCGTGGTAAGGAGCTTAAACTAAAAAATGTAAGAATTTCGACACCAATTTATTAATGCATTCCTAAAAAAGAAACGATTACTTTACTAGTTGTCTTTTAAATTACAACTTGTACTCGTAAGAAAACTGTTTTTGACATGCCGACAAGAAGTTAACAAACACTATTTTTAGGGCGTTCACTGTCAATACTTGGTGAAAAAGCATTATATTAATAAAAACACGATCATGGTTTGTACTTTATTACACTTTATTTAAAAGGTCAGGACCGGTTTCGCTCATTGCGAGCGTTGACAGCTGACAACTGAAGGTTGTTGAAAATGACAATGGCAGTGACAATGACAGTTGACAATCAGTTGACATTAGGGTATCCAATCCTGGAGCCTTTTTCCAATCACGGGATTTCGGGATTGGGATAAGCTCACCGAAAAATTTAAAATCCTTAATTCCCTTTACTTTTTCCTCAGATTATCTCCAAACCTCGTTTTTTTTTTAGCTCACCGAAGAATTTGAAATCCTCAATTTGGTATACTTTTTCCCCACACTGTCACAAAACCTCGTTTTTTTTTTTTTTTAGCTCACCGAGGAATTTAAAATCCTCGATTTAGTATACTTTTTCCCCAGATTGTCACAAAACCTCGTTTTATTTTTTTAGCTCACCAAGGAATTTGAAATCCACAATTTGTCAATTTCGTGTCAATTTTCGGGATTTCCTCAAATTTTCTCAATCCCTAAATCCCGGGATCGCAACTGTGTCAATCCCGGAATTTCGAGATCAGAAAATTGAACGGGATCCCGGATCCCGGGATGCCCGGGACAATGCTCGCAATGAGCGAAACCGGTCCTGACCTTTTAAGTAAAGCGGAATAAAATTGATCTAATCGAGCTCCGCGCCCCAAAAGAGATGTCTTTATAATATTAGCAATTAGTTTATTATAAACATAGTCTAAAATTTGGGTAAATGCAAAATAAATTAATTTTAAATTTATCACAATATTCGTCCTCTAATGGTGTAACTAAACATTGTATTGCAAAATGGTTATTATTGTAATGTTCTTATTATTGCAAACAGTGACT
>CM062840.1:22337275-22380696 GCA_031772345.1 Himalopsyche anomala
TATAAAATTATTAAGTGTGTAAGAGAAAATCACTAATAGAAATATTAAACGATTTTACAGATAATATACAAAATATGAATAAATAGCACTATATTGATAAAAATTTAAATGTTTATTACCTATTACAAAAAAATATACTAATATGCAATAACATTAAAAAAAATAAAAATATTTTTTCTTAAAATATATTTGTCTATTTCAAAAGCAATAAACACACGTATCCGCAGAAAGAGATTGTATGTATGAGAGCGTAAGTATTGAGTGGGAGAAATTTTAACGTACAACACACATACGTACTCTCTCTCTCACAGTGTATTGTCTGTGTCACCCGAATGTTGGCCGGTGAACCCTTCTTCCATTATCTAGTATATATTCTATACTTAACAAGATCTTTAGTCGGTACTTAAATAATCTGACCAAATTTAAATGATTCAGAAATTTAAGTATATAGGTCACAAAAAGAGTTATCGGGTCTATAAGTTACTGTTTATATTAAAGAAAAAACTTAAGGTTAAAATAAATTACCGGTTAGTATGTTTGTGTTGTAAAAATCTACCGATATTGGAATTTTCATACTTTACTTTGATTATTTTCTCATTGAATTTGTTTGCAAAAACGTGTCTACCCGTTTGAAAAAATCTTTTGATCTTGCGATAAAGGAAAATTCTCATTATATGAAAAATATTCAATTACATACGCTTGAATTTGTGTGAATATTCTAATGGAAAATTGATTTAAAAAATTGTGAGTTATGCCTGCATAATATGGTGAGTATGTTTTCATCTGTTTCATAATGCTTCATTATTAAAGAAAAAGTCACTAAGATTCATAAGTCAGTATGGAAAATAAAATATAAACAAAGTAAGTATTACAATTTGAATCGTTCAAATTATGTACACTCCCACAGATTTTGTCACTAACGACCCGGGTTTCGCCTTTCGGAATCTTCAGGCGTTCAAGTTCACGGATGACCTTGAACTGACGCTTACTAAATGAATGTTTCGTGTTTATATAATAAATAAATGTATCACTGAGTCTAAAGCCATTGCTGGCGAAAAGGATAAGCTCATGGGAATGCCCAAAGATTTGAGTAGTGAGTGGTTTTAAGAATTATATTTATTTGTTTGTCGGCAAAGGTTTTATGATATTATTTATATAGGGTATAGAAGTGGAGAGCCCGGAAGGTTTAATATTTCATTTAAAATCGGAAGACTATGAAACTGTGCCAAAATCTGTGGGAGTGTACATAATTTGAACGATTCAAATTTAATATTGAAATTCCACCAAGCACCTTCAGTCGAAATCTTAAATTATAAATATTACAAATGTGTTAATAATATAGTATTCATCTGATTGAAGTATTAGTGCCTGAAACCTGAAATGTGCAAAAATATGTTATTTCCGGGTTGTCATATTTCGGTAATAAGGTCATATCCATCAGCAATTTATCAAATTATTAATTTTTCATGTCAGCCGCTTTATAGAATCTGTTTCCTGACTTTTATCAAATTACGTCCGGCCCGATACGAACAAATTGGAATACATAATTTATACAATACGCACATTTCTCTACAAATTTATGTTATCTTTATAGGGCTAAAATGTTAAAAATGGTTTTGTTGTGTTTCTAAACATGTTTATTTGATTCCGATATGTTTTAAAAATATTTTTTCCGCCTGTGTGGTCAAGTGGTCAACGTCGTTGGCTTCGGTTACGGAGGTCACGGGTTCGAATCCCAGTACAGACAGTTTTAAAAATTGAATTCACAATCGATTTATGAATTTCTGTTCGAAGGCATGGATGTATGTGATGTCTTGAACTCTCTCCTCCCACCTATCCTATCATATAAACGGGGCGTATCAAAAGCGATTAGTTAACCACTTGTCCTGTCCTAGTCCTATCCTTCTATCCCTACACTCTTTAGAAAAAGAGAAGTTGAGCAACTGAGTAACAATTAGTTCTCGTAGAAATACTTATGTTGAGATAAACTCCATTAGGAGTCCATATACTCCACATTGGGAGCGGACATGGTAAAAATATATAATTATTTACTACTAATAAATAACAATCTTTGTATACCATTATGAATTACCCAATCTAAAAAATAGGCTAAATCAGAGGTGGGGAACCTTTTCTTCTCTAAAGGCCGCATTCATTTTTTAGTTCACCGAGGAATTTGAAATCCTCAATTTGATTTACTTTTTCCCCAGATATCTCCAAATCTCTTTTTTCCAGAATTGGCCAGAAGGCCGCACCAGAGTGGCCAAAAGGCCGCGGGTTCCCCTCCTCTGGGCTAAATCTTTCGTAAAAATGTCCGTATTCACGAAGTACTCCATAGCAGAAAAGTTTGGAAAACCTTGTCATAGAGTTTAAATATTCAATTTATAGGCAGAACCCAATACTGATGATAATGTTCACTTGAAAGGATATTTATCGGAAATTTAGCCTAAGCAAACATTCAACCCTAGAGCTTCCAAGATACGGCAAATACATTTGAATCTTGTTTAGAAACACTCCAATTAATACATCCTTTAGTGTCTTTGTGACTAAATACTGTCCATCTTAATTGTTTTCAAAGTAAAGTCGTTCGCTTCGCCAGGTCGCCGCACTTTGACATTTGGAATTCGAGCTTTATTAACCACCGAGCTTTAAAGAGAACTCCTTAAGCGCAGTCGATAGTCAGTACCTCACGGGTACAACGTTACCTTCAACAATTTTAGGATTGTTAGTTTTCGGGCACTGTGTGACTATTATCTTCAAACTGATCAAAGCTGTATTGTATAATTTATTGTATTATTGACTAAGTTTGAATTTTGAATATACATACAGTGGAACCTCGACTCAACGTTTTTCGATGGACCGTAATAAATGAACGAATAATGTGGGAAACCGATAATGCGGGAAATCTTCAAATAATACCATAACAATGTTTAATTTTCAAAAAACCTATTTATTTAATTCACTATTTTTATTAAAGAATGAATAAATATATTTTAAATTTGTTTAATACAAACTAAATAGTCTATTTGCAGTTTGGCACTTAGATTTTAACAAACACCCTTCAAAATCGCGTACATTTCTAACTCTTTTTTTGCCATGTCGACTCGTTTTTCTACGGATTTTTTTTCCAATGTATTGAATTATTTTCAGTTTCTCAGTTAGAGTTATTGTTTTCTTCATTTAAGTATTTCAGTTTTGACTTTTGAGTTGCGATGTAAGACTATTTATGAATGCAAAAAAATATTTTACAAAAACGGTCAATCAATAGCGAGAACAGTAGATCGGAGTTCCACTGAAAAAAACGCGAAACGAAATGCGAAGCTGGACTATCTATGAGAAATATTCAACGAAAACGGTCAATCGGGATAATATTTGTGACGGGACCAAAATATTTAGACGATCGATCGAGGAAACGATTAGTGCGGGATATTTACATGATCTACGGTGTTTGCCGAACTATGAAAAATAAACGATCCATGCGGGAAAACGAACAATGCGAGAACGCTAGATTGGGGTTTCACTGTACAACAAACAGCTTTTAACTGTTTTAATTCCGTTACAACACAGCATTGCTTGTGTTATGTATTTCTACTGCGATAACAAGATGTTAATTTCCTGAATCATTTTACTACGTTTTTAGATTTATTGCTTTGTTTTTGGTACACGTCTGCTAAAAGCATGCGTTTACTTTATGAATAATAAAATATTAATTATACTTAGCATTTTATGCATCAAAGCTTCCAACCCTTGTCAAAGGTTACCTTACTGTTCTTGTTGTAATGTCTGCTATATGGAACTGTTTAAAAATGGGTAGTTGACAGATGGTTTGCGGTAAATTTATTTTTAAATAATTATGTACGTTAATAAAAACATAATATTCCTTTGTACTTTATTCCACTTTATTTAAAAGGTCAGGAATGGTTTCGCTCATTCCGAGCATTGTCAACTGATAAAAAATATAATTTAACAATTAAATCATATTTTCTGAAGAGTAACACTAAATAATTTATTTTTGTGAATTTTGTATTTACATATGTAAATAAACAAAATAAAAAGAATTTTAAACTTTTTTTTACTATTTTAATTGATTTATCCATTTTTCTGTTAAACTTCGAAAACCGGATAAAACCTGTTTTAGAACAAAATTTATAGTCGAAAACAGGTTTTTTATAATAGCCCTTATTAACCCATAACATGCCATCCTAAAAAATCACGTTCCCTGCCATGATGGCATCTCAGTTTCACTGTTTATTGACAGTATTTAAACCTGAGTAAGAAGCTAAAAAATAATTTTAAAAATGTATATATGTTAGAATACCTAAAATGATAAATACTTATTGACAATATTAAGAGAAATATTGAATGGTTTAATGGCTCAACTATTTACGATTGCATCATGAGCATGGAAGTGTTAATGAAACAATTTTAAATCTCGTCCATATAACCTTTAAAAAAACGGTTGCATACACGAAATAAGTAAAATGTTTTTTTTTAACTCGAATGTATAAATTCGTTTCCAACTTTATTTTTATTCCGCTGTAATTAAAACATCATTCATGGTGCTTAACCGAATTTAAAAAAAACTGATATACGTGCCGTATTACGTTAATAAATGACACGCGCAACGCTCCCCATACCCCATCCCCAACCACATCGCAACAAACGTTTGATGTTTGTAAAAAAAAATAATGGATTTTCCCTAGTATCTGAGCAATATTTCCAATGTTAAAAGGATGTTTTCAACCACGTGTTTATTACAGCAGACATGGCTCAATTTATCAAATAAAGTGATAGCAAACAGTTTTATTGTAAAATAATATTACACAAAATTCTACGATTTTCTTCTGATTAAACTTTTAAATTGTAAGTTATTTTTGGAGTGTTCACTGTCAATTGGTGGAAAAGAATTAAATAAAAACACAATATTTCTTTGTACTTTATTCCACTTTATTAAAAAAGTCAGGACCGGTTTTGCTCATTGCAAGTATGATCAACTGATTAGAAAAATATATAAACAATGCTATTTATACAAAATTAAATTGAAATAAAAGGTGTAAACAACAATTAACAATGAAAAGATTTTACAAATTACGGTATAAGTGTCTCTATAATTACACAAAACTAAAATGTTTAACACATATAACATATGATTACAAAAAATCTTATTTTTCTTTGATGATTTTTTAAGTACAATTAACTTACAGTAGGTGGCGCTTGTGTCGTGCGATACACAATCGGCAGCAAACTTTAAACATCAAACAGGCAGAAAAAGAAAACATACACTTCAATAAACGCAATTAAAACACAAACACTTTCTTTCTTTGAATGACATTGCAACGCTTGTCGGGAACCGACTAGTCTATTATAAAAACGATACAAATAATATGTAACATTTAAACTCATTAATTTGTTCTTCTGCTGACTTTTTTGTTCGTGTCATATTTTTAAAAAGTGTCTTCAAACTAACTAAATATTATTTTTTTAGTTACTACGTCATTAAAAATTAATTAACACAAATTTATCGACTCATCGGTCGGGAAAACATATATTGCTTTAAAACTTTTTACCGATCGCATGTTATTGGTTGTGGACTAATGTAATGTTATTGAGAACATCAGTGGCATCCACGTTTTAGCTGAATTCGTGGAAAGTGGGGTAGTAAATTTGACAGGTGGTAATACAAAAATTGTACCCCCCAGCATATGCTGGAGAAGTTAAGAGAAGTCAGCCAATAAATGATATGACAAGTGAGTGACTTATGTATTTCTGCGTAAGTCAAAAGGATGTATTAATGTAGGTAATTCAATTCGATTTTGGTATTTGTGTACAAACGATTTTTCAAAGATAAAAGATCTTTTTTTATTAAAAAGTTTTAATATCGATGAAATATTCATTTTTATTTTTAATATGTTATATTTATTATAAAATTTAGTTTAATAACTTTGTTAATCTACTTTTTGTATAAAAAATTGTGTCACGTGTTTCGCCTCTTTAAGAAGCATCATCAGATATATTTTTTGCATAACAAGCTACGTATGTAGAGTAGACAGATGGAAACTTTAATGTGAGTAACAAATCTATTCAATTTAATTCAAAATAAACTTTCAAAAATCACCAACGAATCCATCGAACATATTATGATATATTTATTCAATTTGCGTTATCAACAATCATTGAACTTATTCTACTAGGTATGTTTAAATATAACGCCATGATGCTGAAATTGATATCAACCTGATTTTTTAACAAGTCTTGTGTATGTTAATCTAATATATAGAAATGAATGTTTGTTTGTTCGTACTTTATGCGTTGCCACACCGCTCATCCGATTGCAATAAAACTTTGACAAAATTTTTGCTTGCCCTTTCGGAAAGGTTATAGGCATAGTAAAAATAACTTGCAGTAGGTCTTTTATATATAAAAAAAACAATGTTTGTATGTCTGCTTCATTTTGACAACATATGCTTGGACTTGCGCGAAAGCAATAGTGCAAATAAACAATAGTGGCGAATGTGTCGTACAATAGACAATCGTCAAAGATAAAGAAAGATAAAACATGGACTTCAATAACCACAAAGTTTTTCTTTCTTTGAGTGGTATTGCAACGCTTGGCGGGAACCGGCTAGTTTGATATAAAAATGTGTTTTTTTTTAAAATAATATCCGTTGTCTTACGATAAAGTTAAATGTATTAAAATAAAAATGAACGAAACCGATTCTGATCTTATTCAATAAGAGTTAAATTAGTACAAATGAGTATTTTTTTTTTTAATATAATCATTTTCAAAATAAAGTATTTTCAGTGAACACCCTAAAAGTGAAAGTTAAATTTGTAAAATTTGAATCACAAGAAGTTTGTAAATTACAATGAAAGTAAATTGTTTTTCCTGTCTGCTAATAAATATTTTTTGTTTTATGGTTATTTGGAAGCTACAAATAACAATAAATATCAAAATAAGGCGCTTTAAATATTAATTATATTCGTATTTTGTGGTGTTTACTTATTTGAGGGTGGAAAACTTGCAATGTTAAAATAACAATATTTTACATCATAACCACGGAACGATTTCCTAATTTTCCTTTCGCGGAATAAATTCAAAATTGAAATTCGAAATTATTGTAAATTACCCTCAATTCGGCCGAAAAGCCTTACATTTTGGAATAACTAGGAGCCAAGGTTTCGAATAATTTTTCATATAAATATTTATGAAGACACTTAATAATATTATTTTAAAAATTAAACTTGACTTGTGATGATTGGCTTTTACCAGGATTTTTTTTGTACCTTAATTATTAATCGAAATTAAAACGAAATATTCTGCTTAAAAACAGTTTTCTTAAAGGAATATTTTCCCTCGAGCATATTAAAAAGGTTCGGGAAATATTTAACATATTGAATATTTAAGAACAAACTTTAAATGTGTTTTAATTTTGATATTATCAAACAGCTGTCGGCAAAGTGTAGTCTGCGAGAAAATTTTGGTGGTCCGCAGAAAAATCTGACATTATTTTAATTTTCTAATCTTACCACCTAAAAAAAATTCTAGACATGTGGATAATAAATTCATTTGGAGCGAACATTTAAGATATTAATTTATGCATGAAGCTAAAAGAAAGCCTTATCGATTATTCATCCGACGACACTCTCAGTGTTCAATTTAATTCATCCTTATCAATACCTCAGTTTGTGCTTTCTATAAAAACTGAATACATTATAAAATTAAGTACAAGTAAAATTTGATATGTGTGGGTTACGTCATTTTTCCTTTCCACAGTCGATATGATTATTACAATATTATCTGTGAAGTAAGAAAACTTATATAATATTAATAATAATTGGTGCTCCGACACATTCTAAGAAATTCTTATTAAAATGGCTTAGAAATTCAATCAAATTTATGTTGTCAAAAGCACAAATAGAATTAGGTTTGATACACTACATATAATAGAGTTAAGCCTTCACGATATGTTTAATTCTTGGAGTTGAAGCTCATTTTGACTTAACTAGACATGTTTATTAATGTATCTATTATCTCAGGGATAACAAACCTGTGGTATTTGAGCCGCTTCCGGGTAGTATTTGGTGACAAGCCTGTAGGGATTATACAAAGACCGTCTTCTTTACAAATAAATATACATAGATTAAAATAGAAAGGAAAGGTTGAATATAATAACTTGTATAGATAAAAACACAACACACCCACTGATTTACGTAGTAACCTATTGTTTTTTACGATTTTTTCTTAATTAAAGTATTGAAAAAGTTACGGGATTTGTACTGCCACAATCCCGGGATTTCATGATCACAGAATTGGACGGGATCCCGGGATTGGAGATTCTAGTGTTGATGTTAGTCGTATAGCTTATAAGGTATCTAATAGAATATCCAAATCTGTTGTTTTTCTACTCGTTTATGTCAAATTCGTACCTCAGTGTTTTTAGTTTGGTGTAACTATGAACTGCGTCAGAGTAAAAAAGCACAATATTTTTTTTTTAGTAAATCTAAATATAATATTTTCAACACATTCATTGATGTTTACACATAAAGTTACAAAATATAAATAATTAGTTCTAAATTGACAAAACATAAAATGTGTATACATAATTTCAAAACTCATCTAATAATAATTAAGCTAAAGTGGAGACTAACGGTCAATTTGAAAGTGATTATAGTCTCGGAAATGTTACAAACCAAAAAAATAATTTTGTTATAAATTCATCTGATGGAAAAGGTCTGTCATCCCTGTAATAAATAATTTACCTTTCATATTTGATGTTGATGCCTTTACCAGTTTTATTTACATGCCAATGACAGGGTTACATTATATATTACTGGATGAATATAATAATATATAAGTCGGCAGAGCAGAGTCGAGTTTGTATATTCATTATCAAAAGTAAAGATTAGTAAAGTAAGTAAAGTTATGCCAGAATTCGCAATTTATTATTAATAATATATTTTTAGAGCTTTTCGAAATTATATTTTTTACAAAAACTGTTCAACCTTTCTATTAGGAGAATGGAAGGAGTAATTTAGAACTGCTGATATCCTTTGCGTGGTAAGGAGCTTAAACTAAAAAATGTAAGAATTTCGACACCAATTTATTAATGCATTCCTAAAAAAGAAACGATTACCTTACTAGTTGTCTTTTAAATTACAACTTGTACTCGTAAACTAACACATGTTGAAATACCGACAATAAGTTAACAAATACTATTTTTAGGGTGTTCACTGTCAATACTTGGTGGAAAAGCATTATATTAATAAAAACACGATCATGGTTTGTACTTTATTACACTTTATTTAAAAGGTCAGGACCGGTTTCGCTCATTGCGAGCGTTGACAGCTGACAAGGTTGTGAGACAACATGACAGTTGACAATCAGTTGACATTAGGGTATCCAATCCTGGAGCCTTTTTCCAATCACGGGATTTCGGGATTGGGATAAGCTCACCGAAAAATTTAAAATCCTTAATTCCCTTTACTTTTTCCTCAGATTATCTCCAAACCTCGTTTTTTTTTTAGCTCACCGAAGAATTTGAAATCCTCAATTTGGTATACTTTTTCCCCACACTGTCACAAAACCTCGTTTTTTTTTTTTTTTAGCTCACCGAGGAATTTAAAATCCTCGATTTAGTATACTTTTTCCCCAGATTGTCACAAAACCTCGTTTTATTTTTTTAGCTCACCAAGGAATTTGAAATCCACAATTTGTCAATTTCGTGTCAATTTTCGGGATTTCCTCAAATTTTCTCAATCCCTAAATCCCGGGATCGCAACTGTGTCAATCCCGGAATTTCGAGATCAGAAAATTGAACGGGATCCCGGATCCCGGGATGCCCGGGACAATGCTCGCAATGAGCGAAACCGGTCCTGACCTTTTAAGTAAAGCGGAATAAAATTGATCTAATAGAGCTCCTGATATATCATTTTAACACTTTCGATTTTCAAATAAAGAAAACATTTCTTTCAAAACGAAGACCATACGTTATTGGCTATCTTTAAATCTACTTATTATATGAGCTCTTGAGAAGTGAAGTGAAACAACGAGTAAAATGGTAAAACTATTTTGTTGGACTTTGAAGTACAATCACCTCTTTACTTGGTGTTTTGGTGGATTACATATTTTTATTTTAACAACTTTTTTGATACTTTATGATGTTTAGAATATTACAACGCATCTAACTTATTTTTTTTCTAAAATACCACTCTAAAAATATCTCTAATATGCCTGTATTATCTTATAGATTTATGTGCGCCTGATACTTGTACAACAAGGAGAATACATAACTTATGTCCGGAGAGGAAATAACTAAATATCCGTAGGCCAAAAGTGTTCTATGAGATTTCCTGCTGCCCTGATACCCACACAAAAATAATGAAAGAGAAAAAAACACAAAGCTTTCTCGGAATAATAATGTAATTTTTCTCTCGAAAAACAAAAATGTTTTGTGAATTGTGAAAATATGTCTGGATTGTTTTTTACATGTCCCTGTAAAGCTGGAATTTTATTATACATCGGAAGAATTGTTTTCATTCGAGCTCTAAAAAGTGCTGAACTTTTTCTGTACCAAATGGGAATTTATTTAATCCGCTTGTTTAATATGCAGTTCAATATACCTACATGCAATGAAGTAAACAAAAAACAGAGCTTCGAACTGTTTGATCAATCCTTTATACGCTGAAAATAGCCAGAATATGTAAAATGTTTTTCAACATTACTGTAATTATAGGCATATATTTTTTACATTATTGAAGATAAGTACAACACAAATTTTATGAACAGTAAACATTATAGTTTAAATCCTGCAGTCGCATCTTAATATTTTGAGATAACAAATCAGTGGTACAATGGAACCTCCAATTACACTATCCCAAATTACGCGCTGTCTTTAAATATTCGCCGCAAATCCCCCAATTGCACGGTCGCATTCCATTGCCGTTGCTATGAGACGGTCGTCTGTACGACGCATACAGTCAAATGTTGGCTAGCGTATGTGTATTCAACACGTGCCAGGCTATATACGTATAGCCGGGCGACTGTCTATGTGTTGGATGTTGACGCGCTTTGCATTTTATTACTTAGTAACTACATATTTGTCCATATTTTTTTTGCAAACTATATTTTTTGCGGAAAAAACCAAATCCCTGATTTTGTATGAGATTCACTCCCCAAATTACACTGTCCGATTGCACTGTCCGTCTTAGTGTAAATGGGAGTTTCACTGTATTTAATTAGATTTAAGACTTTAAAAATATGTATTGGAAACCAAAACATAGATGTATACCAAGGGTGGGGAAATTTTCATTTCTAATAGCCACATTAATTTATATTATTCAACATAAGGCCGCAGTAAAGAAAACGTTGACATCCCACCTTTTTTGCAACTGCCGAACACATAATGGTTGATATCTTTTTTCCAAACGCTTGCGTATAATTTTTTGATCAGAGTGAATATTTTGATCAAGTCAAAAGGCGGCATCGAAGTAGTCAATGGCCGCAGGTAACCCTCCACTGGTGTAGACGTTGTTAGCTCTACTTTATGTCATGAATGAATTGTCTTCATTGGACGACTAAAAAAATGTTCACGATTTATGGCGATCCTATAGGGTCTAGAGGTCAAAACTGTTAAAACCTCGTTCTATTCGTTTGCGCTTCATAAATTTAAGAGCGATAAGTTGATTGTTTGACTTTATTAAGCCCCATACATTTGTCATAACCCACAAGGTAGATGAGAGACTTAAACAACTAACTAACAGCAATTTGAGTCAAAATAAGATGATAATAGGTGATTCCTAAGGTGTAAAAGAATAGTATAAAATGTAAAATTAAATATGAAAACTTTGTTATTTCAGTAAAAGAGTTACCAATTGTGAAACGTGCTTCGTATCATTGTGAAGCATCATTAAAATGAAGATCCTTTTCTGAGATTCTTGAAAAAAGGTATAATATTAGTGCAAATACGCCAAATATATTGAAGTTGAAAGAAAAAATCATTCTCGATGAGAATTTTTTGTAAGTCACTCGAGATTAGCTTGAATCCCTAATTTAAATGCGAAAGGTGAAACCCGGGTCGTTAGTGACAAAACTTGTAAATAATTTGAACGATTGAAATTTATGTACTGGTATTTGCTTCGGCAATATCGGCAGTGCCAAAAAATTAAAAACAAATACAATATTTATGGTGTAGATAATTTTATATTTATATTTTCAGTTGAATATCTCACAGTTAACATTCATATGCCATTTTATAAATTATAATAATCTTAATATATGAAAATTTTACTTTGAGACAATACCATATTGTGTTTCACTTCGAATTTTAATGCATGTTTAACACCTTTGTTTCTTAATTAAGTCAATGTTTAAATGCTTTTAAAGCTGGTAACATAGAATTGATAACTTTGCTTTTTCTTAAATGGTAAAAATATTTGATATACCTGCCCATCATTTTTATTGCTCAAGTATTTATACGATAAAATTAAATCTTATTAAAAATATATCATTATCCATTGACTACATCATTCACCTGGTTGCGAAGCTACTGAGCTCAGTAATGCCACAGTATTTTATGAAATGTCCCCAGGCTGAGTGGCTATAGAACACGCGTGGGGAAACCCAGCAGCTAACCCCTTGCAATTTCCTGTTAGCCTGATACCTACACAAAAGAAATATCTGGTGATATGTCAAGGAAAACAAAAAGGAAAAATAGTTTTTCAGGAAAAGGTGTATTTTTCTACTGAAACGCTGATTTGGACAAATAGCACCTAAATTGGCAATTTTATATTTTTGAATAATGTAAATGTTATACTTTTTGTAAACACGTAAATAGTTTAACGGAAAATTCGGTTTTGGTTCAGTTTGAATATTGAAATACCGGAACTTCATCATTCTCAAATCCGGAAAACCGGAATCCCTGTTTATGTAATACAGGTAAGTATCGCATCTAATTCTGGCTGCCTATTCTACAATACAATCTATGGAAAAAATTAAAACTCTCATTTTTGTTAATTATTTGTTAAGATAGAATACATTACTTAAATAAATCCGGGATTTATAGATTGCAGTGGTTTTGTTGTAGAAAATTTTATATATCGGGAAAACCGAAAGGACATTGAATACCAAATTATCAGAGCACATGGCAGCCTTTAGATTGAAAAAAGACACGTCTACTTTTGCTAATCACTTAATTTCAGAAATACACCTGTTCAATCAGGAACAAGGGATAAAAATGTTACACCCAAATACGGACGCTCATAAACTATTTTTCCAGGAATTTTAGAAATATGTATATAGAGCACAATTGAACAGTCTTCCGATTTTAAATGGTCAGGTAAATATGCCAAAATTCCTCACTTTTATACCCTATACGTGATTAAATATAATCATTTAACCTTTTCCAACAAACAAAAATAAATATAATTCTTAATACTACTCACCATTCAAATCTGTGGGAATTCCCATGGGCTAATCCTTTTCTTAATGATACATTTATTTGTTATATAAACACGATACATTCATTTACTAAGCGTCAGTTCAAGTTCATCCGTGCACTTGAACGCCAGAAGATGTCGAAAGGCGAAACCCGGGTCGTTAGTGACAAATTTGTGTGAATGCACATAATTTGAACGATTCAAATTCTCATTTTTGTGTAATTTAGAATCAATAAAATTGTGGCATTAGCAGTGCGTTGTATTCCCCACTACTTTTTAGAATAACAAGAGAATGGTCTTCATATCTCCTATACACAATGATGTATAGTGACATAGGTGTACAAAGGAAGCATCTTATAAGATAAGTGTATCCGTTTTGTACTGACATGTCACACATTTCCTTACAAAAGTATCTATCAAGTTTTGCCACCTTTTAAGGAATCTCAGTATGATGAAACTGAGTCCAAGCCTAAGGCGACGGCCGTATTTGTATTTGGCACACACTTGAGTGAGACATTTGTTTGTCACTTAGTAGAAGCAGAGCGCTGAAAATATTTAAAGCTATTAAGATTTACAGTACAGAATCACTGGTCATGGTGAAAATTTAAATAAAAGTTAATAACAACTAAAATTGAGTTTTGAACATATTACTATAGCGCCAAATGATTTAATTTTTTATCGTCAAAGAGAATTACAACCAAGACACTAAATTAAAATCTAGATTAATAAAAGGCATTAGTTTGCAATTTAAAAATACTTTGCTATAGATGTACCAGCGTAACTTGACTGTCCGCGAGGGCGCCACCATCGCATTATTAACGTTGCCATAGTCAACACGTCAAAAACCAAAGACCACGCACCCGCCTACGCCCAGGTAAATCCAGGACGCTACGCGGGAAAAACAACATCAAAATACACCAGATGAAAGGGAAATTGGAGCTTGGCTCCACCAGCCCCATAGTTTGATGTATAGATATCAATAAAAAAAAACACGTCCTAGGGCGACAATTTTAGTTCTGAGTTCTGCCACAATCAAGTTAAAATGGTACATCTCTAGTAACTGGTGCCTATAACAAATTTGAAAGAAAACAAAGCGTTGGAGACCGCAAATTTGGGTGTTGGAGATCAGCTACTGACGTAAAAAAGCTGAAGATTGTGTGAAGTGAAGGAGATTGACTGAGACGGCAAAAGATCACTCCGGACTCCGCCAAAAAGAAGAAGAAGTAGAAGTATGACACAATAAATATTTTTTCATTGATTGAATTTTTATTTGCTTGGCAGAACTCTATTGTAATAAGTTAAAAAATACCAACCTCTCTTTTTCCAAAGAGAGTAAGAATAGAAGGAAAGGGCTAGGACAGGACTAGTGGTTAGCTAATCGCTTTCGATACGCCACGTTCATAGGATAGGTTAATAATTAAAATTAATCATAATTAAAAAAAAAAAATGTAATTAATAGTTATGTTCTGATTTCATGTCAGAAGTTTCATTTTTCGATTGTATTGGTAAATTGTGCAAACTCTTTTAATCTTTAATTAAATTATTCTTATGAAGTACTTATTAACTGCACTCTTTATTGGTACTTTTGATAGATAGGATGCCACAGGACCTGCGAGTGCTGGAGATCAGCAACTGGTGAAGGAAAACGGAGGATCGTGTAGAGTGGAGAAGATTGACTGAGAAGACCAAGGTTCACCCCGGACTATAGCCCCGAGAAGAAAGTTTCTAGCTGGCCATCTGCATACCAGTAAGCTGAAATTAATACAGAATATATATACAGGTTACAGAGACAAGAATAAAAACGTAACTTTATAATATCTCCCTATTTTTGCTAGTAGTTTTTATTAAGCAGTTTAATTTCCTTTGCTTTTTAGTTCAGCGTGAAGAGAAAAAGTATCTTGAAAAAAAGAACAATAAGATGAGTGTACTTGAAGCTTTCCCTTCGTATTTTTTATTTTATAACTGTTACGTAAAGACACAAATCCACCAGAAAAAAAGCTTGCTGAATATAATAAATAAGAACTTAAAGTTAAGATAAAAGCTGCGCTCAACTTTTGAAAGTTTTTAACAACTATTCTTGGACAGATAAATAAAAGGTCGTAGAAAGGTTTCAGAACATTTCATTCAAAATCAAATACGGCCAGAGTAAACTTTAAAAGGAAAAAAAACCTCAGTTTTCTCGCTCTGTTAAAGATACTTTCAATGAGATATATTTTACTAAAAAAGGTATAATTAACGACCGGAAAAAACTAACTGTTAACTGTAAAATAATATTGCGGTTCTTAATTAAAAACGGTGTTTGCTTGTTCACTTTTTCAATTAAAAAATTACCCACGTATTATTAAAATCTGATTGATTAAGTTTGTTATTGTTGAAATATGGTATTTTTATTATTGTCTCACATCCGTGACCGGATACCAGTTTACATATTGGTATCCAGATACTCCAATGGTGTTTCTTTGTCCAGTAGAGAGATATTTATTAAACTCATTTTTTTATGAGGCCAATTCTTGTGGAATATTGTTATAATATCACATACTAGAAGTCTAAAATAATCAGAAATGATTATCGAATGCAAAATGAAGATTTTTTGAGTGCAAATATTTTTTTTACAATAAATAAAAATATTAAATTGTTTTATATCAAAGCTCAAAAACTGTCGCACTCAATAAAAAATAAATACAGTTTCTTTACGCGGTATTCACCTATATTTTATTATCCAATAATAGTTTTGCTAACCCTTCTAGCTGGATCTAGGGTTATGTGTACGTTATAAAGTTAAATATACATAAATATATATAATTACATAAAAAACCAAAGTACACTGTGAGAAATTATATATTTATGCTAATATGGTAGTAAAACGGGAAGTATTCAAAACCAGTCCTGATCGTCATACATAGTTGTAGAAGAAGTGCTTAAGAGTATTTTGATTTTTTAAAATAAGAATATTTTAATTAAATTTTGATATCAACTAATTATATTTTCGGTTCCATAGCGCAATGGTCAATGTCGTTGTTTTCCATGGCTGATCTCAAGAGTTCGAATCCCATTACAAGCAGAATTTTACAATCGATTTATCGATTTCTGTTCGAAGGCATGGATATTTGTGATTTCTAAAAATTCCTTTTACCGTTCAATTACTAAAAAGTCGACGAAAGCGATTATACTACTCTTGTCTTAGTCCTATATTTTCTCTCTCTACTATTCTCTTCGAAAAAAGAAAGGCTTAGCAACAAGAAATTCTTGTAGGAAAACTTCCGTTAAAATTCCTGCATTAGGGGTTTATGTGCTTCAAATTGGGAGCATGGGTTAATATATATTTAAATATCTTTCAAAATAAACTATCCAAGATAAAAAAAAAAAATATCCATGTTCGCTCCCAATGTGGAGTATATGACCTCCTAATGGAGGTATCTTAACAAAAAAAAATCTACAAGAGCTGTTTGTTACTCAGTTGCTCAACCGCTCATTTTTTCAATGATAGTAGGGAGATGATAGGGTTAGGAGAAGATAAGTGATAAGCTAATCGCTCTCGCTACGCCCCTTTAGAAAAGGGGGAATTCAAGAAATCACAAACATCCATGCCTTTAAACAAAAATATATAAATCAATTGAAAATAAATTTATAAAAACTGGGATTTGAATCCGTGACCGAAGCCTACGACGTTGACCACTCGTTCACGCAGACGGCAACATCTGCTAGGGCGTAATAAGATGCATAAAAATATAATAATATAAACTTGGCAATATAATTGAAATCATTTTTTACCGCTTTCAACACGGGGTTGTGTATGAGATGATTAAATCAATTATTTACTTTACAAGTATACATAGAGATTCATTGTGACAGAATTACATTAAGTGTAATTCCTTTGATTCCAAAATAATGAGGAATTCAAAGTATTTTATAAGGAGTTTGTCTCTAATTGTGATACCTGTTCATTTTCTCAAACATTTCTCACGTATAACTCACTGCTACATACATACTTAAGTATTTACATTCAATCTAATTAAAATTGTCGGAATTCCTAAATTTGTTTCATTAAATTTGCGTACAAAGGAATTGTATAGCTACTATTAGAGTGACTGGAATATTTCATGTATGTAATTGAATTATATCAAATTTCTGGTAAAAATGTTTATTCGAAAAAGAAATAATGCTTTGTATGTTGTATTGTCTAAAAAAAAACACAATGTTTGTTTTAATAAATTGGCAAAAACAAGTAGAAATGTAAACATTAAGGTGATTGAAAAAAATAATAAAATTACAGTTTTTAAGTCCATGTACGCTTTCAATATATATATCATATCTAAGGCTTAGTTTCATATTACTACAACCGGATGGATACCGGCGTCGTGGAAGGCCACTGATGACATCTACAGGATGCACTCAGCGGAGTTGCGGGACGCTGGGATGACCCGGGAAGAAGCAATGAGACTGGCTGGGGATAGAGAGTCATGGAGGAACCTCGTGGTGAACATATGCTCCGTATAGGGAGCGGATATGGAATAATAGAAATTAGTAGGTTTGAGATATGACTAGTCAAAGTTTTGACGCATCTAAAGTGAGTTGAACAAAATGATCATTGATATTCGTCTTATCTTTTTAGTCAATCATTTATTCATTTAACTCAATTCAACTATTTTTTTTTGCAACGACGATAAAACCGTAAAATGCTTATATTTCTTGCATATGGAAAAAACTGCTTTTTTAATCCATATCCGCTCTCAATGTAAAGCATATGGTTTCCTTATGGAAATATCTCGACAGATATTTAATAAAGTTTAAAGGAATATTGTGTTTTGTCTTAATTACATACATACCTATATGTATGTCTTCGAACAGAAATCAATAAGTCGATTGAAAAAAAATGTTCGTACCAAGACTAGAACCCAAGATTAATGCTTCCTTCTAAGACAAGAGGTTAGCTTTGCGAAAAAGTCAAAAGCTGCGCGGACCGATCAAATAATTATTAGATAACTGTTTTGTAGTGCGCGCCAACGCAGAATGAGTGCGCGGGGGCTTTCCAGCTGATGCGCGGCCACGCGCGCGCGCAGCTTAGTGGGAACATTGCCCGTGAGATACGGCATAGAAGGCAACAACGCTCGCCACTGCACCAATAACCCAACTTTTTATGACTTAATTAAAAAGTGTAACTAAAGCCTATTTATAGATGTTAGAATAAAATAATTTAATAAAATTAGGCTTTAGCCGTGATCGGTTTTAAGTTTTAATTCTTATGCGCGAGTAGTTTTTTAATTTGTATAATTAATTTTGAATGACTATATTTATTTAAACTATGCTACTTTATGCAATATTTTTAAGAAAGATCGTGGAAAAATTCTATATCTTATGAAATGTATGAGTTTCTGTAAACAAATATTAGTTGGACAATGTGGCGAGTCAATTAGAACAAAATATACATTTTCTTTAAATTAAATAAAATAACAAATTTATCAAATTGAATTTTATACAAAACAATACTCTTATAACTAACTGTACAGAAAATAAGTTTGCAATGTAGATTCCCTACATAATTTCCGTGTTGAAATTCTTTAAATCTCAAACATTGGATAGTGGTCAAACGGCCAAAGATAATGGAAAATACCATGTTCAAAAATTACTCTGACAGATACCTCCAATTTGCTTTTTGATGTTATCTCAATTTGAAGGGTGCAGAAGCTTTGGAATATCCGAAACACCAAACAAATGCAAATCAAAGTAATGAATTGACTTTGTGTAGGCTTTGATTCAACCCCAATCCAGTGACGTCATGGATTCGTTAATTATGAATTTTGTATTAAATTATAAGCCATTATTTTTAGTTGATAAAATTTAAATATAACTTTGCAACCCTTTATAACTTCCACCTTACTCCGTTTGTGCGTTAAAGCCGTTGAATCTCAAATGCTTTTAATAGATTAGTTATTTAATATTGTTTATCTCTATGTTTGCATTCAATAAAAAAATAGAATAGAGGAGTTGAAAGACCAAACTACTTTTCATATCCGTTTTTCCATGAAAAGAGTTACAATGAAATGTTTGAAGAAAAGTCCGAACTTAATATGGGTACTGTTGAACTTTCTGGAATTTAAAAAATAAATTTTAGCCTTCCAAATTTTGTATTGATCAGATCAAAAACCACTTGTTCAACGCCAATTTTGATCGAACAGGTGAATCTTCCTAATTCACCCTTGATATTTCTTTTACATGTTTGTTAATATTATATAATTAACTTTCGTTAAATAATTATTCATTTTTTTGCGATCAAAATAATATAATTCTTTAAAATTCATAACCATTCAAAACAATAGACATGATATATAACTTTGAATCGTTCAAATTATGTACACTCCCACAGATTTTGTCACTATCGACCCGAGTTTCGCTTTTCGGCATCTTCAGGCGTTCAAGTGCACGGATGAACTTGAACTGACGCTTAGTAAATGAGTGTTTCGTGTTTAAATATTAAATAAATGTATGACTGAGTCTAAAGCCATTGTTGGCGAAAAAGATAAGCTCATGGGAATCCCCAAAGATTTGAGTAGTGAGTGGTTTTAAGAATTATATTTATTTGTTTGTCGGCAAAGATTTTATGATATTATTTATATAGGGTATAGAAGTGGAGAGCCCGGAAGGTTTAATATTTCATTTAAAATTGGAAGGCTATGCAACTGTGCCCTATTGATTTCTAAAATTTCCTGGAAAAAGAGCTTATGACTGTCCGTATTTGGGTGTAACATTTTTATCCCTTGTTCCTGATTGAACACGTGTCCTTCCGAAATTAAGGGATAAGCAAAAGTAGACGTGTCCTTTTTCAGTCTAAAGGCTGCCATATTATATGATATATAACCTTTACAATAATAACATGTTATTTCAAAGTGCCACAGAAGTATATTTGTTTATGTGATTAATTCCACAACTAATTCCATGTCATTAAGAAAAAAAATGTAGTTTTTTCTTATAACTTTCACTATTCTTACTTTTCTGGAAAGATTTAAGAAGGCCGCGATGTTTGTCTATCGTAGGGTCAGTTTAAGGTCATCCAGGTCATTGAACCCTTGAAGATGCCATATAGCAAAACCTGGGTCGTTAGTGTCAAAACGTGTAGCAGTCAGTGTCTTAAATTTCTATGATTGAAATTTGATGTCAACTTAATCATATAAAAAAACAATATAATTTATTACTGTACTTCAATTGTTAAGCGTATTTTCAGTTAAAATTTGGTTAATTTTGATAAAACGTCACTGGCCTACATTGGTATGGAACAACCACTCAGCGGTTTTGTTTTATTGCCAACCCAACAGAAAATCAATGCCGATTGTTTGTTTTAAAATAACGAGCCCAATACAGGCCTTTACCGAGTTGAATAATAAATTTTATACCGAAAACTGACAGGAACTCCCACGACAAGTGAGTTATAATTTTGCCAAAATAAAAAATCGGCCTGGCTTCCAAGTTTTAATTAAATTATAATAAAATATACAAAACCAAACAAATGCTATATGTTATATTATGATGAGAAATAAAAAAAAGTTCTTTAAAGAAAACTATGTATACACTATGGTCTCTTTTTATGCGGATCTTTTTTATGCGGTTTTCAAAAATAATTGAACCCATCCCTCAATTTTCTATGTGGCTCAAGACTTTTTTTATGCGGATTTTTGAATGTTGTGCGCAAAACCGCATAAAAAATGTAAAATTGACATTAGTGTAAGTTGTAACCGCAAATGTGCGATTATGTAAAGAGCGAACGGAATTGTTTTGAAATCTGGCAGATCGCATCCCCACCATCTTGTGCGTGTTGGTCACGTGACTTATAGTTTACATACACAGTAGACTGGTTACTTCTTCCAGTGATGAAAGCGATCTGGACCAAGTTCATAAACCATGCCGATTATTGTCGTTTAGTGATGACAGTTCTGATATGTGTGCATAAATATGTATGATGACTGACAATAATTTCTACTAATTATAATTTTATAAAGCTTTTTTAAGATATATATATAGTATTTTTATTTTTGTATGTATGTATATGATTTTTTAAACCTTTTTAATGCGATTTTTGGTACCTTTAAACTCCCACAACAAGTGAGTTATAATTTTGCCGAAATAAAAACTCTGCCTGGCTTCCACGTTTTAATCAAATTATAATAAAATATACATAACCAAACAAGTGCTATATGTTATGAGAAATAAAAAAAGTTCTTTAAAGAAAACTATTTACATATACACTCCGGTCTTTTTTAATGCGGATTTTTTTATGCGGTTTTCAAAAATAATGGAACATGAATTCTGGTCTAAGGTTAAAGTTGACAAATATTTTTGAGGTTGGTAACAAACAAATAATTAAATATATCGACTGCGGAAAGGCAAAAGGACGTAACCCAATTTTTTTTTTCGATAATCACAATGTATAAAACTTGATACACGTTCTATTAATAGGATGTAAGCTGCAAACCCCGAATTAGTATGTAAATTTAGCTTTTAAGTTTGAAAAAGATGACCTTGTAAAAAACTAAAACCAAGAAAAAAGACTGAAGTAAAAGTTTTTTCTAGCCAACTTCTTCAATTAATATTAGATTATGTCAATTAAACACCAGTTTAGAAGTCTCCGTGCACTTTAATGTTGTGTATAATTCATAATTTGCATATGGTCCAAAATCATCAAAACAGGTTTTTTGCGCCTCCTGTAAAATTTGACATGTGTGGGTTACGTCCTTTTTCCTTTCCACAGTCGATATAATCTATGTCTCAATAAATGAAATCATTCGCTATCGAGAGAAATCAAAATATCTTTGTTTAGTGTCAATACTTGTGGCAAAGCATTATATTAAGAAAATCACAATATTCACTTGTACTTATTTTCACTTTTATTTACCAAGATCAGGGCTGGTTTTTCTAAAGGCGAGCAATATCAAAAACGAAACCGGTTCTGATCTTGGTAAATAAAAGTGGAAATAAGTGCAAAAGAATATTGTGTTTTTCTTAATAAATCTTGAATTATCATACATAATTTGTGAAAATGTGTTCATGTTTAATAAACTGAACTATTATATGTTCGTCCCGTGAGATTTGGGCATGCCCGAATTTTATGTTAACTCTGATTATTAAGGTATTTTAAAATGGTTAACTTATTCAGGCAAGTGAACTGGAGGCCAGGTCACCAATATAGTGTCACAGAAACAAGTTTCATTACATACGTTTTCTATCTGAAAAGAGCCCCTTAAAATCTTTTTTACTGTTTAAAGCTCCTATCCTAATTTGTTTTTGTCATTGGGTGTTTTTTTTCAAAACCTTGATAAACAATTAGACTTTTCGGCCACTAATGTAATTTATATGTAAACGCATAATTTTTTATCTGTTTAAGCCTTTTTCTTAATTAATCTGATGTGTATAAAAAATAATGTTTGTCTGTTCGTACTTTATGCGTTGCCACACCGCTCATTCGATTTTAAGCATAGTAAAAGTAGCTTACAGTAGATCTTATATATAAAAAGCAATGTTTATATGTCTGCCATACAGTTCATTTTAACAACGTATGCTTTCACTTGCGCGAAGGTTATAGTACAATTAACTTACAGTAAGTGGCGCGTGTGTCGTAAAATATACAATCGGCAGCAAACGTCAAATAGACAGCAAAAGAAAACATACACTTCAATAAACACAATTAAAACACAAACACTTTCTTTCTTCGAGTTGCATTGCAACGCTTGCTGGGAGCCGGCTAGTTAAAATTAAAAAAGAGGCTTTTACGTACGTAGAGTGGTACGTTAACAAAAAACCTTTTTTTTCATAATATATAGCGATGTACTTTAACCTTCCCATTGCTAAAGTTATTCGATTGGATTCCGTCCATTAATAAATTTAAATATAGAATTGTCTAGTAGCAAAATTTTGGATTAAAATAACATCCGTAGTTTATTTTGGTTATGACCCACGCACCAAATGTTTAAAACCACTTCAGATAATTACAAAAATCAGTTTAACACTGTTAAACGAAATCAATTCGAAGAGCAAGAAAGACGTCAAACACTTTGATTTTTTTCTAAAGTTATTAATCTTATGCTTTCTAGTGGCTTAACTGAGCTTTTATTTGTAGATAACGTAGCCTTATATATTTAAATATAGTAGGGTTTTCAAAAAAATACATATTTATGAATTTGGATTGTAAAATAAAATCTTTGGCATTTGACCACAGCAATCGAATCCTGTTAAGTTAAACATCGAAATGTCCTGCGTAGTGACAAGCCACATTGGTCAAGTAGTGTCAGGAACTTGCGGGCTTAAAGCCACAGGAGGGGTCTTTGGGTCAAACTTTGTTAATGATTTTAGCTTAGTTGGATGTGAACAGTATTTGTTTCGTAGACAAGTCTGGTTTTTGCACCAACTAATAAAGCCAGTATTCATTGCCGCCATTTAAAGCTTTGTATAATCTAGTAAACTAAACATATTTTCTTTATAATAAAAGATACGTATAATAGATTTGTAAAGACAAATTGCAAAAGTCTTAACTATAGGCAATTGATTAGAGATTTATTTTGTTGTGTACATTTTATTTTTATTTAAATGTTGGTTTGGAAATATTTAAATGCTTAAAGTATGTAGTAAAATCTATATATTAATAGCGGATAATGTCTGTTTGTTTGATTGTTCGTATGTATGTATGTCCCGCGGCTGCCATTTTGGTTTTCTTCTATTACAGTATGTAGTAAAATGGTACTTTTACTGTTGATAGCTTTTCAGCATCACGCTATCGTCTTTGTTATATTTATACGTATAATTCAAAACAATGGCCGATTTATATTTATAAAGAATATTACGAATACACTGATAATAAGACATAAAGGTTCCATGTCTTAAGGGGGTATTCTAGTGTAGAGGCACGAATTTTGGGTGTTTTTTCGAGCTCTGTAAAAAATAAACAAAGGAAATTTTCATGTCCATTTTTTACCATTCGTTTATTAATATTTTAAAAATATATGAAAAATTAAAAAAACAAAATTCAAAACTCGAAAAGTTATCGGCTGGTAAAGGGGTTCAAAAAAAATGTGGTGTTCTGACGTACACGATTCCAACCTTTCTGGTCATCTGAAAAAATGTTTTCAGCGGATTCTTAATAAATAAAAATGTCGCTATAGCCCCTACCTCGAAGAAGTAAAAAAAAAAAAAAAAAAACAGAAAATGGCAGCCGTTTGAAAAAAAAAATGAAGTTTTACGTTTTTTTTAACAGTTTCAATTTTTTAAAAATAGTAAAAATTAAATTTTTGACTTAAATCTACTACGGGCTATAAAAAGGTGTATATATCCCATAAAATTTCAAATAAATCGGTTGGGTAGAACTTGAGATATTATGTACGTCAGCTTGAAAAAAGTAGTTTCGAGAAAAACGCGTTTAAAGTTTTGAGTTTCGATCTGTTCCGGTCGGACCAGCTTAGTTGCTGCGTCACCAAAATCGCTGTAATTCGGTAAATAATTAAAATTTAAAAAAAATCCTTTTGAGGACATACTCTCAAATGACTAAAATTTAGAAAAATATATAAAAAATAATCAATTTTTTTATACATTTAAAAAGTATTAATAATGTTTAATGAATAATTTTATATTTCAAAATGTCACGGTCTTTTCTTCTGGCTGTTATTGATATGAAATAACTTTAAATAAAGCCTTTGAAAAACTTTTCCTTTGTACGAGTGAAGCATTATTATCAGTGCATAAATTCTGCTACTGAATGCATGCCACGCTTCTTTGACATGCCTTCGCGTGGAAAATTCTTCACTCTATCAGTAGGATAACCCATTTGTGTAAGAAACGTTACTCTGTTCGAGTAATCAAATATTTCAATATCGGTAGGGCTTCGTCATATTTTTTTTATAAATACATTCTCTTTATTGTAAATATATAATATTTTTAATCAAATTACAATGGAGTTCTACCAAGTCAATGCCAATTCATTTTTTACCATGTCCGTACCCAATGTAGAGCATATGGACTCCTAATAGATTTTATCTCAACAGAAGTGTTTCTACGAGAACTGCTTGTCACTCAGTTGCTCAACCTCTCTTTTTTCAAAAAAAAATAGGAATAGAAGGATAGGGCTAGGACAGGACTAGTAGTTAGCTAGTCACTCTCCATACGCCCTGTTTATAGGAAAGGATGGGAGGGGGGAATTCAAGACATCGCATACATCCATGCCTTCGAACAGAATTTGATAAATAGATTGAAAAATCAATTTATAAAACTGTCCGTACTGTGATTCGAACCCGTGACCTCCGTAAGCAAAGCCAACGACGTTGACCACTCGACCACACAGGCGGCATATTAATCAATTGTATTAATTATAATTATATTAATCAACTATATTTTGTCACCTGGGAAAAAACTTTCGAAACTAAAATAAACTCGACAGTCTTTGCCAGGGGTGGGGAACCTTTTCATTTATAAAAGTCATATTCTGATTCAACATAAAGCCGCAGTAAAGAAAACGTTGACACCCCTACTTTTTTTTTCGAACATATAATGTGTTGATTTCATTCGTTTTTCAATCGCTTGCTATGATTTTTTGATCAAGTGAATATTTTGTTCAAGTCGAAGGGCAGCATCAGAGAAGCCAAAAGGCCGCAAGTTCCTCTCTACTGGTCTATGCCATAAAATTATTTTACAGTCATTCAAGCACTTTCCAAAAATATGCTCGAAATAAATTTGTAAGGAAAAGACCAGAAATTATTTTAATCAATATACTTAAGGTTAAAGTATCCTTGGCATTCTTTTAAGCAAACAAAATCGATTTTTTATTTTATTCATTCTTTAATAAAATACCCAAAGAGTTTAGCCCACCGCGAGTATTAATTATCAAATGACGGGTTGGAACTGATCTTGATCTTTATGAAGGAAGTGTTGTATATTTTAGTCGTTAAATAAATAAACCAAGTGCCTCCTGTTTAACGCATGTATTCTGACCATGCTGCTTTACGTTTGCGAGTCATGGCAACTTACAAAAGCACAGAGTAACCGTATACTGTGCTTCGAAAACAGATACCTGCGTCGAATACTGGGAGTGCAGTGGTTTGACTTTACCAGAAACACAGAGATTAGGGAACGGACTAAACAGCCGTCAATTATGTCCAAAATAAAAAAGCGACGATTGACCTGGCTTGGACATGTACTGAGGATGCCACAAGAAAGCCTAAATTCTGCTTGTCTCTTCTACCAACCGGATGGATTCCGCCGTCGTGGAAGGCTGCTGATGACTATCTATAGGATGTACTCGGTGGGACTACGGGACGCTGGAATGACATGAGAGGATGCAAGAAGACTGGCAGGGGACAGAGAATCTTGAAGGAATCATGTGGTGGCCATATGCTCCGAATAGGGAGCGGATATGGACACAAATATACAAATATAGGTACACAAATGTTGTCTCTGTGACTTCGTTAAAATATACGCATGATGGGTCCTGGAAGGTTAACATTTATTTTTATATCAAATTTTACATAAAGAATCTGGTGGTATACAATGATAACAATATATTTTTAAAAATATCTATCGCATTAACGATATTTGTGAGAAAAGACAATTTAAAGGTTTCGTTTCTTGAAAGTAGCGAGTATCCGGGTATTTGATGCCAAGTCAAATGAATATCCTTAGTAGATGTAACTGAATTTAAATAACTCAAAGAAATTTCTCAATGCATTCCGAGCAATCCGGTTGTCTCTTCAGTCAATCGTCGACTTGAATCCAATATCCTTTTCAAAAGACGATTCTGTGCATATGTTTTCCATATTTCAATATTTTATCTACTGAAAGCATAATGTATAAAACTATAAAGTATAATAATCTGTCATCTAGAAGTAAACAGATATTAATTTATTATTAAGCAAAACTGTAAGAATTTTTTAAATACGTGTCAATCAGGTTGATGAATATTTGTCATATAAATATCAAAATTAACTGACGGTGACTGAGATTTTAAATTTGGTAAGGTTACATTTTTACTGCAATATACATAGTTTGAGTAATATTATATATTCAACACTTTGTTTACACCGTGTACAAAAGTGATAAAAAAATCATATGAAAAATTTTAAAAATTGGTTTCCTGAATTAAAAAATATCGTGTTATTTGAAAAAAAAAACTATTCTATAGGAAATAGTGTAACAAAAGTAATAATAAATACGCAACAATTAAAATACATAAAATAAAAAAAACCTAACTCTTCATATCGACTTTATTATATACGAAGACTTAATGAGGGAGTGGACATAAATGGCATTCATTCCTAGAAATATCTGACCTAGATGTGTTATACTGTGCTATCTGTGTTAGAATATAATGTTGCCTTTTGTTTATTATTACCAGGGCTGTGGAGTTGGAGTCGATTCGTGAAAAATGAGCGGCTCGAAAAAAAATATTTCATGATGTGTATTCAAAATAATCCAAAATAGCCCAAAGTGTTGACATTGTATGCTTGACTGACTAAAGATGATCTGAGTGAATACATATAAATATAAGTTAAAATGAAATTATTGAAAAAAAAAACTCATAGTCGGAGTCGTCTTTTTTTACACGACTCCACAGCCCTGATTATAAATGTCCATATGCTAAACACTATTGCTTTGTGTATTTATTAAGCTCACTTCATTTGAACGATACTTTAAGATATGTATAATAACATTACGTGTCTAACTTATTTTTTTCTAAAATACCACTAAAACCTCTCGGGGGCTCAAATATACAATCGTATAAAAACGAAATTTAGAAATCTTATTTTGGGCAGTAAATGATTTCAATTTTTATTGTGTAACACATTTCAAATCAATATGTCTAGACTGATTTAAATTCATTATTTTTTCATCTACGTTAATGTTTGAAATAACAGCTACTGTTTTAATTATTTGATTTTAATCAAATAATAATAAAAATGGTTTTCTCATCACTTATGAAACGTGTAGACTTAATTGATCTTTTATGGCTTATTTATGTAATGGAAGATGGATCAAGGAAGAACAAGAATTTAGTTATTCGCTTTCAATCTCTCTAGTGTTATTAGATAATAGCTAACTGAGAAGGTATACAAATATCACATCCATTAGAAACTTAGTTGATATTTTTTTTCAGTTACGGTGTCCTCTGGTGGAAATCCCGAAATCGAACGTTTAATAAATATATTGATTGGTGATTGAAAACAATACAGTCGTCTGTGATGTTTTTAATTCCTATCCACCTATTTGATCCCAAAATTGAGATACGGTGAGAGCTATAGACTAGCTATTAGTCCTCTATATAAAATAAGAGGTTGACATATTGAATAACAATCAGTTTTTGAACAACAACTTCTGTTGAGATTGTGTGCACTTCAAAAGTGGGCACGGTTTGACAAAATCGAAATCTATTCATGGATTCTTAACATGAATATGTTTTTAGATCTCTATGTAATTTTATCACAGTGCTTTCTTGTATTGTAAGTGGTAAAACCAATTTCGAGAACGTAGGTAAGAATAACTATTATTAAATACCAGATGTTATATAACTAAAATAAATATAAAGAAGTTATATTCTTACTCAAATGTTTATTCAAATACGTTCATTTATATTGAATTTCAATTCAATAAAAGATAATTAATTTAAATTAAATTTATTCAACGTAAAAAGTAATTGGCAAATACGTTATCAGATTATTTTTCGTTTTCAGCTTATCTTATAAATTTATATAAATAACATCTCATCATACACAAGATGGGGCGACTCACCTGATGGTGATGTATATTTTACCGAGAAAGAAATGTTATCAAAGAAATATTTGAAAAAATCATTTCCCATTTGTAATTACTGGCAATTATAAAAGAAAAGTTGTCTTTGCGGGCAGGTCTTGCGAAAAAAATGCCTCATCGGATTATAATTATGCTTGTTACTAGGTTAAGATAAAAAATAAATATTTTTTTCATGTTATAAATTTTATTTTAAGACCAGCGAATTTATTTTTTCGATCAATTGATCTTGATGTAGGCTTTCATGGGTATTATTACTTATGTTTGTATTTTGGGCTCAAAGGAACTCATGTTTTCTAATAATATGTCTCTTCATAAAACATCGTCGCTGTAGGATTAGTTACTAATTGATGCGGAAATATATTTAAATCATTCAAAAAATATTTATTTAACTCAAATATGTATTATAAAAGCTTTTATTTTGGATTATTTATTTGATAATTTTTATACAACCAGCTATATTCAACGTATTTTATAAATACAAATTTACAATTTAAATCATTGACATTAATATAAATTGTGTTGATAATTTTGATAAGCAGTAAACTTGACTTATTACTAAACAACTTTTCATATCAAAAAGTGAATTAATGAGAAATAGCTAAATTCAGTTTATTTCTACAAAATGAGAAAAACAGTTGACAATAAGAAAAACAGCCGAGGTTTTCTTGGTTCAACTTTTGCTTTTACCCGAGATGAAACGCTGTTTTCCGATTGTTTTTCTTTACTATTGAACGTACACTTTTTCAATGCTTAAAGATTATTTAAAAATTTTGAGTGACCATTGTATTGTTCATTTTTTTTTACTTTATAATTTATTTAAAATATAATATTGCCCAATGAAATAGTATGAATAGTTTTTCTACAAAATTTAGCATCCATAACCTTTCACATTTTTTACCCTCGAAAGAAGTCAGTGGCATCGGTAGACCACGACTTTGCTGAATGAGTAGGATGTAACAAGACAAGTAAGCGATATAATGCCTTTCCACTAAGTATTTACAGTGAAAACCTTAAAAGTCACACATATGAAACGTGCGTTGAAAAGTATTCACTGTTTGAACACTTGTAATAAACTTAAAACACTAATAATGATGTGTGTAAAGTTAAGATGCGGTGAAGAGCTACCAATCGGATCGTGTGTCAAAACATCTAGAAAGAATTTCTACGAAAACGACTTGTTAATTGTGCGTTGCCAAGGGTGACAACCATAAATAATTATGTATTTTCAGAAGAGCGATCCATAGACAAGCATATAGATATCGTAGGAAATCTAGGCAAATTATGAACGATTTTTGAATAATTAAAGTACCTTCTATACACAAAACAATATGTGTATGCATAATGCTTTAAACTGTATACGTATATCCTTTAATTTGATAATTGAAAAAGTAAAGTATGGTACAGTATGCTTTTTATACCTTCTGTTGTAACCTAGAAAACAATTGATTAAAAAAATAAACAGGTCAGATTAAGGAGAAAGCTTTCATCGTCAAAGCCACATTATTATATATTTTACCATAAGATTTTTCATGTTTTTTAAAACTGTCTATACACATATTAAAAAAAATATATAAATTGATTGAAAGATCAATTTATAAAAGCGTGCGCTCTTAGATTTTGGTCCGTGGAAAACGTAACCGAATACGAAAAATATCCAAGAGTGTTTGACCGAGTAACTACAAGTCTGGAAAATTCACTATTCACTTGGTAATTTTTTTATTCAGTTTGCGATGAATGCCATCATAAAAAAAAAATACAAATATAATTCGAGAAAGTCTCCAACTTTGCACTAAAATTGTATTAATATGATAAAAATTATGAACGAGTCTTCAAATGTTAATTTGAGCTTAATCAAGAATTGTATTTCTGAACTTAATAAACTATATTAACGATAATTAGTCACCGGACAGGATGAACATCACAAGCACAAATTACATTGTGAGACAAAAAAAATATTATGCCGAAGTTAACAAAAAAAATAATCTTGAAAAACCATTACTAAAATGCGCATATTTTCTGGTCACCAAAGTGATTTTGAATTAAATACTAAATCGTGCTGATCATTTTTATAAAGCGACGATACTTTTGATTAATAATATTATTTTCTATTTTTTTACATTCATGTCTGCTCCCAATGTATATGGCTTTCTAATGAAGTTATCTCAACAGAAGTTTTTCTACGAGAACAACTTGTTACGCAGTTGCTTAACTTCTCTTTTTCGAAAAGAGTATAAAAAGGATAGGGTAAGGACAGGATTACAGGTAAAATAATCGATCATTATTTTAGGATTGGAAGGGTGGGAGTGAATCACATCCAAAATTTAGACATCACAAAACATCCATGCCTTCAAAAAGAAATCGATTAGTCGATTAAAAAATGCTGTTCGTTTGATTTGAAGCAGTAAAGTCCGACATAGCAACCAACAGCGTTAAAGACCCGACTTTTTGTTTTTGTTACGATTCTAACTTTTCCGGTTCTAAGCTCAAGAAAAGCGACCCCAATACCCACATTTTCTTAAATATCTATTTTAATATGGGTGATACAATGTTTATAATTAAAGTTTTCTTAAATCGTAGTTTTTTGGACTTTTTGTAGTTTATATAAATACATACGCGATAACGCGATAACGAGATAAGCGCCCGCGTTAATCGCGTCAGTTGCAATTTCTTATGTGTGCTGGGATGACGTATTTTTTACGCGCAACTTAAAATATGATAAAAACCACGGATTTTTATAAAAAAAAATGTATGAGGAAGATGCAGGGAGATATTTTAAAGCCCTTAGACTATTTTTTTTTAAATTCATAAGAATAAGGCCAATAATGAGGAAACCACTGGGGTCCCTAAACGACCCCCATCGGCAGAGAAGTATTTTTCTAGTCTCCGAGCCGCGAGAGCTAATGAAATTTAAGCTCACCGTTTCAGAGTTATGCGGTTTTGAAATTCTTGGAACGTATCTTTACTTTTTTTATGTAGTTCAAGCTTTTTTTTAAATTTAAAATTATATAAAATGGAATAAAAAGAGGATCATTTGTGTATTCAGTCAGCTTAATAATAAATCCCTACTAATCATTCATAAAAAAATACCAACATTACTCTGGCTGATTGCATATTATCGGCCTTTGTTTCACACTTTTCGGATTGCGTAATAAATGAAAAGGATAAACCGGAATGAGTTATTTGCGTTTGGATTAAATCTCTATTTGTGTGCGTACACGTAGGAATTACAAAACTAGTATCATAGAATCCGGAATCCCGGTAAATGGGATGACTTATTTATTGAAAATTTTCAGCGTCGGGATTATTTAATGACTATTCGTACAAAACAAGTTTTTATGTATTATATCTATAAAAAATGTTAAATTTATAGAAAGTTGAAAGCCTCGAAAGGGCCACGCAAAACTTTCAAAAGGGCCATATGTGGCCCTCGGTACAAGATTTGAACATGCCTAGCCTAGAACTTTAAAGATAGTATTCAAATTCTAAATTGTATTAAATATCAGCTGGTTCCCGGAAAGCGTTGCAATGCCACTCAAAGAAATAAAGTATTTGTGTATATTGCTATCCGTTTGACGTTTGCTGCCGATTTTTTTTGGTACGACATACGCACCACCTACTATAAGTTAATTGCACTATAATCTTCGCGCAAGTGCAAGCATACATTGTCAAAATGAACTGTATGGCAGACATACAAACAAAGATTTTTATATGTAAGACCTACTGTAAGTATAACCTTCCCGAAAGTGCAAGCAAAAAGTTTTATTGTAATCAGAAGAGCGGTGTGGCATCGGATAAAGCGTGAACAAACAAATATTGATTTTTATATATTAGATAAGTTGTTTATAAAAGAAGTATTTTTTTTCTTTTTTAATGTTTCTATTTAAGTCTCAGCCTCCGTAGTATGTACTGATAAAATCAATGACCAAAACATATTTTTCTAATATTCTATTTATTTTTTATATAAATTTTAAGTTATTATAAAAATGCGCGTTATATGCTTATCCCACATTCGGCCCTGGCACAAATCAAATGAAACCTTCTGTGGTTGATTGAAGGACTATAGTTATTCAATTATTTATGATATTATTGCCAGAATTTTCTGATATTGAAAGCCATATTACGATGTTTCCACATGTACCGAGTCTTATTCCTTTTTTGCTTGGCGCACACCTTACAGGTTTAATTGTGACAAAGTAATTTTAGAAATACTTTTTGACATCCTTGTTTATGGAATATCTATATTTTCAATTGCAAATGTACTCGGCGACTGCATCATCATGTGATCTTCAAAATGACAAATGGATGCATGAAATAGGTTATGATATCATTAAATTTTGGTGGATAAAATATAAAATCAGTATAATTTAGAATTTAGACTGAAGGTGCTTGATGGAAATTTAACTTTAAATTAGAATTACTTTCATAATGTACGTTTCCATAATAATCTTGGCCGAACACGACCCGGGTTTCGCTTCTCGGCATCTTCCGGTGCTATTTAGTGCGCGAATGCACTCAAACTGACAGGTAGCGGAAGTTTTGTGTTGTCTATATACAAACACACATATAAGTCGAAACCCGGGTCGTGTTTGGCCAAGATTATTATGGAAACGTACATTATGAAAATAATTCTAATAAAATCAGTAACTATTTGTTTTAAAAATAATATTCAAAAAACTGAGTTAGAATGATTTGAGTATCTGCTATAAGTTTATACGAAATATATTATGAATAATGTTGCTAAATACACATTTACGGCTGTATTTGAAAGCATTGCGCATTACGTGAAAATACGGTTTCGGGATTCAACACTCGGCCAGCTTATCACGTAAAAACACGGCTCCTGGTTACAACGTATTCAAACCGACTTTTTAAAATACATATCGGTATTCATCTATTATTCTTGTTTTGCAGCCCTTACACGATGTGTGTGTGCGCGCTAACCAGTGATGCACTCACGTAGCATGAGAATTAATATATTACGCAGATAAATTGGGGAAGCAATGGCTTAACCAATCGCCATTATTCACATATCATTAAAAATTATTGGTGTTTTAAATTTTGATACATTTCTGCTGACGAAAATATTTGCACAGGATTATGAATTTATTTCCGTGAAACAATAATATGCACGAGTTATAATCTTTGTTATTAAAACTGATTAATTGATATTGCAATAAACATTTCAAATAAAATTATTCTGGTAAAATTTGAATATCGCCAGATGTATTCTGAATAAGTAATAAAAATAATAAAAGATTTTTAATACTTTTTCCACATAAAATTTATTTGATCAGGACCGGTTTCGCTCGTCGCGAGCATTATCAACTGATAAGAAAAATATATAAACAGTGCTATTTATACAAGTTAAATTGAAATAAAAGGTGTAAGCAACTACTAACAATGAAAAGGATTTACAAATTACATTATAATTACACAAAATTAAAATGTGTAAAAGTTGAAATAAATAAATAAAGTACTACAAAATAACTTAGATTATTCCATGTATTGTGCCACAAACTGTGACACGTGTTTCGCCTATTTCGGAGGCATCCTCAGACAGACTTACTTTCAGTAAGTAAGTAAAAGTAAGTCTGTCTGAGGATGCCTCCGAGGCGAAACACGTGTCACAGTTTGTACCACAATAGGTGAAATAATCTAAGTTATTTTATATTAAAATGAGCTTCCACAAAGTTACCGACGAATCCATCATCCTTTTCCCATCATCCTAACTTGGCTCACTTTGCCGTATTTTAGTCTTGTTGACACCAATCTATCAAACTATTTCGCTTACTTTATTTACATTAGTATTTGAGCATAAATTTACCTTGTGCAAAGCATAGACTCGTTTACTCGTTATTTAAAACAAAAGATACAAAACTTTTAAAGTATCGGGATAAATTCTAAATACCCTCGTAAACGTAAAACTTGTTAAAACGTAAAATATTTCATTTTAAGCCGTCAGCATATATATGACACACGTGGAATATTTACATATAACTGTCGAGACTATATTATGTAAAATATATCACATTCATTATTTGACAGATGTCACAATACTCCTTTTTTGAATCTTGAATACAAACAATCGAAGTCATTTTGAATTTTTGAACGCTTACTGTAAAAATAGTTCAACAAAATCTATTTAACTAATAGCATATTGGCACCAAAAATAATTAAAATAAATTTATAATTTTATTTTAATCTATTTGTGTATTATGCGTATAAAAAATCCAAAATATTTCTCTATGGTTTTTTAGGTTTTATTATCAAATTTAACGTCATTGTGTTGTACAACCAAAACTGAACAATTATATATGTACCAGATATAAAATTAGGTCATATTCTCAATTAAAATCTTTCCGCTAATTTTTCAGTACTGAGAATGCGAGAAACTTTTGCGAAATACTGTGATATAATATCGAGCTTACACGAAAACTTTTCAGACGAAGAGCTTTCAAATTGTCGTTACACTTCCGGTTCGAGGAAAGGTACATCTATCGTATCCTGTTTCAACTGTTACAGCGCTGGAATACTGATTGCCTTGGGGAGCTTTCCACTCGAGGCTTTTTCATGATACGTGAAATAGGCCAGATTTTCCGCCATAATCTTTATTTATGTAATAGACTTCAGAAAATTGACGGTTAAATTATTTATACTTATGTCGTTGCAAGAAAAAGTGCTTTAGCGGATGTCACTTAACTTCAACTAGTGCTGTCATCAAATAAATACTTGTGAAAACACATTTTTTAAAATATTATAGCAGTATTATTCTAGTTCGGTTCAAATCCCAGTAAGGAAAACGTAGGTATGTTAGTTATAAGGCCGTATTGTACTTTTGGGTACGTCAAAGACGTTAATTACATTTTATGGAACTACCCTGAGTTAAAATATGAACGACCAAAACTGTTTCCTGCAGTCTGTCTTTACACGGGCCCAATACTTAACACGCTGTACTTGTAACAATACTTTACATGTATTTAAAATACAAAACTCGCATAAATGAACACCAAAGAAGCAATAAATTTCAATTCCGAATTTTTACTAAAGATTTTTTATTCATGTCCGCTTCCAATGTGGAGCATATGGCCTCCTAATGGAAGTATCTCAACAGAAGTTTTTCTACGGATCTGTTTGTTACTCAGTCGCTCAACCTCTCTTATACAAAGAGAGTAGTAGGGACTAAAGGATGAGGTCACGACAGGACTAGTGGTTGACTAATCGCTATCGTTAAGCCCAGTTATTAAATGATTGGAAAGGGTGGAATTTTTAGACACCACGAACACCCATTCCTTTGAACAGAAATCTGTTCGTACTGGCAGGTGCGTAGGAATGGGTCCTGCTGCCTGGGCGATCCTTAAATTTGCCACCCCCAATATTTTCTGTATTTTTTTTCAATCCCTTCTGCTATTTTGTATCTATGAGCTAAGAGTTTTTACTACGGGTGGCTTAATTTTTTTTACGTATAAATATAAGTACGCCCCTGCCGCACCCCTCTTGCTACGCAACTGCGTACTGGGACTCGAACCCGTGATGTCTGCCATGGAAGCCTACAACGCTAGCCGTTGCGCCATATGACCCGACAGTTTACTGTTGCTTTTCAATACTTAAGGTTTGCTGAGAAATTAATAAAGTTAGTTCATAAAGATTTTAGAACAATTTGGGAGTGAAAAAAATATGAACAATGTGTATTGGTGGTGTAAAACTAAATAATAAAATGCCGATACACAATACAAACACTTTTTTTAAAAGAATTTTTGACCTAAATAGAAAATTTTTCTCACGGTCCAACTGCAGCACGTTCGAATTTTTATTAATATTAGTTCGGAGAAGAATTTTATAGCCTCGAGCGATACTATAATTTCCAAACTTCAATTATGTCAAAGCGCTTAAAGTTTGACATTTTATGTTGAAAGTAATTTATTTGAATGCATGAAATTAATTAAAGAATCATTTTACATTCAAATATAATAACACATTGACACCTAGCGGCTCTTTCATCAAAATTTTGTTTTCATAATGTTAATCTTTTATTAACTCTCATGTGAAGCATGTAATATATATTTATTATTTTTAAAATTTTATTTTTTAAAAAAATATTTTACATTACAGCTTACGCCAATGCGTCAAATATTTTGAAGTTGAAAGATCATACGAGATATATTTGATGAGAATTTTTGTAAGTCACATGAGATTAACTCAAGGAGAATTAACTTCACAAACATCCATGACTTAGATCTCAAATTAAAATTGAAAAAATCCAATTTGACATTGAACTTACCGGGAATCGAACCCAGACTCACCTGATCGGTAGAGCAAGCTTTAACCAACTAGACCACAGCGGGTGACACCAGGGTTCTGGAGCAGGAGCATGAAGCAGTGGAACAGCATTTTTTTAGCCGGAGCACGGAAATTTGTGTTGATTTACTGCTCTGATATATATATAATATATTTTAGTTTTATTAAAAATTTCAATGTTTTCAATTTATGATAAATTCAATATTTGATGTTTTTTTAACCCTGGTATCATTTGATACGAGGGGAAACCTAACAAGCGATGTATAGCTTTACTTTTTATATTCCTGCGTGGTCTACCTCTTTAAAATCATGGATCTGGAGCGGAACACGGAGCGAAGCTGTAGCGGAGCAATTAAAAAAAAGTAGTTGCTCCAGAGCCCTGATTATCACCACAGCCTTTATAATATTTTAGCTCGTATAAATAAATATGTTTTATTTATAATTCTCAAAAGCAAACCGATCTCATTTCCCGGTGATACATATTTATGAAAATAGCAAAAAATCACTTTTAATATGTTAACTGTCAATACTGTTGATCGGATTAATCCGTAAAAAAAATCCATTTACGACTTTTCCGTACAAAATATTCTGTACATGAATTCTGGTCTAAGGTTAAAGTGGACAAATATTGTTGAGGTTGGTAACAAATAAATAATTAAATATATCGACTGCGGAAAAGAAAAAGGACGTAGCCCACATTTTTTTTCGATAATCACAATGTATAAAACTTGATACAGGTTCTATCAAAAGGATGTAAGCTGTAAACCCCGAATAAGTATGTAAATTTAGCTTTTATGTTTGAAAAAGCTGACTTTGTAAAAAATTAAAACCAAGAAAAAAGACTGAAATAAAGGTTTCCCTTAGAATTTTTTTAATATTAAATTATGTCAATTAAACACTTACTTAGATGTCTCCGTGCACTTTAAGGTTGTGTATAATTCATAATTTTCATGTGACCCAAAATTATCAAAACACGTTTTTTGCGCCTCCTTTAAAATTAGATATATGTGGGTTACGTCCTTTTTCCTTTCCACAGTCGATATTGTTAGATTAATATTTTGGATTCGAACACGTGACCTCCGCAACCGAAGCCAACGACATTCACCACGCAGGTGGCGTCACGGGTTCGAACCCCAGTACAGACAGTTTTATAAATTGATTTTTCAATCAATACCAAAATAGCAGTTTGCTCAATTCACGTTTATTAGGCCAATATGTATTTTAACCTTACAGTTGTAGGAAAAAGACTCACAGTTGTAAATATTAATGTTTATTGAATGATTAATCGAAATTCAAACAATACTGCTTTCAGATTCAGTTGTTAGAAACAGCTTCTCATTAAATAAATACAAGTCATCAGCAGCTATGCTTAACCAATTCGCATCATTAAAATGTTATATTTGTTGTATAAGATGGAACAATCCGTAATTGACTATAACCCTGTCTTAATTTCTTCCTACCGCCTCCTTTTTAATTGGCTTGGAGAATGAGTTACATGCCATTTAGCTTTTCAAAGTTTCTGGCGAAATAATATTAATATTAATAATATTGATTTAAAAATTTAAATTTAAAGAAACTAAACGTATTTTTTAAAACAAAATTATGTGTATGAAAAAGCATTATATTTAAAATAAATTTAAGACAGTAAATTTAAAATGTCCATATCCATTGAGAGTTAATCGAGGATTCGTGTTGAAAGGGTAATAATGAAGAACCATTAAATAAATGTGAACAACACAAAATAATATTCAAATTATGTAATTTATAAAAAAATAATACTATTGATAGCTACTTTATTATGTGGGTACTCTTATCCGTTTTTTTTTGTGTTTGGGAAACGTGTTAGAACAAATAATTTGTATTTGTTTTTTTGATCGACCGTGTTATTGCAAAGCAATGTAAAAAAGAGTTGAGTTTACATTGAAATTTGTCACGATAAATAGTAGTTGACAGGAGTTATTTCACATTTTACAGGACTTCAATATGCTTAAAGATTTCAAAAGTATGATTCACAAATTTGTTTTTCACGTACATATGTACATATATCTTAAATAAAATTGTGCTCCTCCTAGATGCCTTGTCTAAAGATAGTGCAAGCACTGTAACTGTAACTCACTGTAACTTACTACTTGCAGTAGTAACGGAATCAGTGAAATAAAAAAACATAAATTTTAAATAAATATAAAAAATAATCCAATAAAGATACCACCAGATCCACCGAAAAGCGGTAACTTACTATCAAGTGGCGGCAGTGTAAACATGTGTTAATTGTAAAATATTAAAATTACGTATCAAACTGCTGATTTATACGAATACAAATTGAGCGGGACTTATATATTTACATAATTTTCCGCCAAGCTTACTGCGGAAAATAGCGTTAATTATAAAAAGCAAATACTAATTTGGTGAAACTATTTTCGCCGCGTAGACAGTTTATATTTTAAAGTTCATTTCAAGCGCAAGCTAGGCGATTATAATAAAACAATGGTAGTCCTACATGGAATCAGACCTTTGATAATTAATTAAAAACAGTTCAATTAAATTTGGTTTTATAATACTTATTTCAACTGCTGTATTATCAAATTGTTACAGTTAGTTACCTCGATTGGTAAAATAATTTTCTGAATATTACATTAATTTTTGGTAGCAAACTCTGAAAATGATTTAAGTTCGATGTTCTTTTACTCTGTTGGTAATTATATGAATATGACGTGTCTTATTTTCAATTTCTATTAAAAATACATTTCGAGACTTTTATATAGTATGAGTAAAACAAGACAAAAATTGTTTTTCATTATACTTATGTTTAAGGCGCCATATTAATACCTAGTAGCTTATCACTCATAGAAGATTTTCTTGGTCTCCTAATGGAGGCATCTAGGATTAATCAGTCACTCAACCTCTCTTTTCTGAAGAGAGTAGTAGGATTAGAAAAATAAGGCTAGGACAGGACTAGTTAACTAATCGCTCTCGCTGCACCCAATTATTAAAGTATCGGAAAGGGTGGTGGGAGGGAATTTTAGACATCACAAACACCGATCGAAAAAATGCTCTTCGTACTAGGACTCAAACCCGTGAAGTCCGGCACGGACGCCTACAACGCTAACCGCTGTGCCATATGACCCGGCGAATATTCCCGATTAGAAACTTTTATTATTTTAGCACAGTTTGGAGAAATGCGACTAATACCAAAAGGACTATTTAAAAAAAATTATTTGAGAGATAAGTCGTTCCTGTGTTGAATTCGAGATATCTCGAACTAGTTGTTCACGTGTTTAATGTATTATTCTAGATGGTCATATGTCTCAATTTGATGATTATTTTGATTAATAATAAAGTTAACAATACCGACACATCCATTCAACATTTCACTTTGATTCAAATAATTTTATTTTAATGAATTGTCGATAGAAGTTTTATTGAATTTCGATGATTTCTGTTGACCTTGACTGAAAATTATTTAATACTTTCGATGGTTTCGGCGGTAACTTTGTGGAAGTTCATTTTGATATAAAATTTAAAATAACTTTGATTATTTCACGTATTGTGTAACTAACTGTGACACGTGTTTCGCCACTTTCAGAGGCATCTTCAGACTTACTATCGCAAATTTTGCCTAAGTAATGAAGCAAGATTAATTCTAAAATTGTTAAATTATGAAATTACAAAATGCAGTTTGGGTTTTTTTCCTTTTAAGGAAAGCAAAGAGGGGGGTATCGAAATAAAGCAATATAGAATCGAAATAAAGCAAACAAATATAAGCCTGAAGATGTTTCTGAAAGAGGCAAAACACGTGTCACAGTTAGTTACACAATACATGGAATAATCAAAGTTATTTTAAATTTTATATGAAAATTATTTAGGCTTACAAATAACAAGTGTAGTTAATTTTTCTTTTACTAATTTGTGTCCATAATGTATCAAAAACTCATTTTCAGTTAAACCTACTACACTTTAAGTTTCAGTGCATATAAAATGCCCACTTAATTTCTGGAGATGATGTAGATGTGTTTGAATCCATTTAAGGATTCGAATAACAACACCATGTTTTCCTAAATTAACATGATTTTATTGTATTGCATTTTATTGTTGAAATATGGAAGAAAAAATCAGCTTTTAAATCAAGTCATGAAATATTCTGCTCAAAACCGGATTAACGTCTTGATAAATTTATTATGACCGCAATAATTTTTGATTAATTGTGTAGATATAGCATGGTTTTGTACGTTACTCCATTTATGTTGGCAACTTCACAGCGGTTAGTTTCCCTGTTTGTGCAGAGATACGCTGGAATTATTTTAACCACCCCGCTCATATTTTTGACTGCACGACACTGTAATATAAATGCTAATTTGGCGCGATATTTCAAACACACATTGGCAACTGAGTACGTGCACGTTAAATGTGGAGACATTGGGATATGCCCAAACAAAATTTTTAACAGACTTCTAGCCAGCTATGAAAACTTTAACTTTTTAACAGGTAATGCAGTATGGTTTGATGCGTTTTGGTAACATTTTACTCAGCTGAAATGATATTCAGAAACGATGTATTTTTAATTTAAATGAGTGTTCACTCACAGTGATTCATCACTTTTGATGTGTTCACTGTCAAAATTTGTGTAAAGGTATTATATTCAAATAATAAATCTCTCATTTGTACGAACTTTACGTTTATTTAATATGATCAAAACCGGTTTCGCTTATGATCAATTACTGTGGTCTAGTTTGCTCTACCGATCAGGAAGGTCTGGATTCGAATCAAATTTAGATTTTTTCCATTTTAATTTGAGACCTATGACGTGGTGATTCTTATGTCGATTATTTTCTTCGAGTAGGCTTCGAGTGACTTACAAAAGTTTATTTAATATTTGGCGCATTGGCATTAGCTGTAATGCCATTTAAAAAAAAAAAAAATCAGCCTTGCATGTCCTGAAACATGTCAGCTTAATCAATCCATGGTTTTTAAAAATCGTTCAAACTACAACGTTCAACTCTTTGTTCAATTGAGCTTCAGGGTTACAGCTAATATTATTCCAAAATTTTTGAACAAACGAAAACAAATCAATTAAAAAATGTAATAATTTATTTTCAAATATATAAAAATAATTATAAACTAAGAAGGAGACTATTAATGGTTTAGGAACTAATTCAGGTCGCATCGGTCAAAAAATTAACACTAGTAAGACCAATGTGATGTATAACCAAACCTGTCATGACTCTGATAGGACCCTTACCAGCGCGGGACAGATCATCGAGAGGGTTGACAGCTTCAGATACCTCGGCGTACATATCCCCGAAGACGGTAGTATAAAAAAGGAGCTCGCCATTCATTTAGGAATGGCTGGAGCCACATTCATGTTAATGCGGACTGTCTGGGACACACAGCTGTACTCGATTAAAACTAAATGCCACTTATTCAACGCTTGCATTCTTACGGTACTGCTTTACGGTTGCGAATCATGGCACGTAATGAAGACTCAGAAAAACCGTATACTGAGCTTTGAGAACAGATGCCTGCGTCGGATAATGGAGGTGAGGTGGTTCGATTTTGTGAGGAATTCAGAGATAAAGGAGCGTACAAGACAGCACCCCGTCACGTCAGTAGTTATGGAGAGACGTTGGAACTGGCTGGGTCACGTGCTGCGGATGCCTCCGGAAAGCCTCAATCCTGCCTGCCTCTTTTTTCGACCTGTGGGATTCCGGCGTCTCGGACGTCCGTCGGGTACTATCCATAGGATGTACTCGGCGGAACTGAGGGATGCTGGCATGTCATGGAAGGAAGCAAAGCAATTTTCGGGAGACAGGGAAACATGGAGGTGCAGCGTGGCGGCCATATGCTCCACATAGGGAGCGAACGTGGCCAAAGAAGAAGAAGAAGAAGAAGATGGATATAAAGTAATGTGGAGATGTAACGTA